>OY735201.1:62768343-62843343 GCA_963457665.1 Thysanoteuthis rhombus
GTGAAGAAAGACAAAAAAAAAACATTGAGCTATATGGAAAGAAGGGGAGTGGTACGAGAGAAAGACAGAGAGAGAGAGAGAGAGGGAGAGAGAGAGAGAAACAGAGACAGAGAGAGCAATAGGAGAAGAGACTAATAACTAAGGCAAAAAACGTCACAGATGAAAGAGTAAATTTCAAACGAAATATCTTAAGAGGAAATTAAATGTAATTCAGAAAGTTATTAAGTTCATTTCATGATCAGAAAATATAATTAAAAAGTATAAAAATTCAATAACAATTAAGAAGTTACTTCTTTTTTCTTTCTTGATGGAATTTTCTTAAATCATAGGAAGCTTGATGTTATTTAAGATTTTATAACTTATTTGCATTTATGTGTTCGATGATTTTATCCATATGATAAATAATTCTGGTTAGTCACTCAATAGAAACCATCAGGTGACAAACATTTTTTAGAAGTGTGTCATGCTGGGGACAATCAATTGAAAAATTTGGGAAAAATGGTTAACAATGAACGAGTTACGTCTTTAACCTTTTATCAGGTAGTGACCAGTAAAAAGTTTACATTTCAAATTACAAAATCGAATGTTGTCGGACATAAAGTAAGGGATCGATTTTGCATCAAGTTGCATTGTAAATTGAACCTGCTGTCAAAATATATTGGGAGGGATGGGGCTCAAAAATACAAAACAAACCAGAAAAAAACATTTGGTTTCATCAATATACATATAATTCTATAAAATCGCAAGTATTGAGGGAACATCTTACATGAATAACTACGTTTTAGAGAGTGTATTCAGACTTTTGGAATTTAATACGGACATGATTTACCTAAAAAGTGAATAGCACGAAAAATAAAAACGGCTAAGGCAGTTTGTTCTTATATCACAAATGCACTGTTAAATGAGTATATCAACTTTTCGTTATTGGTCATCGCAGTTTTTCAACTATGGTAAGATAAATTCATGTTGACCATGGACATTACTGGAACTGTTTTATCTCTTGATTGTAAAGTATACATTTATTGCATAAAAAATCAAGAGAAGAAACACACTAGGATGGCAAGCGTTTGGCAGAGCTAGCTCAACCTACAAAAATAACAAGATCCCATTAATCCTAAAGAGAAGGGTGTATAACCAATGCATCCTCCAAATAGTCACTTATGGAGCGGAAACATGGAACCTAACCAAGGGACTGACCCGTAAATTAACAACCATGCAACGTGCACATGAAAGAATAATGCTGGGCCTCACATGGAGAGATTACAAGACAGCACAGTACATCCAAGAAAATACAAGAGTCAGGGACATCGGAGAATCCATTAAAAATCTCAAATGGCGGTGGGCTGGCTATGTGGCAAGAATGGCAGACAACTGATGGACATCACGACTCCCGATGTGGATCCCCCGAGATCACATGTGCAACCGAAGCCGGTAGAATATTAGATGGAGTGACGAGCTAGACAAGTTCAGGAAGTACTTGCTCTGTGAAGCCCATGATAGAGAAGTGTGGCAAATCCTGGGGAAGGTCCATGTCCAACGATGGCCATTGAAAAACTGATGATGATGATGATGACGTTTCAAAATGTTGAATGAATCATTGAAAAGGCAAATAAATTCTTTAATCATCAAAAAGCTCGTTTTATGCTGATGTCTTATCAGAAATTGAGTTGAAGACTCTTGGAAACGGATCTCCTTTGCCAAGGATAGTATGAATACACACATTCAATTGTTGTTTTTCTTTTTTCGTTTCATATGTTAATTTTCTGCAATGTCATAAAAGCTACAATTCTTGCAGGTATAAAATCTGAAAAGCCACGGGCAAATAATTCGACTTTTTATTCTTGGCAATACAAACTGATAATGATGGGTAAAAGCTAAAGATACCTCATAAATTCGAGTGTGAGTTCCAGAAACCAACAATCCATATCATATCAACTATTCATTTTCCAGACGTTTGTTTGTAGTAAAAATAACCAGGAACAAAGCGACCAGTCAGTATTTCTCTTTCAAAACCACCATCATAGGTCCAAACGAAACTGGTGGGTACAACTTTATTTTTGAATTTTTACATTTCTTGCAAAAACTACGTAAGAAAAAGAAGGATTGTTTCGTAGTTGCTTAGCTTCAATGCAGAGTGCTTAAAGGAATCAAGAATAATATATTCCCCTTTAGATCGAAACACGCAATTGTGAAAAATCTATTAGCTTCACAAAATATTGCTCAGACCATAATCAATAATATCATTTATGTTATACCAACATTTTTTTCTGTAAGAGAAGTTGCCACTTTGCTAATCAGTGGTTGGTACTAGTTTTAGTGAACAGTAATACCAAACAGGATTCTGATTCTGAAAACAAACAATGGACGAGCCATCTTATTGGACAAAACAGATTATGAGAAAAGGATAAATCTTGTGCAAGTGCAGAGAAGGTGAAGAAAATCAAAGAAGGTATTCATTCAAATAGGCTTGAAGTAATCACTGTAAAAAAAACACAACAATATAAAGAATGAAAATCACACGATGTATGAGGTTCAATGGTGGAGAATAGAGAATGAAGGAAGGTTTAACAGCAAAAATAAAAGCAAAATTGAAGACGAGTGAACATTGGAACACTGTCATGAAAACAGCGACCCTGTCTCCACAAGAAGTAACACCATCAGCAATTTCCAATCTTATCTCTCAGATCTGGAAATAAGGAAAAAAAAAAGAAATCGTTGCGACAAAAATGAACTGTTGGAATACATACCAACAAAAAGTATTAGAAAAACTAACAATCATCTGTATGCAGCTGTTAAAGAGACAGCAGGACTAAGTGGCAAACAAATCAAAGTAGTCAACCATAAGAAAGAAAAAAAACCTGTTTATAATAACGATAATAGAATGAAATCCATGGAAACCCGTAATTGTCCCCACAAATATAAGAAATGCAAGCTTAACGACAGGAAGAAATTAGGATAAAATATACCATCAGCAAAATACCAATAAATTTTGGCATGAAAGAACTGAAACAAACAATAACAGACCTTGCACATAATATCGAACGCTATCTTAGCACGTGTAAAAATATTCCACCGAACCAAATTATTTAAAGAGAACCAGAAAAAAAAATACTGAGACCACTTAAACACAAATGAGTTTCGCACAACTGTGCTTCCAGACAAAACGGAAACAGCACAGTTTTGAAACGATTTGTGGAAGGATCTTGAACGATTGAAGGCAAATGCAAAATTGATTCCTGAGGATGAGCAAGAACTATGCTATAATAAGGGTCAAGAAAATCTTTTTGTAACTGCTGATGCCAAAAAGTAACAGAAGCAATGAAGAACAGGTAAAAGCGTGATCGAGGGGATATTGGATGAAATACTCCACTGACATTGTCGAACAACTAGCATCAGACTTTCAATAAGTGATTCAGGGTGACATTCCAGAGTTGATGGTGGAAAGTGGAACAAGCTTGATGATGAAAGATGAGAAGGTAAGTTCCAAAATGGTCTCAGTTTACAAGTCGATAACATGCTTTCAAAGACTATGAATCTCATGACATCTATCACACAGACGCAATATACATCCTCCTTTCAATCAACAATTTGATACATTCTCAACAGAAAAATTGTAAAAGGAGATGAAGGGAACCAAAGACCACATTTTTGTTGATGAAATGATCATGAAACATGCACAGAGAAAAACACGCAAACTTGGGAATAATATAGAGTGACAATAAAAGAAGAAAGCGTATCTCTGTCCTTCACTCGTGTTTATTGAAACTTTCAGACTTGCTAGAAAAAGCAACAAGGATACGTAGAAAAACTTCAAGTATCAACTTAAAAACAATTGTTAATGTACAAAATAAACTATGCATCTTCCAAGCAAACTTATTTTTGCGACTGCTATCGATAATGTCATTGAACCTGACAAAGAATGGGAAAAATGAGTCCTAAATTTGACTATATGGATGATATATATATATATATATATATATATATATATATATATATATATATATATGTATGAAACGTCATACAAAGAGACAGAACGATGGCTTAATGTCCTCAGAATATCTTCTTGGTATATTCACACGTAATTTGGACTGAGTAATTGAGCAAAGGTTTCCATCGAAATACTGATATCAACTACTATTGTTCAGCTACGATCAAGGGAACAAATAAGGGAACCAGATTTCACAATGAGTGACATCAAATAAGGTACAAGGGGCAGAGAGGCTGAACCTAACTACATCAGACAATTATAATCTATCCTGAAATCTAAATAAACCTGTAATACATTAAAAAACGGAAAACTTTAACATTTTACGACTTTAACGCCACCTCTGACGGATGAGACATTGTCATTATCAATAAAGACGACCATCATGCTACATTGATTGATGCTTCATGCTTTGCAAACAGGAATATTGAACCGGAAGGAAGAGAAAAAAAATAGAAAAAAAAAAAAACACCAAATCTTGGAGATAAAACTTTTAACATTATGGTGAAAAACTCTATTAGGATCATACTAATTGTTATTGGAAGCAGTAACAACAAATCTCACAAAGTATCTCCTAGAACTGAACCTCAAGGACATTAGCATCGACACCTCATAACTAGCAGATCACAAATTAGGGATGAATCATATGACAGCTCTGTATCATAGGAATGGATTATTACTACTACTACTACTACTACTACTAATTATCATAATGAAAATAATAGGAGCATCCAAAAATGTTGAGTGCCTCCTACGGCATATCGAGACTAACAGCCAAACAGAGCTTAACAACCTAATCTACACTGGACCAAAAATGGTAACGGGGCTCTCCACAATACAAGGAAGAATTCAAAATGATAAGAGGGAAAAAACCCAATGAGGGAACAAGATTACAAAGACAAATCTCACAACTCCTGAGATATGAAGAACAACTAAACATGCACCATACATGAACTGATGACGTGTAAGACTTTGAGACAGAGAACAGATGAGACCAAATTTTATCCCTTGTGGTAGGAAAAGAGATATACCAGAGGAGACTTACCAAAGAAGTGAGACTGAAGAAATACAGACGAAGGACTAGTCTGATCACACAGAGCCACGCAAAGCAAAGAGAAAGTTTCATCAGGATCTGAACAGAAAAGCCGAATGCCATAGAGACAAAGAATTTCTTAAACAGCATACGGGGATACCCCAAAAGACATAGCAAAGCCTTGGAATGGTTACAGAGCATTAAATGAGAAGCAAAGGACATTGACGGTAGGGAACCAATAGTATTAAATGAATCTACATTGAAACGCTCTCCGAAAAAATAGCCAACTGGAAAGCGCCAGGATCAGATGGGATCCGCAGATATCAGTTTAAAAAATTAACCATATAACATTACAGGATCATCCATTAACTCTGAAGTTGCTTAAATGAAAGCGAGGTTTCCCTAGTGGATTACCAGAGGCAAAACTATCCCCATCCGATAGATCCCTGAAAAAAAAAAAGATCAGGCAAGTATTCACAGACAATTCTCATGCCATCCATTCATGTAGAAAATCTTGACCGGACAGATAGTGGAGAGAATATTTATTTCCTTGGGAAGAAGATTACTATTATAGGAAAATGCAAGAGAGACACCAAGGTGGTGAATGACTATGCAATATCGACCGAATGATCTTAGAAGAAATAACAAACGGAAAAAAATGTTGCACTGGGATGGATAGATTGTAAAAAAATATTGTTTGACATGATTCCTCACAGCTGGATACTCGAATGCCTCAGAATATTAAAGATCAACGAACCAACGGCGACATTCCTAGCCAATTCTTTGAGGAGCTGGATAGTAGACTTGAAAGCTACGGGAGAAACTTTGGCTGACCTAGTATAAAAAAAGGTAATTTTCCAGGGAGATTATCTGTCTCCATTACTATTCAACAAGATCGTGTAAAGTAACAAAAGATACCAATTTTTCAAAGCAAATGGAGAACCCAACCACACAATGTACATGGAAGGCATAAAACTATTTGCAAAGAACTGGGGACGAACGAATATCCAAAGAGGCGTTGTACGCCGGGCTCATCACTGGAAAAAGATTCTTTCTTTGTTGTGTAGACATTTGCAAACACCGCTGGAAGGCAAGCATTTTGGCTGTGGCTGCAGGCCATAGGAGATGGAAGAATATTATCGAGGCAGGTATTTAGAAAAGTGAGTAAAGGAAAATCAGCTAGTAGAAAGGGTGGCGAGTGCACAGATGATATTCACGACACCAACAGAGCTAAATCCATAAGAAGGTTTTTAGATATTCAGACAAGTACTCATGCGTATTTCCAAAGATGTATGCCCATTAGTACGTTCGATGCAATGAAAAGGGTTGTAAAATGAATTCAATGAAAAATTGACAAAAAAATTTTTGTAGGTCTCTAGTGAGGTACTCATACGGATTTACAAGTTTTTACATAAGAAAGCGTGTCTGGTAGCGCTGGCAAAAGATTAAAACAATCACTGAATGAACATTTCTTGAAATAATTTTCTTGTAAATCAAAAACGAGATAAAAATGATCTCAGAAGATGTGTAGTGAAGTATTCATGCAAATTTGCAAGGTTCCAGGCTAAAGAGGGTGTCTGATAGCGGTGACATAACAAAAAACACTGATGAATACTTCGCCATCCTGATCATTGCTCATTTGGGTCGCTGATGGAAACTACGGGGATTAAGGAAAAATCCGTGGAAAAGAGGTCCTAAGGAAATGAGCGTATTTTCTGTCACTTGACCCCCAGCGACTGTCATTGACTTACCAAATTAAATACAATTTTTCAATCCATGGCTCTGGAAGTCATTCTTGAATTTGGAAATAAAAATCATAATTGATATCACTGGACCTTAAATCATGAAAATAATAGTGATGGTTAGTTATGAACACACCAATTCGAAAAACATATTCTAAATTGGGTAGACTGCGTATCACTAGTGATAAAACTGAACATTTACAAAATATGAAATGAAAGCAGAATCAGCAAAAGGAAGGAGGTTATTGATGAGAAAAATAAATGTTTAAATGTAGTTAGCCTAGCTTTATATTCACATTGTTTTCGAAAAGTTGTAATTTCAGTTTTCACGCCATGTACTGCAGGTGCCGCAATAAGAGAAAGGTAGAGCATAATCATTAGGGAGAGTTGACAATTGTGAAATTGTTTTCAGTCGTGAAATCCCTCGGAAAGAGAGCAGGTGTAACAAAAATATTAATTGCATCTTTCTAAAATCTCAATAGACTACCCAGTCTCTCACGAAAACGAAACATGTAATAAGATAAGCAGATAATTATGCAATTCATAACAAAAAAAGCATTCCACATCGAATTCAGGGGAGAAAAGATTGACATTCTTCGATCGTGATTTTCTCGATCATGACTAAATGGTTTGTAGACAGGCTAGCTACTAACCGATGTAATATCACAAGTATTATCTACACAAGGGCTTATTCATTCCAAAAGAGTAGCTATACTCCCGCTTATGAAAAATACATTTTTATCATTTTCAAAGTACGATGATTGCAGCAACCATCATCAGTCGGAGTTAAAGTTGGAGTGAAGTTTAGTACGCCTCCACCTCCAATTCTATCTTCCAACTCTCTCAATGTTTTTAACGTTTCCTTTTCCATATCCCACTTAATACTCTCTTGAAGCGTTTGACCCCCCCCCCTTTACTTTCTCTCTCGACACATATTCAAACTGTACAACGTCTTTCTTCCTTTTCATTTCTGTACCTTTTCCGATTGTTCAACGTTCTTTGTCGCTTACCCCTTCCTCGCTGTTTTGATAAAATTATCTCACCTCTCTCTCTCTTTATTGCATTTTTCCTTTTAAAATTCTTAAGATCTCTTCACTACATTTCTGTGTACACCCTATTTTTTTTTATATCATTTCTCTCCTTCCACCCTCTCGAATAACTCGACTGTCTCTTTATACCTTCTCATTTTTTAAACCTATTTTTCTCACTTTCTCTTTTTACATTGTTGTACTATTCTGAGGCATGAGATGAAACTTTTGTAAGGGCCATCATTACAAAAAGCATCAATGATGAAAAGAAATTGATGATGGCAGTGATGATGCTTCAAGAACTACTAAAAATCTTCCGTACAAACCATGATCTTAATGTTGGTACCACAATGGCAATTTTAGATCAAATTTGAAAGAAGTATGAAAGGTTTGCCTCCTTCTGTTCAGTGTCACAAACCATGGAAGACCCATAAAATCTGATAGTAGCAAAAAGGAAAGACACGATTGAATTTCAAGGCAGCTTTTGTATGGAACCTAAAAGGAGAAAAATGACACAAATTTCCTATGATCACCATTTTTTTTAAAATTCTTGTCTAAATATTGAAAAGATATCGTGTGCGCACGATGATGTATCATTGTACAGGAATTTTTCAATTTATTAATAAAGGGAAATGTTACCTCCAAATGTAAAGAACTGCCAGCTTGGTACTGTCTCCATTTTTTCCTGTATAGTGTCCTTTTTTTAAAGCAGAATCAATGTCCACGTCACAATCTCCTGCATTTTGTCCTTGGTCCATAAACGTTTTGGGAAAATCGCAAAATCACAGAAAATAAAATGAAGACAGTATGTGTGGTCTGTCCCTCTGATTAAATAGTAGATTACATGCCTCTTCTGGGGACATACACACACTCATACACATACACATATGTGGTCGCCTACTTCAGTCAGCCCAAAATTCCGAACGTTCCTGAGGTTATGCAAAACCCTTGCCAGGATAACTAATTGTTTAAATCAATAATATCATTAAAGAACGATGGTGAATTGTAAAGATCCATGCATTAACTAACTCAATGTTAGAAACAGCATACAACATTTATGATCCGTTTAAACATTGGGTTAGCAATTGTGTTTAATATTCACGAAAGGAAAACCAAAGTTATTTCATGAATTGTATTGTTATTGCGTTGAATATCACCTAGCTTGGAAGTAGCTTTTGCCCTTTTCTGCATTCGCATCAAATTTCAAAAAGGAAATTCTTTATCTTCCACAAACGAAAGATTACCTGATATATTTTCAACAAAGAAGGAAGTAAGTGAAAGGGACTAATGGAAGTAACCGAATTCTTCGAAGGTGTACTTCCGTTTAACGGATGGAAGGTAACGATCTAGTGCAACCCCGCTGTCGAGGATTGAAAAAAATCTCTAAATGCTCTAAATCTCTGAGCCTTATTTCTCCTGAATATTTCAATCTTCGAGAACAATCTATGTGCTCAAAAGTTTTGCTGCGAACTAATATCTGGGAAATTTGCATTGAGAAAATCTGCCAAGATACTTTAGATAAATATTGTCAGTCGGAAAGGTCTGACTGTTTCTAGCAGGCAGGTTGCACGTTCAAATCCAAGTATAGTCACAATTAAAGAAAAAATTGTGTAAACAAAGACAATAAAAAAAACAGACTCACACACAATATATAGATAGATAGAGAGAGAGAGAGAGATGGATGGCATATTCTATGACAAGATATTTCGCAACAAACATTTTTAATCTAATCACTGCAGGTGTACTTGAATGTAAATTTTGCAAGAGAATTAATGAATCGATTTTTCATGTCATCTCTATCACGAACACGGAATAAATTATGCCATTGTAACACATAGCTGTATATTTCATACAAATGAATTTATTCAATTATTTATAGCCGCACATCTTTCTCCTCATGTCTTGGCAGTACAACCCTAACATTTTTGAATTGTCATTCCACGAATTGAAAATAAATTAAAAAAAATATGGAAAGCATATCGATTCTAATGCGTTGGAGCAATACCAGACGGCAAGGATTTTTCCTTTTTTAAATGAACCAAACAAGAAGAGACCAAGATGTTTCTCAATCAACCCGATATACTTTTGTGTATAATTTGTGGTTTCGATTGCTGATACTGGTGTTCTGTCGAGCATTAATTTTTCGGATTGTACTCAAAGGATTTTGTGAGCCAGTATCCTCCGTCGATCAATTCCATTTATAGAAGGACATTCTATACTCACCCCAAGGGAGCGTGTCTCCATTACAGAATTTGAAATCAACCATTCATTGTGCAATGGGGAATAATTCTGTTAACTGATGCTTAGTTATTGCTACGTGCACTCTGGGTGATGTATGGACATGTCCTCTACCCATAGTTATCTTTTTTTTATCATACATCTTTATATTTCACAATATGTAAAAGAGAAATTCGAGTGCGGAAAAAAAGATAGGCATGAACCAAAAGAAAAAAATCACCTGTGCTATTGATATCTATTGCAGGAAACAGATGAAGATCTTCTTATACATGGCTAGAATTCTGACGATTGAGAGTGTCCACAATCTGCCAGATAATTTATATTATTTATGATAATGATGACCAATAGAAATTATGAAAAAATCGAATAGCATATTCATTGCACTTCGATTAAAAAGGGAGGTGAGCTTGGAAAAGAAAAATTAAATTTGAAAGAAAAATCAGCTCGATAGACGATTGAGTATGTAAATTGACCTTGTATGAGATTTTACTCGCATAAACATTGGTATTATTGATACTAATAAGCTTACTTAGCCTTATTCTAGATGTGGGCAATGACATAACTATCACACAGGCATTTTATGCCTGATTTTCAATGGCCTCATTAGCAATCAATAGGAATGAAGTGGATGTAGATATCTTTTTTAGGTCTTTAGAACCAAAGAAAACATATTCAGAGACTTACACATTCACATACTTGTTATTTTTGCATGCTTTTGGTAGTGTATCTATGTATATATGCCCTTGTATGCATATATATATATATATATATATATATATATATATATATATATATATATATATAGATAGATAGATAGATGGATAGATAGATAGATAGATAGATATGTATGTATGTGTATGTACGTGCATGTATGAATCATTGAAAATAAACCAAATATGGATAAGCATTGAAGGTTAGAGAAACTTAACATTTTTCCAAATCGAATTGTGCATATACAAATCTTGCATATTCTCGTATTAACAATGTCCCTCCATTTTTTTCTGTGCAATTCTTTGTGCTCCGATGTAGATTTTCAATAATATACGCTATCTTCAATTCATCTGATTCCAACCTCTATTGTTGTTCGTCCATTCGATTATTTGCCCAAAAAATGTTTTTTTCATAACATGAAGTATCCGATCTAAAATACAGCAAAGAACAACGCAGTAATAAAAGCAAGTAGTTGTTGACTCCTGAATCAAGCAAGAAAATTGATTTTCCTTACGCACTTCAAGTTCTCTGTGCTTATCTTAAACCAAACCAAGGATCAGCCCAATTTGTTGTTTTTTTCTTTCCATTCTGCGTTTTCTCCTTGATTCACTCTCCTTCGATCGAGGGTTGATCACAAATTGTCAGTTTTTAAAGATCTCAATTCTGATTCACTCAAAAAGAGAGAAAAAAAAACATCAATTTTATGCTTTAAGTTCTACCAGAAATAAACAAAAGCAGCTAAATCGTGTTTTTAATCATCTATGCTTTTCGGGTTATGAATAAAGCTTCTGCCGAGAAAGTCAATTTGCTTTTTTGTAATATTTTCGATTCATTTGATAACTTATCAAAAGGGATAAAAAAGACGATTCTGAAACAAGAAAAATAAGTCAGTGAATTCAAAGTTTTATTTTTATTGTCTGACTGTCCGGATTAATTATTCACCTTCAACTATAAATTCATTAAAAGTGAAATTACCCCGATTTTCAGGAACAGCAATATTCTCTGGGGATAAAAAGATGTAGACAAAATTTCAATCCATGGATATAAATGCGAAGCAAAAGGGTAAATTCTCTCCTACCCAAACTATGTGACATCGATCGATAGAAAAAATTTCATTCTGATAAATTAATACATTTATTAATTAACAGATTGTTCTGATTTCACTTACATTTGAATAGATACATGAGTGGAAAATTAATATTTAAATCAAAAGTAGCTAACTCTTTTTTTTTCATTCACTTTTGACTGCTTGATTGAATTTTGTGCCTTCCTAATCTTAATCAGTAGGATAATCCTACCGACATGAATATCTGGGTAGGTGAGTAGAGGTATACATATATCAGTCTATCTATCTAGCAGATGAAAATGTATTCAATCTTCGTTTGTCGCGAGCCCTGTGGGGAAATGTAAAAAAGAGAAATGGTCGTGATTGATGGTAGTCGCTCTTTCGTTAGATAAAATCGTTGCCAAAATTGTGTGATTCTTTCTTCTGAAGATAACTATTTAAGATTCAATAATTTCGCCATCAATATATATATATATATATATATATATATATATATATATATATATATATATATATATATAGATATAGATATGTAGAGAGAGAGAGAGAGAGAGAGAGAGAGAGATTTCATGGTGCGTTAACCAGTCATTCATGATAGTAATTCAAAATAATTTCCCGTAGGCTTTTTCTCTTTAGTGTTGCAAAGTTAGATATTTCTACATGAAGATCCAAATTGATTCTTGCAATGAATATCGTGCATCATAATTTAAGTCTATGATTCCAGATGTAAAAGCTGTATTCAATAATTCATTTTTATAAATTAGATTCAGTAAGAACTGCCGGTTAGAGACTCTTCAATGTCTACTTTACGCTGTTTGGTGTTCTGACTGATATGTGTGGCGAATATCAACTTTCTTTGATGGGCAGATGTTGAGCAATTATGATGCACTAGAAACCTTTGGAAACTGCAAATCCAAATAACTTCAATCTCGACACTGCAATGCCCAATGTACTGGCTAATGTATCTTGCGAGTGTCATCTCTGCACAATTATCAGTTGTTCAATCATCTCAGTGCATACAGATTGAGATATATTTCCTGAATTATAGTTAGATGATTATATACTATCATTGATACGGATGCACTACTAACTTTCAAAATCATAAAATAACTACATAAAATTTTTTTTTTTTTTTTATCCACTGTTGATATTTTTGACGATTAGAAACTTTGGCTGTTGCACACTTTCTAGGTTGAAACTTATGTTTTATAGTTAGAAGGAGAGTTCTCCTGCTGCTAGGTTTTTACAGCCTTTGTGTCATTTGGGACAGCAAAAGGGGGATATACGTGAATAAACAGCTGTGGGTGCTGAAAAATTGTAGATTGCATAGGGTTCCGTCTTATGATTATATCATGTTCTGAGTACGTTGTCTGTAGCATATCTTCTCTGTTGACCATGAAAAATCATTAGAATTTCGGAAGCTTTTCAACAAATTTGGGTTAGAGCTAATTCAAAGATTAATTATTACACATATCATCATACATAATGATCTCACGATATATATCATATGTATCACCTAATCATATAACAAACGATGATTATAAACATACAACTTAGATGTATTACTAAGGTGGACAGATAAATCAGACACTAAGATTACCCGAAGGGAAACAGGGTGACTCAAAGTCAACAGACTTTGAGGGAAGTTTCCGGGGAAATCAGATCCACATCACATTCTATCAAGAGGAACAGGTATTTTGGAAACGTTGCCTCAATGATATGTTGTGGCGTTGAAAAGGACATTACATTATTTTGTTTGAGAAAAACAATCATCGAAGGAAGGATTGCGTAGTAAGAAGCATTCGTATTACAAGGATGTTTTTAATGCCTTATAGGCACGAAAAAAAGAATTGACATATTGGATTTAAAAATCATTCACTGACTAAAAATCATTAACTTAGACATAATCTTCCTTCCTGCCTGGAAGTGATGATACAGGGGAAATACCATACGGGAAAAACCGAAACAAAAACAAAAACAACAACGATACCATTTATCGAAAAATACATACTAAAAAGAATATACTTATAAGTAATGATAATCAAATATGGAATCATAAAGACAGAGAGCACTACAAAAGCTGGAGCGCAACATCTTCTGTACTTCCCCCACTTAGTATCGAATAAACTGTATTAAATCACATTTTTGAAAAAAAAAAAGAATTGCAAATTCAGCCATGTATTTTTTTATCCTTCGAAAACAAGCACGATACTTCAAAATTATGATCATATTTGATTTATTAAAATCAACATCAGAACTACAAACACACCGTTAATCAATTTCAAAATATGTGCAGTAAAAAAAATTGCTTCAGGTAATTCTACACAAAGACAACCGTTAAAAAAAATTCTTATCCGACCCTAAAAAAGTTTTTTGTCCCCCCAAACTTTTTTGACTCCCAAATAATACCCCCCCCTAACCAAAATAAATTGTTTCACGTTTGTAAAAAGGGGTTTTGTTGATGACATATCCTATTTTCATAACATGTGCATGGGAATTGATGGGCTAAAGAAGTAGTAATTAACTTGTAACTTCACAGCAGGTGAAAATCCTATGAAGAGGAAAGAAAAAATGATTTATAAGAAAAATTCAGTGAAACAGGAAAGAAAGTTTCAAAAAGAGTTTCAGAAATAAATCTGAGAAAATAGATAATTTTAGGTGAAGCTGAAAACAATCAGGATTTTGGGTATTGCAGACAGACAAATAGATGCATTACATAGATATAATTTTCTCACAAGTTCAAATAAGATTAAAATTTTTACATTATACTTGTGTGTGTGTTCTGATATTTATTGACCAAAATGCAATGGATGAGTTTACAAAATCGAGTATTAAGATTTACTGATGCAATTCGGAATCGAAAATAAAAACAAAATCATTTAAAATCATTCCTGAACTTCAACTAACCTCCATTCATATCATAGATGGATACAACAGATTTGGATTGACGATTGATAGTTTAATAAATAGGAAACAGGTGTGTAAAAAGGTTTTGAGTGGAAATCAGGTTTTCAACGCTGTAATAATTGAAATCTGCGTTTCAAACCATCGTGTTATTAGGCAATGCACCATAAAATTCAAAAATGACTTTTTAATAAGTTTACCCAAGGAAAATTGGTTTCTATGATGTGAAGTGATGTACACTGTTTTACGTCTTTAATCCATCTCCAAATTGACCGGTACTTTATGTACTAGTACACACACACGCACGTGCACACGTACGTGCACATACACACACACAAAAACACACACACACACAAACACACACACTTATATATATATATATATATATATATATATATATATATATATATATATATATATATATGTGTATATATATATATATATATATATAAATATATATATATATATAGATGGATGGATGGATGGATGGATGGATGGATGGACAGATTGATATAAAAGTTGATTGATTTTGTTATAACTGATCATTTTCTCAGCAGTGTTTGCAATCGATGAACAATCAATTTCCAGCCTATCATCGTTTACAACTATTGGGTATTCTTTTCTTAGTTATTATTAATTTTTCATTATTCTTTCTCCGGTTCTATAGAGGCTGGTGGCCAGTTTTGAAGGGGTTCCAGAATGAGGACGAGGGAAAAGAATTTCAGTTGGATTAGACGTCGAGGGCGGGAGGGTATGAGGGAATTGTTTCAAGTTGTTTATGTGATTTGGTTATCTCTAGAGGAAAAGCTGGGTTACTTGTGAGAGAGGTTTTGTTGACATGTGTAAAATGACATTCTTCAATGAGGCACGAATAAGAGCTATGGAATTGATCTGGATTGTACATTCTAAGAATAAGCCACGTAAATGAGAATATACATAAAAGTTGGAATTAAATTATATTGGATTTCGAATTTATAAAATCGATGAAAGTAAATGAAATTATTATAGAGATAAATAAATATGAATGATCGTAAATTTCAGGTCACGATTACATGACATGGATCCGATAAGTTTATATTGACGAGACAGTTGAAGGCTATAGATGAAAAACTGATTAATAGTTGATTAAAATTAGGAAAGTTCGATTTGGTTGCAATATAAGCGAATAAAAACTGTAACTGGATTGGGTAAACGTAGATTTGTGATAACTATGGATGAGTGAAATGTCAATCTGAGCAAGTTCTAAAAACTACAACCTATTTGCCTCTAATGATCGGAAGAAAACAGAAAAAATAATGTTCGTCGATTGCAATAGCTATTTAGAACTGATTTGTAACAATAGAATTGAAAATATCTATCCAGTTGCGCTTTGTTTTAGGATGTTAATCACTGTCATCATAGACATAGTAACCCTCCAAAATTGTGGATACATATATACACACGCATATATATATATATATATATATATATATATATATATATATATATATATATATATATATATATATACATATATATATATGTATATATATATATATATACATACATACATACATACATATATATATATATATATAATGCTCTTTCATAGGAATAGAGCACTCAGTTCGATGAGGAATTTCTGTGTAAATAGATGTATCGCTTAAATTACCGATCGTCCAGTTCCGTAATCCAGAGGTAGGATATCGGCCTCCGGGTCTGAAGTGAAGGTTTCAATTCTGCCTCGCAGTACTGGATGGGATAATGGGAAGTCTATAGCCACGCCGAAGAAACGTAATACATCGAAACAGCTGTCTGTGGATGACTCAATAAAATATATATATATCCGTGTGTGTGTGCGAATATCTATATACGATTATAAATTGCGTCTTATTGAATTGAAATATCTCGTTGTTACTCAGTGGGAGTGACATTTAGCTCAAACAACGTAAAAAAAAAAGAAAAATAATTTTAAAAAATGAGTGGCTGCTACTATTTATCAACAGGAGATCATTTCAAAGAAAAATTTCAATTTAATATAATGCAATTTATGATCATACATCCGTTTTCTTGATAACAATGAGAGAGAGAGAGAGAAAGGGAGAGAGAGAGAGAGAGAGAGAGAAAGAAATGGACAGAAACTGGGTGGAGGAAGAAAGGGAGGAGAAGAGAGCGAGGGATGTAATTGCGTAATTGATCACGTCGGCTTCGATATAAACTTCAAATCAAAAGGATTCTGTTGTCTGGTTAGAAAACCACAATCTTCATCAAATTCAGTTCAACGAGGCCGACACTGAGATAAATATGTCACCCGATTGCTCAGCTGTCCTGCGTAAATTGACGCCCCTGGTTCGAATTACAAAGCGATAGTCTAGTCGTAACTGAAACTCAAAGAGTTGTTGCAGAATATTTGCACTACCCTTTGATCAAATCTTTGTATAACCGAAGTAATCGTCCTCACTTTAAACTATCCATCGGCGATTTACTAAAGCTTGTTTGATGGCAGATTTAGACACCAAATTGGACACAACCAAAATTGCTTTCCCACATCAGAGAATTATTTGCAGCCCCTAAAACTTTTTATCCTATTTGCAATGACATAGTTTACTCCAAAAACAACAAAATGAAACCGAATCAGATGCTCAATGATTACGTTCGGAAACACGCCTCTCAGCAAACTGTGTCTACGCTCAGAGAATCAGTATATTGGTTTATGATTATTGAAACATCTCAAATATTTAAATGACGTATACCCTAAAGATTATTATCTATTCAACTTCTTTGAACTTCATATTCCTAAGAGGATATTCAATGATTCAGGATTGATGGTAAAGGATTTTTGCCCGAAAATGGGTCCGATTTCATTTGAATATTTATTGGTTTTGTGGTTTATATAACACTGTTGAAGGCTGTCCTTATCATTTCCCTGTTTTTGGTTATTTTTCTGGTTATCACGTTTAAAACTTTTCAATTATTCAGATCAAACTTTGCCTTTTCCGTCTGCGACAATTATTGAAAATCTCCATACTTTCCTTTGGACAAAGTACGATTTTGCACATTTTCAATCACATGAAAAAATGTCTACAACTGAATTTTATTTTCCTGTTACGGATGCAAAGTTTAAAGGAAATGATAGCCATCTTTAAACACTTAAAAAAAAAAAAAAGAAACTAGAAAATAGGTCTCATTACATAGGACTTGAGTGGGGGCAGCAAGGTTTAATCTTTCGTTTTATCTTTCAAGAAACATCAGTTTTTATATTTAACAAAATAATATTTATTATTTCTAATTTATTATTCTTTATCATTGTTACTGCAAGCTTCCAAGATCAGGTGCAGGTGTTTATAATCTTGACCAAGCCACCAAACCAGTTTGACTATATTTTCCTTCGTGATGTACATCTATTTGTGGATGTGAGTTTTGTTTGTGCGAATAGAAGTTTCAAGGTTAATCTAAAGTAAGATGGGGCCCAGTGATTGATGGACATAATCATCACGTGAAGACCATAGAAAGGATGACCTCGTGCATTGTGTCTATTGTTGATTTCGTTGTGTTCTAATGAACAGCGACAAATACCTAATCAATAATCATGGTAGTCGCGGCTGTTTAACAAGAGGAATTAATGATATAAGATGGTTTTATCATCACTGTATAATTCCCCACAAATGATGGTGGAAAGGGAATTGGAAGAGCGTAAGGACTGTCCATGATGGGTCATCAAGCATGCCCTGTCCAAAAATCTATACCTCTCACAAGAAGAGAAAGATAAAAAAAAACAAAAAAAACCTAGTTTCACCATTAATTTATTCCAACTTTATTCGGATGAATGTGAACATCAGTACAATTCCAGGCTTGTTTTTACTGTTTAGTTGATGGAGGTAAGGATGTTTGGAATATGATAAGATATTGGCCGATATTAGACGAGATAAACTTGGCCTCATATCTGTTCATTGGAGGAACAAAAGTTTCTGCGTTAAATTTGCTCCTGAGAAAAAAATCCTAAAAATCTCAGTGCTACTATTAGAAAAAAGTTAGGGAAAAAACTGCGGTTACCTTTCTTTGACTAAACCCTATAGAGTCGATGATTCTTCTTTAAACTGACGGCGTAAAAAGTTATCTAAAATGTAAGAAACAAAACGGGAAAATATTAATTGCATTAAAAAGCTTCCCAAATTCGATGACGCAGTACAACTCAGTTTTGGAAAATTTTGTAAGAATGAACATCTTCATAAAGGTTTATGAGGTTTCCAATATCGATTTGATAAAGGACAAAATTCAGAATGTTCAATTTTTTTTTGTGATTATAACCCTGGCTCTTATTACCTGAAGATTTTGTTATTAATATATTGGTGCTGCATTTATCATTACATATCTTATAGATAAATTTCTCTGAAAAGTAGAAATATTCAGTGAAATATTTTACTCTACTCAAATTTTAGTTCAATTTTTAAAAATTTCAGTGAAGGCTTTCGATTTGGGGGAAAAAAAAAACGTTTTTCTGTCCAAAGTTACATATCGATTTTTATCGATTTTTTCGGTTGATTCAATATTTTTGAAATGCATATTTTTCATTCTTTACTTATCGTACTTCGACTGGAAGCAATGTTCAAAACATATATCAATGCTTAAAGGAAAAATATAGAAGCATGGAAAACTGGTTGTATTTTTCTCATTTTCATTTTCTTTTTACTTCCTCAACATTCCTAACCAGTAGTTTTTTCGATGTACAGCTTCTTGGTTGTGTCGGTATTCCAGAGTCACATAACAATGTTCGTAGAAGTTTTTTCCCCTCCATTCCTTTGATCATCAGTTCGAAAAAACTACTACGATCTGTCAAGTTATGTAAACAGAAATAATCCTAATTAATGCACAATGAGTACGTCAAACTATATCATATGTAAGATTGACATAGCTCGGTAGAATGGTAAATCTCATTGGTCGGGAAACATTCTTAAAACCACCAATAATGTAAGCTAATCCAACAATTCACCTCGTCAGCAGTATAAAAATAGACATGTCAGGTTAAGAAAGGTGATGTACTTAGAATTGTACAAACAACTTGGATTCAAGCATAATGATCAATGGTATATGTATCAACCAGAATACATCCCAGAGATTAAGACAAAAAATTGATTTGGACAAGAAAATTCAAAAAGATCCCCAAATTCATACAACGGCTCCAGACCTGGTCACTGTAAATAAAGAGAAGATTTATTAAGTTAGGGATGTCACTGTTTCGATACAAAATATAGTGAAGGTGGAACATAGTTAAAGATAAAAGTATTTTGATCTTGCAAGAGGATTGGAGAGTCGTGAAATTTGGTGATAACAGTCGTATTAATCAAAATCAATACATTCCATATTGTTGTGGAGACTGACCCAAAGAAGTGAGGAATAGGAAATTAAAAAAAAATAAAAAAATAAAATAACAAAAACAAAAAAAATACCCCCCCCTAAAAACTGTATTATCCAGATAGCACCAATACAAAAATCCGGCTAAATCCTCAGGTTTGAGGTATCAATTTGAGCAAATTATGCCGCTTGAATCTCTCGTGATATATCCCGGCGTGAACCCAAAAGAGCTAATACATGTAGACGATGTTTGAGGTTTGAAGAGTCTTTCCGTGAATCTGCAGCAACAACCAGCAGACATCTTGTGAACATGCAAATGCATGAGACATACCTGCAAACATTGATTTGATTTTACATACGAATTAAATGCTGCTTGCAATCGATTTTCTCCTCTTTAGCCAAACGAAAAAAATCTTAATTATATAATTGATTTATCAAACCTAGTATCATTATTCGGTCGTCTGATATGAAAAATGGATTCGTTCAGTGACATCAGTACAATTATCGTTTAAATAAATGCTTTCTCGATCAAACATCAACTAAAAAAACTAAGGGCAATTTTTTGATAGCTTTTTAGTTAAAACAGCACTACCACTAAGTATAATTATGATGAAAAAAAAAACGACAAACAAATGAAAAGCAGCATTATTGCTGTTAGATTCAGCTGCAACAATAACCATGATAATAATTGGATATTATGGCCTAAATATAATTTGTCTGGAAAGGGTGCAAAGAATTAATATATTGCTATTGTTATGAACAAAGCAATTAGCTCTATATGAAATCGATACCAATATGAACAAAAAAATATGAGCGTTATTTATTTATTTATTTTATCTATTTATTTTTTTGGGGGGAATGTATTTGTACAGAGTGCGCATATTCTCTCAATGGGAGACATCATACATTCGTGCATGAAAAAAAAGCTTTTGGTATTCGCTTCGTTTTATCAATGAAAAACAAAATGAAAAAAATTATCAATGAAAAATGTCAAGATTGTTGAAATAGTTAAATCACTACAAATATTATTATCGTTGCTGGTGTCCATCTGTCTATCTCTTCAGCAGAAATTCTGAACAAGAGAGTTGTTTTAGAAAGTAATCACTCACCTATCCTTTCTAAGCCAAACATTGGGGTATGCCATTGACAATACGTTTGAATAAAAATCTGGCAATGGGTTCGTGCAGGGAGAAAAGCTTTCATGCTTTCCCTAAGAGCTGGAAGACAACGTAATCGTTAGTTAATTGATCTAAAATGAAAATTTGATTTGCCAATTCCATTTGGGAATAAAAGGAAAATACCACCCTGGCACTTTTTATAAACACAAAGAGAGAGAGAGAGAGAGAGAGAGAGAGAGAGAGAGAGAGAGAGAGAGAGAGAGAGAGAGAGAGCTGATTTGAATCCTGCTATCAACAATGTCTTCCCCTTTTTTCTCCGATTTCCTTGGTCTCTCTCTCTCACTCACTCTCATACCCTCTTTCTATTCCTCTGTACGCACGTGCACACACGCACAAACACTAACACAGATAATGACAGATACTTCTCATTGTGTGTTTTACGTACAAAATATATCCTAATATCCAAGCCATTCCTCTGATTGGCACTTTAAATCTGAAAACATCACAGTCTTTCTTCCGATTCTCCACAAAGTAATTGAACGTGTTCCGTCGCCCGACACCGCTAGGCCGTAATTTGCTTAACGTGATTCACTTCAAGAGATAACACACAAGAGCGTTGCTGTGTTAATCCAACCCTTTGATGTTCCAACACTTTGATTTCGTTGCCGTGGTTACAGTGCAAAGATATCAATAATGAATGTCACCCCCATCTTCCAGACTCCGCTTTCCCTGTCCATTCATTGAGATCAGGGTGATATTTTCTATCGGTCAGATAGAACAATGAACAGCTGCTAGGACCGTATCACGTTGTTTATTAACACATTTAACTTTCTGCGGGCAGATATAGATCGGTATTTTTTGAGGTAGAGGAAGACTTTGTCATCGTCTGATTTATTATTGCTCCGGGAAGTGGAAATGAAAAGGAAATTGATGTTGAACATAGATAAAACTTGTAGCTTTAATAAGGAACTATTTGTCGCCATATACAAACACGTTTGCGAGACCAGTCCTTCTGTTTTGATTGGTCCATACTTATATGAAGCTTCAACAATATCTACCTCTGCAAAAAAAAAAAAAAAAAAAAAAAGATAACAACACGTATTCAATCCCGTTTGTCTTTATGTCCTAAAATTCTAAATTGATTTCAACGATATTACGTAGACAAGAGGTCTTCAGGGTAATAAGAATTGGACCAACACTTGGATGAATCCAGAAAAGTATATGTTTAATGATATGTCTCATTAATTTTTCATACGATGTATTCATTCAATCTGTTCGTCCACTCAACATCAAAAGGATTCCTCAATGGATTTCCATTACTTTTGTGAAAGGCTGAGCTTTAGACTAAGATAAAATCTGATTGGATTTTTGAGCTGATCAAGGCAGTTTTTTTTTTTAATGAAATTTTCAAATTTATTCTAGCTTCAGTACAGAATAGGGATGACAGAAACTCAAATAACACCCCCATGTACTGCAACTATATATGAAAGAAATTTCATTCAGTTTTCAGTTATTGTTCAGCAGTGACACCGGAATACATTCTCCGAGTACTCTCTCGTCTTGAAACTCTATCATTAGATTAAACATTTACTAACTTTTGTATTCCTTGCACCTTGATTATACTTTCTTCCGTCCACATCTTCTCAGAACATCATTGATGAATTTCTCAGACTCAAAATAAAGAATAATGATTGTAGATTGATCGACTGAGAAGCTGCGATAAAAAGCAGTGAAAAAAGATGTATTATTCAAGAATACCAATCTGACCATGTTTCAACTAATAGTATGGAGGGTGATATTACAAAATACTATTGGTATATGGGAACAAAACAGCATTTTGGTGCATGGTGAATCCCAAAAGACAATTCTGAGCACAGTTATCTGCAAAAGGATTAGTTAAAATAATCATGGTGTTGAAGAAGAAGTTGACTGGGTACAATGAGATATATTGATTTTTAGTAAAATCATTTTTGGAAACGAATTTACTGCCGTTGTTAAATTTGGTAACCTATATTTTGCAAGGGATGGAATTGTCGTATTACAAAAGTTGAAAATTTCTTACTTTCCATGTACTAACTGCAGTATGTATTCATTCAAAAAGTTATATGAGACATATCTGGCAATTTTTGGATTATATATATTTTTTTTTGAGTTTCTATAGAGTAATTCTATATCAGGGAATCGTTGAAATCCAGAAGTTTCTTTTCCAACTTGTCAAATAAAAAAAATATTTGTTAACGGCCGTGGAAATGGAGATCTTGATAATCTTTAGTTAGTACCACAGAAAACCAACGATCTACTCTATTATTAAACGGTGTGATTCCCTTGGTTCGTTGTCCGTGTCTCCTGACACTTCGGTAGGAATTCTGCTGATAAAAATACTTTCTCCTCCTGACTAAAAACTATGCACTCTTCCTGGTGAATAGATTTAGTATCCATTTTAACAGAAAATAGATAAATAAATAAGTAGTAAAAAAAGAAAAGAGAGACAGAGCTTAATCCAAATATATGTATGATTTTTATTTCACTTGAATGAACGAGTAGATCTGATGAAAACAAAAAAAAAATTTAAAAAAATCCAGGACCCTGAAACGATAAGCAAACTAATCTTGCTGGTACCTCTGGTCGGGTTCAGTACGATTTGGATCTTTCAGTAATAATGGTCTGGTAACAAACTATGCTAATTCAACAAATCGTATTAAACATAAATGACTGTCGTATACAAATGATCAACAAGCTCCTATCTACCCGAACTGATACAAGTATTGGATTTGTTATGAAGTCCGTTTAACGTGGGGAACCTAATAAACAAACATATGCAACAGGAACTATAATTGCAAGGACATGCAAGCATTTGGTCACAGGGCAAACCCTGTTCCGTGATTTCCAATAAATATGCAAAGAAATAAGTATCTGTGTCTGTAAAAATGATCTTTTAGGTATAGATTCGGATGATCAGCTAGCTAAAACTGCTAGCGAGTGTTAGTAGGTGTATTTCTCATTGGGCTGATAGAAAACAACTATGATACTAGATAATTCGAAAGAAAAATACGATCTAGACAGGCGTCACGTAGCATTAATCATCTAACTAAACTTGCTGGCTTTTGTCGTCAGATGTCCGTGTATAAATCGTCTGATAAAAACCAATGCTAAGTTAATTTACAGTGCTGTAATGAACAGTGCCTTTTTTGTTTTACTGTCTGCAACGCTAAACTCTTGTAACCAGCGGTGAGATATTGCTGATAAAAATGACCGTTTTTCAATATTTGATATTATGGTCCCTCAAACTGAAACAAATCCACTGTTTTTTTTTCTTGAAAATCATTTAGCAGAAATTCAATCATATCTGTGAACGTCTCAATGGGCATTAACTTGTCAAGCAAATGAACAGTAATTATTATATGTATTTTGACATACGCTCGGCAACCATAAATCTCGTCCACAAATATGACCACTCTTGCACAGAGAGGAATGTCATTCCCAATGGATTTGAACCCAGAACCTTGGTCAATAGCCGAATACAACAATTGGGTTAATAATCAGTGCTATAAATCTTTTTTTTCATTCTATCTTTTTACCAATCCATCAAAATAACTAATCAAATCTGTACCTGTCGCCGACTCTCTAAAAAAGGAAAAGCTTACCGTTTGATTTGTGAAATCAGCATTCGACATTGTATCCTTCAACGAGACTTTAACATCAAACATCTGTGCCATATAAAAATATGCTGCTATTTCAACTGGAACAAAGAGTGAAATACATTTATATTTATATCAAAAGAAAGGATAAAATATCACGTTCCTTACGAGATAACCTCGGATGGAATATGACAGCCGGTGACAAAATCCCGGTTTACCTTTCATGCGTCAGTTTAGTGAACCTCAAAAGTCTGGTCGATATCAAGACTTGATACCACCATTGATCCTCCTTTTGGCGCGATGTAAGTCTATTGAAATAATATTTCCGACCTCATTACACAGCTTAGGTTTAATCTTAGCTTAGAAGTGTACAGGGAAAATAATCTGTGTATTTTGCTCATCCCTCAACTTCTACCGTGTTAGACTGATGTGCGAACCATTACACGATCCAATCAGGCTTTATATCATATCGTGAGTGTGATAGCTGATGTATCTTAGTTGTGACCTAATTTGAACTAATATGATATGGATCCCATTAGATCAGATTATGTCTCAGCCGATGTACGTCAGCAATCACACACACGATATTAAGTAAATACAGTCAAAACATTCGAAAAACATACGATCTAGGGGCTTTTCTTTACGGTTAATACATTTCTTTATAGATTGGATGAATATATGAATCTATTTTTTTGTCTCCATGAAGCCCTTGGATACGCTTGTATAACTTACCTGATCCATATTTTGGCAACATCTAACATTACATCGTTGAGTTATGAATTCAAAGCATCATATTATCCATGAAGCAATCGTCTTTAACTTGTTCCGCTATGGTGAAGACAAAGATTTTCAATATCAATCCTAAGCCATTAAATGTTAGCTAAAAAGCACGCAGAGAGCGCATACTCTGCCAATGTCATCGTCAGGGAGAGTAATTCTGCATGAATCCACCTCAAAATTTGCTGGTCTCTATCACAGCCTATTGTCAATAATTCTACAATTCATTGACACATTTTGGAGATATCTGACAGAATAAAATTGTCGTGATATTATCTCATTTAGAAAAGAGGGGTATAATCGTTCATGGACCCAACCTCCAAAGATTGTATCATAGCCCACTCCACGACAGAATCTGATTAAAATTCATAGGTAACTATCCTACAGGCAGTGAAAGAGATTTGGCAAATTCATTTTGCTTGGATATATAACTGCAATGTATCAGGGGTAATTGTGCATGGGTTCACTCCAAAATCAGATTTCTGTACCTTAACAGTGATTCAGCCACAAAATGTCACAAAAATCCATTGAAAACCTTGGAAGATATCGCGCAGAGAATCAGGAAATTACGACAAAATCATGTGGTTCTGGAAGGAGACCGGAGCTAGTCGGGAATTTTGGCAATTAAATATCTTTCTTTGATTATAATTCCCAACACTTGCTGACACCATGGTCAACGTCTTTTTGAACCAAAAAACCTGTCCATTTTTTCACTTAATTCGTGTCATATGTGTCAGTACAGAGTGTTCTGCATAGAAATATCTTTTTTTTTAACCCTGGTAAGTAATTTTCTACTCCGACAAACGAGTGCTAAATTCATGTTGTAAGGTGCAGAAAATGATTAGCACAGTTTATTTTCATGAGAAACAGATGTTTCATTGTATTAGGTGTTATTGGCTATCAATGATCCATTATTCCATCCAGTACCACGAGGTTCAGACCCAAAGGCTTGCAAATTCATCTCTGCCCCATGCAGTCAGTAAGGCTGAATGTAAGTGTTATATTTACTCATGCATATATTCCTCATCCATCAGAGTGCTCTATTCCTAATTTGGAAGAGCATTGCATAAGCTTATAATGAACGAGTTTCCTCTTTTTACAGGGTGCTCAACCCTGAATAAGGGAGCGTTGATTACTGTGTCATCTTCTGACAGCTGTTTCGATGTATTATGACACTTCCGTGTGGCTATAGACTATCCATGATCGCATTCGGTACCATGAGGTAGGATCCAAACCTTCATTCCAGACATATATATATATATATATATATATATATATATGTGTGTGTGTGTGTGTGTGTGTGTGTGTGCGCGCGCGCGTGTGTGGGTGTGTGATGTTACATTTCAAGTACACCGGGAATAGGAGATGCGATAAAACTAACAACACTAATGATCTATGTGAATATTACATTTCCTGTCAATGTTGATATATCTGTGTGGTTGGCAATTATATAGTTTCTAAACTTCTCGACTTTTTCTCTTCGATCATAACAAAATTTTTGTCAAATCTGTGTGTGCTATCAATATAACTATCTTGCCCAATCAAATTGTACCAACTATATCCCCTATTGGGGTTAGTTGGTGCACTTTTTTATGTTTGAATGATTAACTAAATAAATAATGTTTAATACTTGAACGACTTATTCGAAGGAAGCCACTCGTCAATTGTAGCAAAATTCATATAATTAGAGTCCCCTGAGTGAAAAATATACAAGCTGAGCCTGGTCTTAACTTTAAGTACAACTTTGGGGGGATAGTTTTGCTCAATCCCGCTCTTATTTCCCATCTTTAGACAAAATCTTCATGGAAATCCACTGATAATCTTTGGAAATATTGCATGGAGAACTTTAGCATATGCATGAATATAATCCATGGATGTCATTGGAATATGTGACTGAATATTAGTCTGAAAAAAGCAAAGAATATATCGCAACATGTGCGATTCAAAGGTCTGATGAGATGAAATTAGAACTGTTCAGTCAAGATAGTAATTTGTGTGTAAGAAAAAAAGATAAGAAGAAGGATCTTGAAACGAAAAGAAAAATGCGAAAACTAAGGAGGATTAATAAAATTATACCAAGTGATTGCAGGAAAGAAAAGAAGTCCTGCTAGAAAATTATCAAATACATAATAAAATCGTTGCCCTAGAAGAAATAACTGAAAAACTGATCATCTAAATGAAAGATTTGGAAGAGGAAAACGCTTGTTTTTTTTCTTTAATACAAGAACTAAGAAACACTGGACCCAAGTATAGACATAAAACCTAAATGTAGCCAACACAAAGGTGTATCAGAGGACCTAAAAATATTCCATGAAGAAATAGAAAGAATTGGAAGACTGGACAACCGTACAAAGGGAAAGAAAGCAAGATGTGTTCGCATGAGATTATAAGAGGTAGACAAGAACCAAAAAATACTGAATGCCTCGAAACACTGACATAGCAGCGAAAACTGAAACAAAACGATCTTCCTGGCATCTTAAACAAAGGACTTGAAGAGTATATTGAATATTAAATGAGAAGAGCAAATGAAGTAAGGATATAAATATCGTACATTTTGGAATGATAGGAAAAGGGCAAGAAAAAAAATCTAAAAACAGCGACGTAATAATCAACCAAGATACAAGAAATCTAACTGGAATGGAAAGGAGGAGCACGCTCCAGATTCGAAAAAAACAAAACAAAAGCAAACAAACAAAACAAAAAAATCATAACAAATGAAGCAATGCCATATTGGATTCTAATTCACTAACGCTGGAAGACTGGTAAAAAAATAAATGATTTAAAGACAGAAATAATGTAAGAAGTCAAAGAAAATTGCAATCAACAAAACTACGTGTTCATCAAAAAAATCATACGATCCTTGGAAATGAACAGTTAGAATATTACAATAAAATACGCATATAAGAAGTGGGTTAATTTATGTGAAAAGAAACGTTGAGTTTGAACTTCATGAAACATTGAACAACAGAATATTTGATGAATCATGGTTGGTTTGAAAAGAAAACCTGCTGTTTTGATTGATTTATAGACAAGATTCTCAAACACTGAAAAATGAGTTCAACGATGTAGACATTTCATCAAAGTTAATCAAAAACATAAAACATAACCACGTAAGACATCATATGAAAAACAATAACGATATTAGAGGAAACAACAATCTACGATACAAAAAACAATGAAATCTTTTTCGCAAAGGAAAACAAAAAAGATGTGCTCAAAAGAGATATCTAAAAAAAAAAAAAAAAAGACAGAACTAAATACTCACGATACTGTATACAAAGATAAGAAACAAATAAATTAATTAGAAAAGTCAAATGTATTCACGGAAAAGATCTCATTTAAAAGATGGAATCAAACAAAAATCTCTGAGTATGAATATAACCGAAAACTCAAAATCCATAGCCATCCATTAAATGATTATATGAAAGCTTGAAAAATGACAAAGATATTCTTTATGATCAAAAAATAAAAAAATATATATGCAAAGAACATTGTAGGAACATTTCGCAGAGGGGCTCCTCACAAAAATACCAACAGCTGGAATGAATTCATTGATAAAGATCAAGAAAAAATATAAAGTAAAACAGCGACCATGCTATAAAGATGAATTCGATAATTACATATTGATCCAAGTTTATGATAATTTATATTAACCGCACGAATAATTTTTCATTGTGATTTTTTCAAATGCTATCAAACAACATCATCAATAATAAGAATATTTATTTAATATTTTGTGGGTATCTTTGTCCGTACCGTATCTTAGTTGTGGCGTAATTTGAACTCAGCAGAGTACGTATAAAAAAAGGCATCGGATGGAACGTTTGAATTTCCATGCTGTACTGTATCAGCACACCTATGTAGAGTTTTTTTCATGAACTGCAGCTGCAATGAAAGAGGAAATATTAAAATGACTCGGATGGATGAGTGGAGAAATGTATGAATTTAAAAAGCAACAAATGAGAGAGACAAGAATATGTAACAACAAAAAGCAAAGAAAGAGATCTACAAGGAACAGAAGGAGAGAAATTCATGGATAGCAGAAATTGCCATGATGAATGAAAAAAAAGTAATAAAGGGAGAAAAAAAATGATGAATAATGGAAAACTTGCCAAGAAGAAGATCAAAAAAAAAAAAAAAAGAAAAAAAATGCAAGGGGGGTGAACGGAATAGTTGAAGAAACTT
Source organism: Thysanoteuthis rhombus (assembly GCA_963457665.1). Taxonomy (NCBI): domain Eukaryota; kingdom Metazoa; phylum Mollusca; class Cephalopoda; order Oegopsida; family Thysanoteuthidae; genus Thysanoteuthis; species Thysanoteuthis major. Next base: position 62,798,100 of record OY735201.1, read on the forward strand.
GTGATTGAAAACAAAGGAAGAAAAAAAAAAACAAAACAAAAAAAAGAAAGAAAAAAAAAGGGACGAGATGGGGAGAAAGAAACAAACAGAAGAAGGTGAAAAATAGAGAGAGAGTCAGAGAAAGGAAGCAAAAGAAAGAATATAAAAAAAAACAAAATGGAAGTGAACGAAAAAAGAGAGTGGAAAAACAAAAAAAAAAAAATCCGGGGAAAAAAACCATATAAGAGAAAGGAAATCTGGGGAGGAAATGGAAGTTTATAGATGAGAAGAGTAATAAGAAAAAAGAGTAATCAGGACATACAGAAATAATAATGAATGGGAAGAAAGAAGAACGTGTTTAGAAAAAAATCAAGTCGGATAGGCTGGGAGAAAAACAATTAAAAGATAAAAGAAGAAAAGTAACGGTTGAAAGACGAAATAAAGAAAAGAGAGAAGGAAGGAGAGAGAAATATTTTCGGGACAAAATACAAAAAATAAAGTCCGTACCACCTGAAATTCCAAGTCTTAAATGATTTATTCTTAAATTCATATCACAGCAAACGCATTAGAGTAAAAATTGTAATATAGTAAAAGAACGATAAACACATAAACTCCAGATTTTGATTTATGCTCAACGTCATGTCAGTTCTTACTGAGAACAAATGTAAATGCGTTCAATAGACGGTTCCTGTTTTCCAGGCATTGCATTATTCTAAGTAAACATGGGAATATTTCCGTTCTTTATTAGATAAAGAGCATGAAGTTTTATCAGAATCCAACAGATATTCGAAACTCTATAATAAAAAAAAAATCTAAGCATGCCCTGCACTCATTCATTCATTCACAAAAAAAGATTCGTTCTTTTTTTATTAGTATCTTCGAATCAACAAACTATACACATAATCCTTTCTAAGATTTTTGCTCTCCAACTCTAGGTCTCATTAGTAAGATAACAATTCTTACGATAGAATTGAATTTTGTACGACTTTCAGATTTTCCATAAGATCAAGTCGGCTATCCACTGCCAACTTTTTCACCCAAATCAACTGAAATGTCTGTGACTATCGATGATAAACAATCTAAACATGCATCTATGTTTCCTGCTTCTATTATCCTCGTCCACCAAGACTGAAATATTTTGTGACTATTCTTTGTCGGAAAAATGTCAAGTTGTGTGCGTACGTTTATTCCGTCTTGGACAATCTTTGGAAAAAACCAAGCTATTATCGAGCGGCAATTGTGGAAGTTAATTGGATTCAACCATGGGGAAATGGCATCAGCGTAAAACCCTATTCTCTACAGGAAAATGAAATAAGATAGTCATACAAAAGAAGAGAATATATCAAATTGTTAAAATTGATGTTCCAATTAAAGAAAAAACACAATTGGGAAAATTAACTGCACGTAGACAAAGGACTTGAAATAATGCAACACTTAGGTTTTTTGTCTCTGTACGTTGAATTGGGCAGGATTAAAAATCTAGATTAAATGCAATAGATATTCAAAGAAAGTTTTAGACAACAAAAAAACTAATCCTGCTTGGGTCATAGAGGATATCTTCAAAGATGCTGGATACCACTGACTGCCACTCCATCTAGCCATGGCCAGACACCTAGTGTAAACATGCTGATGCACGGAAAATAAACACGCAAATGATAATGGTGTGTGTTGGATTTGTCAACATTGTGTAAGTGTAAATCTTTTCCACCCGGTAATTTCTGGCCAAATTTTAGTTGCAAACCTTTTTCCCATCAGACATAGTTGCCTGTCAATGATGCGACTTTTTGCAAAGATATCCTGCGATGGGTCATTATAAGGAGAAAAGACGATTTGCATTAGTGCCGGAAAAATATAAACAATTAGAACTGAGCCTGTAGATTCTGTCTTGCTAATTATTATAATTATCATCATTATTATTATTATTATTATCATCATCATTATTATTGTTATCATCATCATCATTATTATTATCATCATCATCATTATTATCATCATCATCATCATCATTATTACTATCATTATTATTGTAATCATCATCATTATTATTATTATCATTATTATCATTATCATTATCATCATTATCATTATTATTATCATCATCATTATTACTATCATCATTATTATCATCATCATTATTATTATTATCATCATCATTATCATCATCATTATTATCATTATTATTATTATTATCATTATTATCATCATCATCATCATCATCATCATCATCATCATCATCATCATCATTATTATTATCATTGCATATCCACACCAGTTGCAAGATGGGTACCACGGGAGACTGGCTGACAGCAAGCCTCTTTAGGATTCACCTCCGCCGCCACTTTCCCGTTCCTAGTATTTCAGGTCTCTGCTAACAGCTGGGGTTGATTATCCCATTTTTTCCTCAGTATTTGTGCAGCCGATAACAGTGCTGTAGTCAACACGGTCTAAACCCTCTTTTCCTCAAATCTCGCCTTCAGTGTAGAGTGCACCTATTATCACTGGTAGTACCTTGACTTTTGTGTTCTACACCTTCAGTTCCCTTACTTGATCCTGGTATTTTTCCTGTTTTTTACTTTCTTTCCTCTTTATTGTATGGTCTTCAGGTACGGTCACATCTGTTATTCGGCAGATTTTTCTTGTCCAAGATTACCAGGTCCAGTGTTCTCGCTTGGAGGGGATGGTCCGTTTAGATGTCAAAGTCCCAAAGTAATCTGTAGTTTTCATTCCCAAAGTGTGTCTCTGGATTGTGCTGGTATCACTTTTTTCTCATAATCAAATCACATTCATTTATTCAGTTCCCAGTGTATCGCTGTTGCTACTCCATCGTGTCTTACGCTCTTCTTGGTTAGTTGACTATATTCACTACTAATGTTTTTTACAGTCTTATCCCTTTCCCCACATAGGCGTCATTTGCTGATTGACTGTGTTTTTCTCGATTTTTATTTGGTTTCGTTTGTTCTAATGCATTTGTTTAGTGCTGCCATGAAGAGCAAATCTGTTTTTCTCTTCATGTTTCCTTTTGGTAGCCATGCCCATCATCTTCTGTCCGCCACAACCTGCATCAGTCTTTTAAATTCCTCTTCTGTTCCCATTTTCTGTCCCTGCTGGCTGTGCTGCTCAGTTTTGTTCTAATTTTTGTTTTTCATTGCGCTGCTTCAGGCACACTTTCTGATGTGTTTGCTGTTTGCTTGCACGTAATTTTCTGGACCTGCTTTTGCCCTTAGGACATTGTCCTCTATTTTGAATCCTCTGCCGCCTTTTTTCCTTTCATGATGATTCTATTTTGGTCATGAATGAGTTGTAAAGCTTAGTGCATTGTGTCAATGCTGTGTTTCCTTGTTTGCTGGTCCAATGACTGGAGTTCTCCTTTCACTCCTCCAATGATTGGTCCTGTATATCTTACAACCAATACATGTGTTTATCCTTTTTTATAAGTTTCCCATCATTTAGTTTGGTTTCTAGTTTAGTTTTAGTTCTTTATTCTCCTTAGGTATCCTCTAATCATTCTCTCATTCATTTCTTTCTGTTTTATTTTGTCATATTCGAGAATTCCAAAGTATTTGTATTGGTCTTCCGTCATCTATGCTCTAATCTCCTTGCTGTCCAGGGGTTCGATTCCTTTGGAAACTGTGCACCCTCCTATGTGCATTACTATTATTGCATGTCTCTCTATTCCAATGTTATCACTGTATTACTTCACTCTGTTGAATAGCGTCTCAAGCTCTCTCCTGTTCTTTGCCAATAGTTTCATATCGTCCATTTACATGAGGTGGTTGACTTTTCCCATTGCTCTGGAGAATAGGTATCTTTTGGTGTATTTTCAGGATTCTGATGAGTGGTATCATCGTCAAAACAAATAATAATGGAGTCAGACTGTCGTCCTAGGAGATTGCCTTTTTTATACTTACGTCTTCTAATTTTTTTCCTTTGGCCCTCAAGTCTACTTTAGAGTTTTTCAAAGGGTTGGCAATGAATATCACCACTGACTCACTGATTTTGAACATTTTAAGATATTACAGTATCCTGTTGTGTAGTTTTTCTTCCTTTTCTTACTCTCTTTCGAAATCACCTGGTTGATTTTTGCACACCATTCCCCCCCCCCTTGTTTTCTCTCGTGCATTCTTTCTGTTCTTCTGGTGAGAGTCGTCTCTCTCTCTCTCTCTCTCTCTCTCTCTCTCTCTCTCTCTCTCTATATATATATATATATATATATATATATATATATATATATATATATATAATTTCTTTGCTACTTGCCTGGTCAAGATTTTTCACATGAGTTTTAAACATGCACATATTCACTTGCTTGGTCCCTGTTATTAGGGTCCATTTTATTGAGGGTGGCTCGGCTTTTGGTCATCTATTGTGGTACCTCATCTCCATTTAAGCAACTTCGGAGTTGGTTGGTAAATCTGCCGTGTAATGAAGTGAGTCTCTTGAATCAATATTCGTGGATCCCATCGGGTCCCGGTGTTTTCCAGTCGGCTCTCCTAGAGCGAGTGTCAAGAGGTTTTGTTCCAGACTATTGATTCTCCGTGTCTTTTCGTTTTATTTTCTCCAAACATTATGGGGCTTCGTTGCCTCTTTAAAATGTCCTCATATGCCGTTCGAGTAGCTCTTTGTTTCTCTGGCATCAGACTCTATTTTCTGTCTTCTCCCTCCGTTCTGATCCTGGCAACACTTTCTCCTGTTATTTCAAAATGTGCGGTTCTGTGTGTATTCAGCAGTCTTTTGCCTTTATCTCCTCAGTCTTGCCCCTTTTGTTTGTCCTCTCTGGTGTATCCAATGCCACAGGAATGTCTTTTTGGGTTATCTTATATTTGTCCCATAGTCTTACACGTAGTTTATTCATTTGTGGAGCATTTTCCTGCAGTACTTTATCTCTTTCGAGTTGAGACGTGTTGGTTTCTCTCAATTATGTCATTTGCAATGTTGTTTGCATAGAGAGGTTCTTCTTCGTGCAAACATCTTTCTTCTTTTTTTAATTTTAATTGCAGCTCTGACGTAGTTCAGTCTCTGAGTTGTTTTTCAGAGTTACTTGGTCAGACAGACGCTTGCCTGATACATGAACGACACATTTTTCTCTCCATATTTTGAGCATGTATTCCTTATGACACTGCAAAGAAGGTTTGCTTTTGAAGTAAGAATACATTACCAACTTGTTCCTCTCACTTGACCATTTTCTCATCTTGCGTTGGCTAATTGGCTAACTGCCACTCTGTGATGGCTGTGTCCCTCTCTGGTTGTCACTAGTTGAGCACGAGTTGGGGATTTGGCCAACAGTAGCTTGGTAACGACTGTGTCCCTCCTGGGTGCCATTGGGAGCACACGAGCTGGGGTTTTGGTCAGCAGCCACGGAATGACAACTGGGTCCCTCTTGGTGGCTAACAAGGGAGCATCTGCCGGTTATAACACATAGAACTTGGATTTGTGCACTATTTTTCCCGATAAATTGATTGGTTGTACTGTCCTCATTGTCTTTTTTTGTGTTTTGAGGTAGCACCAGACCTTGGTGGATTGTTTGAAACTGATATGATTCGTAAGTAACATTGACTCTTCTCACCCACGGTATATTCCCTCAAGGGAAAAAATTATATGTCTTGACATAATAAGAGTCCACTTTCTAGTTGGGACTGAGACCGGCTATCCATTCTACCTTCCACCACGCTGGAAATCGGAAAAACCTGGCCAATTATATACAAAGGTACTATTAGAATATTAGCATGAAATAGTGACTTCTATCAAGCATTTGTTTTGCATAAAAAAACTTAATTTCGTTTTTGGGGGGAGATATAAAATTTAATTTTGCAAAAAAAAAAATCTGGCACTCACCCTCACAGACAGGTTAGAGAGTAGGTCTAACGTAAAACAAGACATGGGGTTCCTAATTGGCAGTGATCATTCAAGAAATCGAAAACTAAAATTAACGAAATCAAATAAAAATTAAATTAAACAAAACTAAAGTGAAAAAAAACCTGAATCAAATAAAACATGGTATTTTGCCAAAAAGTCGATTTTTATACCATTTCATTAAATGTAGCTCTGCTGAACGGCCATAACTATTTTTGTACTTTCTTGTTTGGACTAAAACCAGCAGTCCATTCTACTCTCCAGCATGCTAGAAATTCAAAAATATTCATCATCATCATCATCATTATTATTATTATTATTATTATTATTATTATTATTATTATTATTATTATTATTATTATTATTATTATTATTATTATTATTATTATTAATATTTGCAATCTCAAACCAGTTGCCTGGCGGTAACCGCTGGAGTTTGAGTGACGGCAAGTCTCCTCAAGTCTCCAGCCCTCCTCCCCTAGTAATCATAGGTCCCAGTAATTCTGCGATTAACAGTTTCACACCGGTTGCCCTGTGGTTATCGCTGAAGGCTGAGTGACAATAAGTCTCCTCAGGTCTTCAGCTAACGTCTCCTCTCTTTCGCATATCATGACAGAGCTACAATTCGTTGCAGTACTTATATCTCTAGCACCTTCCTCAGTATCCGTGCAGTTCCCAGTAGTGCTGTGGTCTGTACGGTCTCTCTCCTCCTCCTAATCCCGATCTCCTCCAGTCTTTCCCTCAGCGTTTTAGGGACAGTTCCTAGTGCGCCCACTATGACCGGTACTACCCTGGTTTCCATGTTCCACATTTTCCTTAACTCCCTTGCTAGGTCCTGGTATTTTTCCCTTTTTTCACCTTCCTTCTTTTTTACTCTATGGTCTGCTGGTACAGCAACGTCTACTGTTTGGCAGGCCTTCCTTTTTTTGTCTACTATTAATAAGTCCGGCCTTCTTGCCTGGATGAGATGGTCAGTTTGGATGTCAAAGTCCCACAGTAGTTTGTGGTTGTCATTCTCCAAGACTGCCTCTGGCTTGTGCTGATACCACTTTTCCACATGGTTGAATCCCATTTGTTTGCTTAGTTCCCAGTGTATCATCGTTGCTACTCTATCGTGTCTATGCTTATACTCCTTCTGAGCGAGTTGACTACATTCACTAGTTATGTGGTTTACCGTCTCATCTCTTTCACCGCACATGCGGCATTTGCTGTTTGTCTGTGTTCTGTCGATTTTTGCATTTATGTAGTTTGTCCTTATGCTTTTATTTTGGGCTGCCATGATGAGCGATTCTGTTTCTCTCTTAAGGTTCCCCTTTCGTAACCACGTCCATGATTTCTCGTCTGCTATATCTTGTATCTGCCTTTTAAACTCGCCGTACAATTTTTTCCCTTCCCATCTTTCTTTTCTTGCTTGCTGTACTGTTCTATTGTTTCCTACTTTATTGTTTGTTGCACTATCTCTCGCGCTCTTTATGATTTCTTCACTATTTGTTTGCACATACCTTTCTAGGACTGTTTTAGCTCTCTGGACACAGTCTTCTATGCTGATGAGCCCCCTACCACCTTCTTTCCTCTTAACGTATAGTCTATCTGTATCATCCCTGGGGTGTAATGCTTTATGCATCGTCATAAGTTTCCTTGTTCGCCTATCCATTGATTGGAGCTCTTCCTTTGTCCATCCTAGGAATGGTCCTGTATACCTAACTACTGATACAGCCCAGGTGTTCATTCATTTTATTAGATTTCTGCTGTTTAATTTGTTTTCTAATATTTTCCTTATCCTTCTAAGGTATTCCCTCTTTATTTACTCCTTCATTTCTTCCCGTTTTATCGTGTCACATTCAAGGACACCTAGGTACTTGTATCAGTCTTGTGCAGTCAGTGCCCTAATCTTGCTGTTGTCCGGGAGTTCAATTCCCTCAGTCATTGAAAGCCTTCCTTTGTGCATCACCATGATAGCACATTTTTCTATTCCAAACTCCATTCCTATGTCCTCACTATATTCCCTTACTTCGTTGAACAGAGTCTCAAGCTCTCCCCTGTTTTTTGCAAACAATATAATATCGTCCATGTACATTAAGTGGTTGACCTTTCCTTTTGTTTTAGAGAAGTGGTATCCTTTGCTGTTTTTCAGGATTCTGTTAAGCGGTATCATTGTTAGAACAAATAATAGTGGGGACAACGAGTCTCCTTGGAAGATTCCCCTTTTTATCCCTACCTCTGCTAGTTTGTCCCCTGCGGCTGTCAAATCTACTTTCCAGTCTTCCATCGAATTACCAATGAATTTAACCACCGGTTCGCTAATTTTGAACATCCTAAGGCATTCGAGTATCCAGCTATGGGGAATCATATCGTATGCCTTTTTGTAATCTATCCATCCCATTGCAATATTCTTTCTCCTTTTCCTCACTTCTCTTAAGATCATCTGGTCTATGTAGAGTAAATCGTTTGCCCCTTTGGTTCCTTATTATTATTATTATTATTATTATTATTATTATTATTATTATTATTATTATTATTATTATTATTATTATTATTATTATTATAACTTAGGTTTAATTTTTGAATCGAAACTAAAATATAACATCTTTGAATGAGCAAATAGAGTCAGAACAAAATCACTACAGAAACGGTTATGCACAAATTCAACATTGCATCATCCACGTATTTTCTAACAATTCTAAAAAATGGTATTAATTACATTTCAAAAACAAATTAGATAGAAATCAGAGAGTTTTCAATTTATCTCACTCGTTTTTTTTCATAGCAATTCAACTCACCTGTCCAGGTAGATGTTCTGTTTGAAACCAATGCAAGTAAATGTACACTCAGGATACAGAAAACGGTAAACTGAACTTTTGATTACCATGATACTGAATGATGCTATGAGTTTAAAGTAAAATCGAATTGTTCGACAACCAGAGGTCTGTCATAAAACTTCAGTGCACGGCTGGATCATCATCGTAGATGATTAAAAAAAAACTGATAAAGATCGAAGGAAAAATGCATGGCACAAAAATGTTAGTATTTGTGATTATGAAGCAAGTGAAGAAGATGGAATATACAAGGACCTTGTCTGAACGATATTAAAATAAATAATATGGAGCCGATAAAAAATGACAATGTACTGAATCAGTGTAAAGTATACATACTTGTAAAGACGTTGAGGACATTTTGTAAAGTGGACTAAAAAGTAACTGAAGTATCTGTAGCATTAGAACACCAGGAGCAATAATTTAAAACCTTACAAAAAGTCTGATTGGAAGTAATCCTAGGACAATATAACTTTTTTGCTGCAGATGGAACTAATAATTCTACGGTTGATTCTATATATAAGATGAAACCTAGTCCGAGTCATTGGAATCTGTATACTAAGAAAGCTATAGATAGAACTATTAATTCAATACCACCAGTAAAATCGACAAGAGTACCGAGGGAACAGCTGTAGTATTAAGAGAATTACTGTCCCTTAATCTCTAGCACCAGCCGCAAGACATTGGTATGAAATATAATATGATAAAGGAAAGTAATAAATAATTCAAAGAAGAATAATAAAAAAATACTGAATGCAGATAAATGAACTGGGAATAGTTTGGAAGACCAGGGTTGAACTGTGCCCAAAGACTTCCATGGGAATTTCAAAAGTTCAATCATTTTAGAGGTTTGAAAATAAGGCAGACTGATCTACCAAAGCCAGAGGACTAAAGATAGTTATCGCGAAAGGAGACGTGAAAATGTTTGTATCCCCGAGGTATACTTACAGAATAAACAGAAAGAGAAGTGAGTGAAACACATAAATATCAATAGCTCCGGCGGAGAGGAAAAAGATGTACGTTTCTTTGATGGTAGAAGTTTGTGGCTGCAATCATTGAAACTTCGAGATCGGCACTGAAGATCATTACGAAAAGATGCAAAAACTGGAGATTAGGAAAGTTTCCTAAGTATTCACTCAACATGATTTTAGAAATTAGCAAAAATCATGCTCTACATGACATGGAGAGATCACAAGACAGCACGATAAGTTAGTAAGAAAAAAATAGACCAATATATCATCGATTCATTTAGAGAAAACTTAAATAACAATGGGCTGGCGATGTTTTGAGAATAGAAGATAGCCGTTGGACATCACAATTCACAACGTGGATCCCTAGAGATTATATGCAAAACCATGACCGATATAAAATAAGATGGCTTGACGAACCCCAGAGAGTACTTGCTCCGCGTCGCCTATGATAGAGAGGTCAGGCAGATATTGGGGGAAGGTCCATGTCCCACAACAGACGCTAAAAGGTTGATAATGGTAGCAATGCAAGTACTTGCTCTCACTGGATCTTCAACAAAAGCTCGCATAAATAGAGACTGTAAATAGTACATAACTGCAATAACATCAAAGTGAATGTATGCATACATAAGTACTGGTGTTTTTCTACGATACAAAACTCACAAATGAACTTAAACGTGATTATATCAATGCGATCACTGTACTAAAAGATTTTTTATCTTAGCATATAAATTCATACGCACGTGTATGTGTGTGTGTGTGTGTGTGTGTATGTGTGTGTGTGTGTGTAAGTCTGACCTCTGGTGTGTGTGTATGAGTGCATATCCGTGTCTATTTGCATGTGTGCAAATAATAGGTTCTTGTTCCCACACACACCTATAATAAGCGGGCAAGTAAAAAGCAAACGATCAAATAAATTACAGTAAGGGCTTTCACATTCTTTCCTTTCTTTATTCCTTTCTTTCTTCAATTGTTTGTTCTTTTCTCCCTTACTTTTTTTCTTTTTCTTCCTTACATTATGTCGTTTCATACAGAGTCTGATCTATTTGTCAGGTCTTTTATTAAAATAATGTCTGACACGAAGAACCTTCATAACTAGAGCGATGCACCCGTTGCAGCACAATTCCGATATATCAAAAGTGTATTCGATTAGGACGTGCGATAGATGAAATATCTGTCTCGATTGGAGGCCATTGATCGTGCATTGCCATAAATAAAGGCAGCGTATTTGATTGATAAATATAAATAAATCGTTTGTCGACATTATCGCGGACTTTATTTGATTTTTTCCTAGCTTTGAAAATATGGTCGGCAAAGGAAGGCTATTATTAAATTGATCATAACTTCAAAAAATAAAGTAGTTTTCTACAGGAAAGACAAAGAATGACGGACAGAGAAGAGAAGCGTTCAGATGTAGACAGACGTGTTCCCAGGAAGTGCGTCCATCTTTATATCTGTCAATAACACAGCCACTCACACTCTCACACATGCACAAACGGATGGGTGGTCACACAAATGGGTGGTGAGTGAGTGATAAATTGTGGGAGCAGACACTCACGTTGCACCGTTTGCAAAAATACGCTTATGAATTCATACGGACGTTGATGGAGATTTCTATCTGAATATACAAAAACCATATATATATAAAATATAGAATAGATAAATAGATAAAAGTTAACTTGGCGATACATGAAAAATACGGGTATGTGTAGTTATCTATGTATGTATGTATGTATGTATGTATGCATATTTGAAGAATTGTGAGGAGCTGAATTCGTATAAACATTATAGAACTATTATCAACAAAAACATACTGTTACATATTTGTAGATATGTACGATTATATGTGTTGGTCGGTTAATGTATTTGACTGTAAAAATTAGCATGTGCAATAAACACACATACACATACATACATCTTTGTATAAATACGTACAAATCTCTCTCATTCTCTCTCTCTCTCTCTAAATATATATATATACATATGTGTGTGTGTGTGTGTGTGTATGTGTGTGTATGTGTGTGTGTTTATAGGTCTTGTGTAAACATAATAGTCCTCTGTGTAGTAGTTAGCAATCTCCCTCACATGGACGAGGATCTGAGTTCGATTCACGGTACTGCAATTCCCCATTCGAAGAGATAGTAGCGAACGAAACGGAAGAAGAGCGTTCAGCCTAGATATATGTTGGTAAATCAATAATCCCATTACCTGATAATTGAGAAAACATTAATTTTACACGACATATATTTCATTTCCAACATAATCTTTTTCCTTGGCAAAACCCAACATTCCTTCATCAACCACATCGATCGAACATTGTGAAGCGGGAAAGTCAGATTGAATTTCAGCTAATAACTACGTGTCAAACCATAGACATTGATGGATCCTTGTAAACACAGACACAGACACACACACAGACACACACACACACACACACAAACATATTTTTGTATATTCATATTCCATTGATTCATAGAAAGGTAAGAGGGAGATAATTTCATCATATATATCAATATATCTATATATATATCTCTCTATATATAAATATATATGTGTATAACTCTATATAAGTATGTGTATTGATATTTATCGATAACTTTACAATAGAATTAAGATTGAAGAGGTGAAAATGAAAGAAGCCCAAATAGGGGAAAATTGTACATATGAATGTAAGCAGACAACGATTGAAATGATTGAAAAGAAAACAATGAAGCAAAATTATTAATTTTTCTGTGTTTGAATTTATTGCATGATTTAGGACCATCCATTTTCGTGTAACTGATATATTTGAGAAACGGAATTAATCCAATCGGGAAGAATAAATAAACAATAAGATGTATTCATTCCGAATTTCGAATGGTCTAAATTTTCTATTTTCTCAGGAATTAAATTGTAAACAGAAATAAAATAAAATATATTTGATTTCATTCAAGAACCAATAGTAAGATAATTTTGGATGTCTTTTTTAATACAACATTGGATGAGGAAGGTACATATAAGGTTCAATGCCTTGCAAGAAGTACCAACTCATTTACTTCAAGATACAGGATCAATATAATATGTATTCATGGTTAGAAGCATTTTAATGAGAAAAATTACCGGATTAAAAAGAAGAAAAATTGATAAAATTAATAAAATTGATGATTACTGATGTACTGTATTTACAATTGAACTACAACATATTTTGAGTCGAGTTCTTAATTCATGAGATTTTGTTTTTACGAATTGATAATAACCTTATAACAATGTATACTCATAAAGTTTTTTTTATAATTATTAGGAAGCCTACCTATAATATTTCACCAGATCTGATTTTGTTGAACTTTTCTGAAATTATTCCAAAGTAGCGTCCGATGCAAAATACTTTATCAAAATAATAAAAAAAATGAAATTTTTCAACCTATGTAATATCAAAAAAAGATAGAAAAAGCGAACAGCTAAAAAACAAATATTGAGGAAGAATATTTTATCATTCTATATTTTAGAGCAATTTCAATGGCTTATCTCCATGAATTCTACTCATGGTTAGAATCATTTTTTCACTATACATTTTGTTTTCAAAATTGTGAGAACAAAACATACTACCGAGGAGTGTGTAAAGTATGAAGACTTTGAATTCACTCGGAGAAATATCCTTGTAATTTTTTTCATATATATATATATATATATATATATATATATATATATATATATATATATATATATATATATATATATATATATATATATATATATATATATATATATATATATATATATATATATATGTATATAAATATATATAAATATATATATATATATAAGAAAAAAATATCCTTGTAATTTTTTTCATATATATATATATATATATATATATATATATATATATATATATATATATATATATAAATATATATATATATATATATATATATATATATATATATATATATATATATATATATATGTATATAAATATATATAAATATATATATATATATAAGAAAGAGAGAGAGGGAGAGAGAGAAAGATATGCATATATATATAGAGAGAGAGAGAAAGAGAGTGAGAGAAAGAGAGAGAGAGAGAGAGAGAGAAAAAAATCCCTAAGAAATAGTAATATACCAATAAAATTCATTGACAGCTATCAACCTATAATCAAATGATATGTGAATGTAAATGAAGTTATATCCAATTTGTAATCAGAGTTGATCAATTTACAATCGAAGTACATCTCTTTTCAGGTTTTACTTTTCTAGTTTTCACAGCTAGCTTTTGAACTTTATACTTTTCAGCAGCCAGGAGACACATGTAGACTTAGATATAGATTCATTTCCTCGGACGTCATAGATCTATACACAAAATCACTAAGATCTAAATATCAGGAGTGTTTCAGTTGAGTCTAAAAGTAGAAATGTTTAACATTTAATGTCAGGGCAGTGACATTTAATTTTCATTTATTTTCGTCTTTGAAATGAGAATTCTCTATCTTTCTGAGTAATGTTAACAAACCTTGTGGTGGGCAAATGAATATCGGTCAGGGTATCTGGAAAAAATATTCATCATACTTGTGATCGAAGAAAGTCAGCATGGAATACTAGGATCTCGATGGGAGTGGGGGTCATTTAACTTAATTCGATTATATTAAAATAGATATTGGGAATCTCTAAGACGGAATGACCACATGCCTGATTATGTACGGACTTCTGGCAGGGACCCCCTGTTGAAATTCTAAACCATTGTAGAAATTTATAGGTTCAAGATGTTTTGATTAGTGCAAGCCAATTTTAGAAAAATGATACAGTTGAATTGTGTTTCACCGATTCCTTCTGTAGGGATAGTCTGCCTGCCTACCTCTTTGTCTCTCTATCCCTCTCTCTGTCCACCTCACCGTCTCTTTCTCTCTCACCCTCTCAAATAATGCAGATATATTCAGGCTCTCGATTTTTAATGACTGATCATTAGTATAGCACAGAACTAAATGATTGTGATGGGGTATTGTGTCAGTTGGTAGAGTCTGTATGCCTAAAAATCTGCATATGCACGTATCTATCGATCTTCTTAGTAGAGATTAGGATGGTTGTGTAACAGAAATATTCTTCTTGCTCAGAGTGTCGACATTCAAAATGTCATCGATGGCTGCAATGAACTATCTCAGACATGAAGTATGCTCTGTATCAATTCCCCTGAATAAAGATTTCCAATTTTTGGGTCATCAATTCAGGGATGTTAATTAGGTTCAAAATACGGTCAGATAACTCTAGATTTTTAAGGAGTTACAGAAAGATATTTTAAATGCTGAAACTTAGTATGGACATAAATATTAATAAACTAGTAGCATTTTTTCAGAATTAGTTATAGAATTATGAAATCAATCGTTGTCTTCTCCATCAAACATCTAATGACAAAAGATTTTGACATGATATCTGATAGAAGGGACCACATTGATGCTTTCAAAGTAACACAGTTTGATTTGCATTGAATATATTATTTCAGCCACACACTCCGACACACACACACACACACACACACACATATATATATATATATATATATATATATATATATATATATATATATATATATATATATATATATATATATATGCCAATAAGTTCTTTCCATAATCATGTAAGAAAACATTTTACTGGTTTATCGATCGATTCTCGTATTTATACAAACGGAGTAACACGCACACGCACACACATGCACAATCACTATGACCAGTTTACACATTTCCAAATCAGTGTCAATGCGTATAATAATGTATTTTTTCTGTGCGTATGTACCTATATATCAGAATGTATTTGATCCCTAATCTTCAGGGTGCTTTTAATTAGAATTCTTTCCACTCCTTTGATCGTATTTCAGTAAGAAGTGTTCAATTTACGATTAAATTACATTTTGATCTGGACATCAAGTTTATGTCATATGAATTAACATTTGAATTAAAATTCACGGTAATGGTATCGGAGAATATTTCATTCTGATCTAACACTTTTCCGGAATATTTTGTTCTGACAACGCTTTTCCAGGGAGCTATTCTTTCACATGACCTAATATTCATATCAGTAGCTTTATTAAATGTTTGTGAATCAATTTGTTTTTCTACATGATTTATTCAATTATTTGTATCCCGATTTTGGTACATTTCCTATGTTTTCAGTTCAGTGGAATTTCGTGGAAAGATGGGTAAGGAAGTGGTGGTTATAATTTTGGTCGGATCAAAGTGTTTTAAGGTTTACCCCCTGCACCGTAGCTATATGTCCACATGAAAATATTCAGAAAAAAACCCTCAATGAATTTAAGTTCACTTATTTTTTAGATAAGAGTTCTATTCATGATGTATATATGCTGTTCAGCCTGAGCTTCTCTTTCCGTCCTTCGTTCGTAACTAAGGCTTTGAAAGATCAAGATCAATATTCTTGATTTCATCGAGAAAGAATTATTCAACGACTATATTTTTATATATACTGTGCGAATCAAAAACTCATTCATTATACTTGTACGATATAACATGTTTTTTATAACGTGAATGAATTGATGTGCCGATATTAAATCATTCACGTTATAACGTTATAATTTGCATAAAAATAATGATCTTCATTTCTTTTTGGATGTGAAGACTTATATTTACACACAATATTACGTACAATTCCCAACGATGTACATCCCAAATACGTCAAAACGTTTTTTTCATGACAGTGAATTAATAGGACGAAAAGAAATACAATTTTCTGAAACTATGTCCTAAAATATCAGAGTCGTTGAGTTTGGGAAACCATATGATGAAAGCAAACGATTTTATTATTACTATGGAAGTGTCTCTCCAAAGTTTCGTGTTTTGAAGGGGCGACATTCAGTTAGTGGACGATCCTACCATAATTGTCGTTTTAAATATGAATACGAACCTATGGCTTCAAATTCATCGATTACTTCACTTCAGTGTTGCCAAAATAGCTATTTCGAATCTAAATCTAGATAACTCTGAAGAGTGGAAGATAAGGAAAATAGGTTATATAAACAATGAAGAAATATACATAATTTTTCATCTTTGATTTAGTTTTATTGTATATCTCGGTAACTGATGATCCAAGAAACTTCACACGTAACTTTTCGCCATATACTTTTCCAACTATAATCAACTTTGCACAGTGGCCAGTTGTCGAGTAATCGTGGATTCTACCCACACAAACATAGTGATTTGAATTGAAATGTGGGAGCATATTCTACTAATACACCTGATGTTCCACAGAAATAATACTATAGATTCATATTTTCACTCAAACCAACGGAGACGGAATATTATCACAAGACGACATGTTTTGTAACTGGTGAATACATTCCATGTTTGATCCTAATTTTAGAATTCTGCAAACTTTTGCCATCTTAAACAGATTTAATCCTGAGAAAAAATTATTATCCATGTCTAGACTGACTTCAATTTGTTAGCTTTGAGATTTGGTCCTAAAACCTGGACTTCTGCACAGAAGTATCCCCATTAAATTGAACTCTCCATTCCATAGAGTGTTTTGCTTTCTACTACATGCGTATGCCTATCAGCGCCAAGATGCTCTTTTTCAACCAAGATATAATTTCTCCCTCTGTCTTGTTCATTTCATTATTGTTTTCCTCGACTTCACGTAAACACACAGCCACACGAATACACGTCATCAAACTATACCGAGCATTATACGTTTATTGCTTTTGTTCTGGGTATGTACACACAAATACAAACCTACTCACACAGCCGTATTCTCACACATGCAGTCGAGCATATGTTGATAGGCATATCTCGCCGCAATAATAATATTCAAGAACTTTCCTTGCCAATAAAGAAAGTAGAGAAGGTCAAAAGAGCTGTTCCCGGATGCGGAGGCCAGCAAAAGTGATCTTTGAACAATTTTTGTATGACTCCACACAAATCAAATATTGGCGCGGAATAGTAAGGCGTGGAAAGAAGGCAGAAAGTGTGCACGTGGCGGGAACAGGTTTAAGAAAAAGAGCAATGCAACACTAACGGTCTGACATCGTCTCTTGCAAATGTGTTAATGGGACAACGCAAAATTGTTTCTGGTCAGCCATGTTTTATGAAATGATTGATCTACCTCGTCGCTTGCGGGCAAGTACTGAACGCTGACAGCGTAGTGAGTTTGTTCCGTTCATTGTTGCAGTAAAAGAGAATAGAAAGTTACAGGCAAAAGGAAATAAATGACTGGAAAAAAAAAGAAAGATGCAGATTTACTGTAGTCACGTTGATATTTTTTTTTGTAATTTTCAAAATATTCTATCATATTCTTCTGTTTTATATTTTGACAAATATTTTTTTTTCAAAAAAGTCTTTCTCATTTTTTATCCTGTTTTGATGGAAATGTTTTGGGGAATAGTGAGCTACAAAATGAAAGAATACAGAACAATGAAACATAATAATAAAAAGTAGTCTGCTAAAATTGAAAAATAAAAATTATCAACCAAAAGAAAACGGGAAACATTCAAGTATAAAAAAAATGTTAGAACAAAAACTCAGGAGGAGAATTGTCAGGAAAAATAAGATAAAATGTTCAAATATCTTTCACACGTGACAAAAACGCCATGAAAATGAGCTGAACGCCAGCCAAAAGGTTTGAAAAAAAAGGGAGTATAAATAAAACAAACAGAAATAAGCCACACATAGTTGAGGCAAAGGAAGGTGTCAAACAATGCGCATAGCTTCGAAAAGCTTATTTACTCACCCTTAACCACGCACACATCAGAGCACACACGCGCACGCATACACACGCAAATATACATATATGTATATATATATACACACACACACACACACACATATACATATATATATATATATATATATATATATATATATATATATATATATATATATAATGTGTACTTTAGAGAGTGAGACGGACTCAGTGAAGTTTTTGGTGGTAAGGTTTATTAATCCTTATACGTCAATAGTCCATACATGTTATACGTATATAAATTCATATATAGATATTTATAAATACATATATATATATATATATATATATATATATATATATATATATATATATATATATATATATATATATATGTGTGTGTGTGTGTGTGCATGTGTGGATATGTGTGTGTGTGTGTGTGTGCGTGTGTGCGTGTGTGTGACATTGTTTGGAGAGAACAGATGGATTCATCCATTTCCCAAAGGCATTGATGCAAAGTGAGCAGAATCTTACTCCTTTCACTGATTTTCCACTGCCAAATCGCAATACGCATGTACTTCCCTATATATATATATATATATATATATATATATATATATATATATATATATATATATATATATATATATATATATACATGAGTGTCTGTATGTGTGTATGTACGAATGTGTCCGTATGTGTGTGTGTATAAACTTATTGATTGATAGAGTCAAATATAGTGAACAAAACGAAATCCCGAATGAATATGAAAGCAAAATACACGAACGAGCCAAAACACGAAGTTATATCCGGCATGAAATAAATCGAAACTGAAAATTTCATATAAACTATCAATGAAAAGTAATCTAACAACATAAAGTAACAATCGACTTTCGCTCAGTCCTTGTAGTTCTTATAACGGTTTCGGCGCCGAATCAAAGTTTATTGTTTAATGGGTATTAATTGATTTAATAAGAGCCGTTTCTCCGACTGTAATTTTCTCTTTTCTCTTCCGCCCACCTTTAAAAAATCTCATTCTACTCGGCCTTTCACCGTGTCGCTTATTTCCTTTTTTTCGACTTCAAATATCACAAATAGGTTTACATCTCCTACTCCCCCCACTTTGGTTTTAGCTATTATTGTATCTCAAGGTATTTTCTTTTTCAAAGCAAGAATACTGCAGATTACTGAATATAGCTTTATTTTATTGCATCTTTTTGATTTCATAAACTTCCGACATTGTTTCAAATCCATTTATTCCGCAAGTCATTCTTTCTCTATTGCCAAACTAAGATTTTTTTCCCCTTTTCTTTTCGTACTTAGTTTCATTTAAGTCATTTCATGGTTCAACAACACTTTTTGACATTATGCTTAACAAATGCTTGTCAGCATGTATTAAAACCATTACCAAATGGATTTATTTTTGTTCTTTTCCCAGTATTTGTAATTCTACAGCACATTCAAAAAGAATTGGCTGAGAGACCAGTTATTCCATTTAACTCATTCTCTCTTTTTTTTTTTCTCGGGTAGCACCAGGAGAGTGTGGCAATATCAGAATCAGGCACCCATATATATATATATATATATATATATATATATATATATATATATATATATATATATATATATATATATATATATATATATATATATATATATATATATATATATGTATAGTCAAAACAAATATGTGTATGTTCTTGTGTGTGTATGCGTGCATGGTGTATGTGTTTGTGTGTTTCTGTGCATGTGAATGTGAAAAAGGATATCAAAGTGATTGGATTTCTGTCAAAATGATGTTCATGTACCTAACTTAATTCGCTTCTGTTTTGTCACCTTTCCGACTAATTCCTAAAAATTCTCCAATTTCTATGTATCAAGATTTCTATTTGTTACCTACGTCAATTAATTTCAGTGAATTTCCTTCTCTCAAGTATCTTGCTTTGATTTACATTCTACATTCTTCTTGCGAATGGCGTATATATTTGCTGCGATTATCTCTTCTCTCTTCTACGTGGTTCTCTTACGTTCTCTCTATATTCCTCTCTCTTTTTTGATAAGTAGTAAGCAGTTACAATCAGGAGAAACGTGATTGTTAGTCCCTTCGTGGGTGTAAATTCATATTCAATGGACATCATCATCTCGGTTGAAAAAAAATACATTGAGTGTTTTCCAGCAATTTTCATTATTTTGCTAGGCAGGAAGATAAGTTCAGAGATATTACGGTGGGCAAAAGTTCCATTTCCTTTAAAAAAAATCAATTTATTCCTATTTTTGCCATCCTTCACTTGTTTCACCTGATTTCTTCTCTCATTCATTTTACCTTCCATTTATCTTTCTTTTTTACATCTTATTCGTCACATCATCCTCCATTCCGTTACCCTCTGATATATTCTTCAAGCCTTATTTTTTTTCTTCTTCTTCTTTTTTTTTGCTTTCTCACTCTCTTTCTATTCTCACCTGTTGACCTCTTATTATCAATCACTGTCTTCTTTTATCCCCCCTTCTCCCTCTATCTGTCCCTTTATGTAGCTTTTTATTCATCGTGAAATTGTGCTTTCTTTATTTAAAACTCTTCTCCACTATATTTCATCTAAATCTTTTCATTCACGCACACTCTCCTAATTCTCTTTATCCTTTTTGTATCGATCCATTTCCCGTCTTCTTTGATAGCATCAACCAAAACTGCCACAAAACTGTCAACATAGGTTGGTTCCGTTTTTGAGCGGGTCTGGCTGACTTGTATGCATACATGCCGCACCTACAGAGCTAAAGGATTTGAATTCTGAACAGTCACCTTTTAATTAGTTTAAAAAAAATATTTTTTGAACTTCAAAACAATAGTTTTTTACAGCGGTTCTATTTCACTATGTGAGTTTGTCTTAAATTGATCCCCTTAGCACTTGTGGTTGTCCTATGGAAATTTACATATTTTATTGATCGTTGCCCACGAGAATATGCGAGAAGAAAAATTATATATAGATCCCCTCTTTCCATATTTTTAATTGATCATCATACCGTCAAAATATATTGGTCATGTGACGATTTCTATTGAATGTAATTTTTCTCCAGTCTTTTTGGTCGCACTTTTCGTTCTCTTTTTCATCTTTATCCCTTTATATTTTTCATAATTTTCTCTTCCCTTTTTCTTATTATCTTTCCCTCCTTCTCAACACCATTTCTTTCGCCTCACAAACCACGCATACATTAATAACTATTTCATCTTTTGTCTTAATCTCTTTTTCTTTCAATCGACATTGCTTCACACTATTCATCTATAGCATTCTGTCTCACTGTTATTTTTCATATGATTTTTCTTGCCAGTCCATCAACTTAATGTGTTCTTTTGTATCGGCTAGTTTTCAAAAAAATTCAATATAAGTCTCTGCACGCCTGACAGATCAAATGTTCACTTTACGAGCAGCTAACTATTAAGGAAAATGAAATTGGGAAAATCGGCAAGTCCGGAAGACACTGTAAACTCTTTTCTTGTAAAACTAACTAAAGTATCGGGGATGACACAGAAAATGCCGAAGCTAATAAATTTGTAGCATCATCTCGAAATTTTACTCAATATATATATATATATATATATATATATATATATATATATATATATAATTCGTTGCATACCCAGTTCTGAAGCTTGCCTTCTCAGGTAACTGATTTCACGCGCACACACATACACACACGTTAATGTGATGAAAAGAAAAATTTCACCACACAGGCAGGCCTGTGCCTCTGCCTTTCAAGTTTATCCAGTTTTTTTTATCCCTTTCCAAGAATGTTATTCATACTCTCCACACACACACATGAGTGAAGATTTCTATAGGTGAATGTTCGACTAATTTTACAGAACAACAATCAAATGCTGAAGTAAAAGCCTAATGTCTCAAATATTTTTGAGCAACCAGAACAGTTGCAATAATATGTAATTAAACAATGCTGCATTTAGTTACATACACGCACAATCAAAAGATTACAATTAGATCGTGTGAAAGGATGGTTAATAAACGACAAAAAACCCATACAAATTCGGAACTGGCTCTGTCAAATATTATCGGTCAACAGATGCTTTATTTTGAAACAAAGGTCATTCGATTAAAAAAAGCTACAGAGACTTGCCGTTGGGCATACAGTTCTTTTGAAAACTTTGCACCACACGAGAATTCTAACAAAACGTTACACATTTGATGATAGTCTTTTTAATGGTCACCTTGCATAAGGCAATTATTTACACCATTATGAAAAATGGTTTTAAAACTTTTTGCAACTTATCTTGGATTTCTATCCAAGTTGATTTTACTCATCAACGGCTCTTTTGCACGCCAGATTGCTTTCATTAGTCAACTCGGAGGTTCCTATAGAGCCCTGTTACAGCGGCAGGAATAAGACGTGCAATTACACATTTCCAGTAAACGGACAATTGGAAAAAATGAAATTTTGGAAAATTAGCAGTTGATATAAAAATAAAAGGGCACCACCGAATCTCTCTCGCCTTGAGTGATACTGGTATATGGTTTGGCCTTGTACAAACGGTTTGGTTTTCAAAAAAGGTGTAACCACTGAGAATATCACTTAACACAAATTGGGATCATGAGCGTGTAAAAAAGCAAAAAAGCAACGTTTCCTTTGAGATAAGAGACAAGCATGCGTATAATCTTCGAAGTTTCAAACTAAAACCTACATAATCATTGGTTGTAATATGGAACTGAATTCTGAAGTGATATGAAATCACGAAATGAAATTTAACGTCTTCTAGTCTGCACAAGGTACATTATAAGAAAGGTAGGCGAAGAGAACTTTGCGATCAACAGTTACCGTAAAAAATGGGAGACAGACTGTCATGATGTGAGATTAGATGCCTGAAACCAACTTTGCTTGCTGCATTGAATAAAGAAAAGATGGGTTATGAGTAGAATCCGAAAACATTTGATATTAATATGTTACAATACGACAAAAAGTCTATCAATCAGCCGTTTTCAAAGATAATATATTCAAGTATGTTAGATTCAAAACACTGTAACCCTGTTGGTACGACCGAGTAAAGGTTTCATACTGCATATTTGATAATTTCAATGGGTCCAAAATATGGAGGTACTGTAGAATAATGGATTTAGGGTCCTCGTTACCGTTTTTTTTTTTAGATCAATTTCATTGAAACAATATGTCAGACGATTCTTATCGTTTACATTATTTGAAATGATATTTAGATTCTTTGAAATGAAGCTGTATAAAATAAATATCTGACATATTTCTAACACTTCACTCTATTATTAGACAACTGTCTCCTTTAGAACTAATTGTAGAACTTCCATATTCCTACACTGATCTGCAAGATAATGCAATGTGGCTTACAGCAAGCAGAAGCAGAGTTCTGTGGTGGCTAAGATTTTTATGTGTTGATAACTCTGTCCCTAGCTTCTGGGACTACTGTGTTGATACCCCTACCAGTTCCTGTTGCTTGGAAGAGTCCTGACCAAAATATACCACAGGTGACATACTGATTGTGGATGGTACCTCATACAACACAATTTTGATTAATCCAAATAATTCTTTCAAGGGAAAACTGAGTTGTATACCTCATCTCCTCATAGTTTTGCCTGGTGTCCGTAATTCCACACAAAATTACCCCCAGTGTTCAACGCAAGAATTCGCATTTCTTTACGGACGAAATAATAACATGTGTTCCTGAAAGCATTTTTATCTCTAGCTGCATGATAAACTGGTGGCCACGGCCTATTGGAAGGCAGCCCAGAGGATAATGAAAGGCACTTTGGGCAGAAAGAAAGCCGATACTCTGACAAGAGTTCTAAGCATGGCCTAAGGTTTCGGACGCCAAAGCATGTAGAACAATCCATTAAACTGCACCAACACCACGATCCAAGGTACTGGTGCAATGCAAGGAACACAATCAGCTACGACAGCTTGTTTCAGGTTAACATTGCTCTGGCAGAGGAATCAGTTTAAGCCATGGATCCAGAAACAGACACAATAACTCTACCCTCCTACCTGGCATATTTACGCATTTTGTATGCAACAAAACTGACATAAATGATTTGAAGCTTGATGGTATCATGGTTGGATGGCAACGTGATCCAGGACACTGCATGGAGAATGAAAGTCATCAAAAAAAGGGAAAGCTTTCAGGTCACTAAGATGATTTGTTAAGGCCAAGGTCTGTCCAAAATCAACAGATAATATGAAGAAAGAGAGATTGAAGGAAATCAGACGAGTATGGGTCCGCTACAAAAGCTTCTGCCGAAAACAAGCATCAGGACGAAACAAACATGAAAGAAGACTGGGAAAATCCAACTGAAGTCATAATGAAATCTTAGATAGAAAGACAAACATTAGTTACATGCCAATTGCGTAAGTTTGTGCACATGACCATTCGTCTCTGAATACTGTTCTACTGAGGAACATACACTTGGTCAGGAAACTAGAACGGTATCAAGTTGTTATTACAGTGGAATGTGTATTGTCGTGTAGTTTATATACCCGAAGTAGGCAATTGTTGACTATCTGGATTGCATTATTGTTCGATTGGTTAGTCCCCTTATCGCATTGAAATTCAGGATGCCAAAGTATAGCTCAGGCAATCATATGGGCCGTTGAAAACATTGGCTGAAAGCAATCCAATTGGCTCCATACTGCTGAGCAAGATTTTGCATGGTAATCTTGCATTTCCATAATAAATGCCTACATTGTTCTTTGCAGGAGAATTAGTCCATTGTTGGTCTTGGCTTATAACAAATCCAACATATTGTCTGACTTGTCTGAGCTAACATTGAAGAAAAACAATATTTAGGCGCAGTTAAGGTTGGCCAACATCAATCTAATCGAGAATTTAAGGCAAAGGTTGAAAATGACAGTCGACAAAAGCGGCAATGTTACAAAATTAACAACGAATGTTTGAAATGTAAGCAGCAAATAATTAATTACATTGTATTGAAAGAAGAATCAGTTACTTTATGAAGTATTTGCAAATGTTTTTTGATTCACTCTTTTAAAGATTGGATGGAGTTGAATCGTGTTTATATTAGTTCACTGCGGCACTAAACACCAATTGATATTATATTACTTGGTGATGATAATTCATGTTAAAATCCATATTAAATTTAAGAAAAATCTGTATGAATCTATATCAATTTATGCATGGTATGGAAATTATATAATTCAAAGACGACAAAAGAGTTTCAATATCTTAAACCATACATTCTTGCTCATAGATTAAATAACATAACACTGCATTAATAAATATATATATATATATATATATATATATATATATATATATATATATATATATATATATATATATATATATTAGGGAGGGTAGTGTGCTTGTGAGTGTATCGTACCGTCTAAGATAGTGTAGACCATAGGGTCCACCGTGGATATATAGGTATACACCTATTACAGTTGATAAAATTGCAATTATCTGAAAGCTCACCAAAAAGCAGTGGAAACGGGTGAGCTAAATTGGCAATCAATTTCTTAAATCCAGTACGACAGCATAACCTTATAAATCTTGTGGCATTCATTGTCTATCAAAGGTCAATCCACATTGCTTTCTGTGTCTCCGGGCGATATTTCACATAGTAGGAAGAGACATTGCCAAAGCAATACATTACCTTTGATATCAACAAACGTAACAACATCGGGGCCTACGTTAACTGAATCAACCGATGATGGACATTACGTAGTACGACGTAAGCATCATTGGAATCCACAAAAAACGAACAAACTCTTTAACATGAAATAATCTATTGTGTCATAAGGGCCAGGAAGATAACTGACACTGAGTTTCTCGTCAATAACAGCATTGCAGTCAACATTTCACGCTTCCGCAGCATATCAAACAGAATTGCTTAGATTGTCATTAGACTAAGCAAGAGATCGACACCAAAGGTAATACAGGTTTTGTACCATCTCCAAAGAGTTCTGACCTGGAGATTGAAGAGTGTTACGACAATATCAGTTTGATAATGGATCAGGAAAAGAATCAAACATGACTTGTGGGATATTTTTCTTTAAGGTCAGAAAAGAAAGACTGAAAAATGTGGAAATATTGAGAAACTGATAAAAATGAGAGGAACGACAAACCGGTCAATATCTCGGAGAGATATGGATAAAATACATGATTTCAAGAACGAAGAATTGGTAGGTTGACTTTGAAAATACGGAAAGATATAACTGAAGATGAAATTGTTGATGATATTGATAATATCAAAGACATCACTATTATTAACTCAGTATATATAGAAAAAAATTGAATGATTGCGTACAGAGCTATCATTCCATATCAAATGATCCAATTGTAGAAACTTCTACGTGGTTACACTGTCAGACCTGTTTGGAATAATCACATGGACTTGTACACTGAATGTATGTAAAACGTTTATCTCTAAAAGTCATGAAACTAAAAGAATATTTGAATTTTATGCATTTTGCCAAAGGAGTCTATCCGTCAAGTCTGTTATTCAAAGGTCCTTTGATATGACATTTACAGCTTCGACACTTAGAAAAAATGTATTGTGAACAACTTTTTTACCGACTAACCTTCCTGCATAAGTCGAAAAATGGCCAAAAATCCCAAACTTAAAAATTAACAAAGAGAGTGTCCTCGTCTTACATTTTGGATTTTCGGTCATTTTCAGGTGGAAAACTTCATGATACACCTTATCCGATTATATTTCATTATTTTACAAAGTTTCAAAGCGGCACAAGCCATTTCAAAGGAGCTATAGATGATGGCTGTTTGACGGAAAAGTTCGTTTGCAAAAATTTTTATATGCGATTTTAATAACAAAACATGGATTACGTTAAAAAAATTCAGAGATACAGGCAATATTTTGCCGTTTTCCATCCAATATTTTTTTCAGAAGCTACTCTTAGAGCGGCTTTGGGAGCTCCTGGTGATTTCATATGCAATGACTCAAAAGTAAATTCATATTCAAAACTGGAAGGGACTAAATAATTCATAAGATAAAAAAAGCCATCATAGAATCTTGAAGAAGATTCGCTTGAAGCGTAAAGTATACAATGAATACATGTTATAAGTTATGACTTCTGGATACAAATGATGAAAATTGATCAGTGAGGGGGCGACAATGAAGAATAGTTATACAGAGAAATGGAGTTGTCAATAAGGGATAACAGCAGATAGAGCAAAAGAATAATTTATTGGTGTCCATCTGACGGTAAGGACGGTAGAAAAAGACCAGACACGATATCAAGTTGCTTTATTTCCTAATTATTTGTACGGTATCAGTCATTTTAGTTCTTCCCATTATCTATGCTGGCTTAGAGTTATCCGTAGAATACAAAAAGGCACACACACATACACCCCCTATACACACGTACACAAATATCTCAATGTACGTCTAAATATAGAAATAGATATCAGAGAATGCGGAATTGCTATGTGTATAAAGTGCATAATTGATAGTTTGTCATTGTTTACTGGACAATAACTCATTGTGGATATCTACACCGAAGGCAATATTTATTTAGATGATTCTTCTTTGTAAGTAAATCTTCTCAGATATTCCAAAACTGAGAAGACTTTCAGAGGATTAAAATGAGAGCTCGTTTTAAGACATCAAATCTTCTTCAAAAATCACTTCTTGATGCGCCCCTAAGAAATGGAATTCACCTCATTCCCTATTTCTATTCGGATATCGATTGACAATGGATTCCCCCCCCCTATTAGTCTATATTAACCAAGTGTGTGTGCCACCTCAGATGATTCATGAACTGTATTCAGTGGGATCCTTTATCATTGCCATTGCAATTCACCAACTCGAAGAATACGACATGTTCAGGTGATTTGCACCTGAAAGATGATATCGTTCTGTTTCAGTTCATGCTTGGCCGCAAAAAAAAAAAAAAAAAAAAAGTCAGGGGAGTTAAACTTTGAATGTTGGTTATTGATAACTATCACTGTTTTTTTTAAAACATTTTTGCATATGATTTAGAATAGTCAATCCACATTTTTATTTCTCATTGAATTGATCTTCCAAATGATTATTAGTAACCCCGTAACAATATCAATTCCTATTGGGAAGAACAGAAATATCAACATCATTATTTTGACCAAGGTCGTCAATAGTATCACTGTTCTTCTTTGTTTGGTGTGCTAGTTTCAATATGTGCTTTGACATAAATAATTTCTCTGTTCCCCGACACTATATCATATTATCTCATTTTGCCTGACATACGTTTGCGTTTTCCAAACCTCCTGTTTAAGAGTGCATAGAACCCAGATCTATTGGATTACAGTACCCCTCCAAATTCGTCAACTTCAAAAATACAAGACATAATCTGGATGATTGGTGATCGAAAATGAATGTTTGAAAAAGATTAAAATAAAATGAATTCATAAAGGCGTTTTCAATATGTTGGTGTTGTGAAGCCATCGATTTGTGAAATCAACGATTCCATAAGTGCAACTTTATTAGCTGGGGAGTTGAGAAAACATCACTGTTTGTGTGACTAGACCAAAGTTTTGAAATTCCAGCTAGGGGGAAAAAAAAAGTTCCCTGGGGTATATTATTCTCGGTAAATTTGCTCTTGATAGCATTAACTTGGTGGAAAGAGATTTTCATCGCCAGAAAAAGGTCGTAACTGAAATTTTCATACTGAATTATTTTTTCAATACTTATTTCTGTCGTTGAATTTAAACCCGAGAAAATCGGGCGAGAAGTCAAAATTAAATGGCTGAAGCAGTAATTTTAAATACTACACTATTGATATGTTGAAATTGTCTGATGGACGAGGCTTTTAACCTTTAGTCTTTAGCATCATTTCAGTATGATTTCCCTACCGACTTACAATACAATATATTCAACTGTGTCGTGTTTCTGATAGATGGAGAAATAGGACTTCATCGATTCAGTCTAAGACCTGAAGGGTCTCTCTGACTTGATGATGAATTCAGCATGCAGTATTAAAACTCACACAGGCAAGTGTGATAAGGCTTATTAATGATTTATGAAGGACTAATCTTCATCAACCGATGTTATCAACCGTGTGCACACATGAAAGCATTACTAGTCTAATCAAAATGACACTTTACACCAGCATTTATCACCTATTTTAGACGGGAGGAACCCTGAAATCACTTTCATATCCCAAGTAACACATC
The DNA here is from genome assembly GCA_963457665.1 of Thysanoteuthis rhombus. NCBI lineage: Eukaryota > Metazoa > Mollusca > Cephalopoda > Oegopsida > Thysanoteuthidae > Thysanoteuthis > Thysanoteuthis major. The sequence continues at coordinate 62,827,525 of OY735201.1, forward strand.
ATACATAGAGCTAATGACACGCCACTTTGCTCGTATATATATATATATATATATATATATATATATATATGTATATATGTCTGTATGTATGTATATATATATATATATATATATATATATATATATATATATATATATATATATATATATATATATAAATAATTGAGTTATTTATCATCCCTGTGAAGTGCTCAATATCAAGGTTGAGAGCATATATAAATAAGATATAATATAAATACATCCAGGAAAAGACAAGAGTCAGAGAGATCATAGAATCCATTAAAATCTCAAATGGCAGTGGGTTGGCCATGTGGCGAAAATAGCAGACAACCAATGGACATCACAACTCATGACATGGATCCCCCGAGATCACAAGCACAACCGAATATTACATGGAGAGACGAGGTAGACAAGTTCAGGAAGTATTGGCTCCACTACGCCCATGATAGAGAGGTTTGGCAAATCCTGGGGGACGTCCATGTCCAACGACGGACGTTAAAAAACTGATGATGATGATGATGATGAGGGAGGGAGCTGATGAGCTACATCGTTCATGGCGAAAATTTGTTTCCCGTTATTGATTGATGTACCTTTTGCGTTTTTAGAATCTGCAGTTATGTGCAGAAAAGAAGTTTTATCTTTAAAAAAATCATCTGATCATTTCACATTTGAGACTAGTTAATCACTCACTCACACACAGACACACACAGACACACAGACACACATGTATATATATGTAATCGTCAGAATATATACGGGTGATGAAAGAGATGAAAATATGCAGACACTAAACTTTCATTTCTAAATACTTTCTTCCTCGCGGGGAGAGAGAGAGAGAGAGAGAGAGACAGACAGACAGACAGACAGACAGAGACACAGACGGACAGAGACACAGACGGACAGAGACACAGACGGACAGACAGATACAGGGAGGGAGAGAATTGAATCAAAATGCTCTATGAAATTTCACACAATTATGTAAAAACGTACATAAACTCGGTTCAGTTGGCAACTATTTCAACCTCTTCAATGTCAGATGTCAACAAGCGAGGGACCAAATTAAAACCCCAAATCAACTAAAGGCCAGGTGATCTCTCATGCTTGTATTCAACCTCGGTTAAGACGAGTGTCTGAGATATTTTCCAATATATTCATTTATTACTAGTTGAAGTAACCTGATTACACCGGGCTGAATAGTTATAGGAGAGTAAAAGAACACACACATCACTTCAATTTGAGCTTGTAGCAGTATATTTTTACTAGTTTGCATGTGCAAATTTATAGTGTGTAAGTAACTGAACATCTCTGAATTTCAAGGATTTGAAATGTTATGAAAAGAAGGGGGTTGTTATTTACAACCTGTGTATATTCAAATTGATTACTGCTCATTTTGATTATAACTTTAAAATAGCATAGTTATTTACGCTATGGAATTAAAATCATGGATTGATTTTCTAATTGATTTTGATGATATTAAGCAACTGAAATACGTCACCTTCCTGAGAATTGATTAAAAAGAGAAAAAAATCCAATATTGTTAACTCCATATTACAACACTGAAACAATTTTTTTAGATTCTGTATCCATTCTGTATTGACCTTTCATTGTAAATCGAACCCCCTGAACATTTTCCAACCCCGAGGCGTACTGAATATGCAAGGCAAATTCGGTTAGTCTACATTTCTTTTTTTTTTTACCTTGACAGAAGAATGCTGTGACACCTAACGTATGGGGGAGGCCCAAACATAGTTGATCAGAAAAATAATTGTCGGTAGAAAATTTGAAAAAAAGAGAGGATAAATCGACTCTGTTGGAAGGAAAATATATAATAAGAAGAAAATAATATTCCTCCACATTGCCAGCTGATAGGCACCTTTGAGTGATCGGTTGGTAAGACAATGTTAACTATACCCCGCGGTACATTGTGCCAGAATCTTATTGAATGATACGGAGTCATAAGTGAAAGTAACTACACATTCTATAACGCTATGTTGATCTTTCAAACAGTGACCGTAAAAATCTTACAAACACTGATAGGCAAAATTTAGGGACACTAAAGAATATATATAGCGCACAAATCATATTCTCACAGGTACTAGGAACAACCAAAGAGAATAAATGATATGAAAATAAAAATAGAATGATCTTCCAAACTTGTAATAAACAACAAAGAATACATTGACGGGATAATTTTTGAGAAGAATAAAAGAGGCCTAATGGATCAGAGTCCCAATCCTCTTATACCCATCCATACCATTAAGAAAGATATACTTTCATCTCTTGAAATTACAAACAATGGGATCGTAGTTTGGATGAGAAAAACATTTTAACGCAAAGCAAATTTTGCTTCATATAGCACAATTAAAAATAATTCTTAATACTTGTAGTTCTTTAATGGAAGTAAAAGTACCTCTGAACATTAGTTTCCGTAAAGTGAGTTTGCAGATGCAGCTGTTTCAATTTTTTGACATATCATACTACATCAATATATTATGGGACAATAAAATCGCAATGCTGTTATATAAGAAGGGTTCACTTAGCCTCCAGGCACCAGTTTTCATCTGAACATCAAGATACAGCTGCGTCTACTATAAGCAGTGCGTTTTGCTGATCACTTTGGATTTTCGGGTGATATACCTCAATAGGTCTGTAACCTAATGATGGAAAAAGCCAATATTTTTTCCAAACAAAATTTCTTTTTTGTCAATGAACTTAAGCCAATGGTAAATATATATCATATTGATTATGCAGACAACGAATAATAACAAAATTCAGTTAATAACTACGCCTCAGACTGTGGAGTGATTGGTGCAAAATAGTCAGTAACTGTGACAGTCTATAAAGAGAAAATTGAAGTAAGACATACTAGGAATGTATTTAGCACAAAAATATTTTTGTCACTACTGGGCAACCGTTTAAGATGTGGAATTTTTAAACATCACATCGATTGTTTAAATATACAGATCGAATATCCGCCAAAATTGAATATTACTTTTGTGGAAATAAGAGATATTTCAGAAAATCAGAAATCACGGGGGGAATTCAAGAATCAAAATTTTAAAATTATTCATGATGTGGGAATTGAAAATACTTTTTAGTCCGATTGTGGAAGTAAATGCCGTCCCCATGAAGCAAAAGCAAAGATCAAGTGAGAAAGTATGGGGAGATTCATGATTCACCGATTATCAGCCAAAGGTTCCTCAGCATCTTTATCTCCACCATCATTAAACGCGTTTAATAGTCAATAAAAAGTGAGTGAGAGTTCATTGTCTACTTTATTATATTGTAAAAATCAAGGTTCCTCCCTCCCTGAAATCAATTTTCCTATCCCTTCCACCCCTCCAACTTCCAACAACTCGACCTTACATAACATAATCTAGATTTTGGCTTACCAGAATGCTCACAGCTTTTAGATAATAAATACTAATGATAGTTGCTTCTGGCTTAATGGCTTTTTGGTTTTTCTATTGGAACTCTTAACTTTAGGATAGCGGGGAACGTGTGTACATATTTAGCATGTGTCCCGTTACTTTACTTGTATCATCTGAAATTTTGACGAATTTGTTGAATAAGTCTTGCAAACGATAACACGGGCTACGTATACAACTCTTCTCAGGTATTCTGACAAGGCATTTTAAATCAAGATGTCATTAAAAATTCACCAGCCACGCTTGAAAATATCCTGATTTTGAAATGGAACTGCATTCATTTGAAACTTAAATATGACAGCCTGGCGTTTGTTTTTCGAGGAAGATGATTGAAAATACTCGTGTTACTTGAGGACCTAACAAAGTAAAGACAAATCGATTGGAGACAGGAATGGCATAGTGACCGAAAAATATCGCCAACTTAGATGGCTCTGATATGGTTTGAAGAAAATCATATTTGTAAACAGAGAAACAATGAAGATCTCCAAAAGAAGATAGTGATCTCTTCTGCCATAACTGTCAACATTGATAGTAAAGACAACTAAGTTGACATGAGGAATCTCATGAAAAATGGTAGGGTACATTTTAGTTGTTTTTTTTTGTGGTATGTATTTCTGCTTTAATATCGGTTAGAACCAAAATAATTTTGAGCGCCCAAATTTTGTGGTGATAGTATCATAACATGCGTAACCAGTAGAGAAGTAAAAACTTTTAATAAGATGAAAATCAGACGGTAGCAAAATTTTGCTACGATAGGGCTTTTCACTATTTTGAAGTTGCTGAACAGAGCTTGGCTATATATAAGAATGAATAAAATTAAGGACATACCATCACCTTTTTACATTCATATTTTTCCATCTTTATCAATGAGATTAATACTTGTAGTCTCTAATTTAGGCTTTTTTGCAGAATTGGAATTCAAAACATGCAAATTTGGTTCCTCTCTAGTTTTATGTTTATTGCAGTGATTTTGAAACCCGATTTTGGTCTCTTTGCTTATTTGTGCATCTTTTTTTCCCTTTTTACAGTAATCATTGGCGTGATGATGTGGCAAAAAGAATCCAAACCGCAGCGGAGTTTTTTTTTCACTTTGCATTATTGCCCAAGGGGAAGATATGATTCCACGTGCTATCATAATAAAATGGTAGATCGAATGAGTGGTGCCACTATGGATGCTTATCATCATCAAGCAAATTCCTGAGTAAGTAATCATGTGATGTGTGGAGACTAAGCAATAATGACTGGAGGCAGAGTCATTGTAAAGGCACTTTTCATGATTCAACGTTAGCAAAAGTTTTGTTTCGGTCCAAAAGTCTCAAGTGCCAAATTTCAACTCAACCCAACAATTTATAAGGCAACTTCGTTGGCCAAACTATGCTGAATATATATATATATACATATATATATATATATATATATATATATATATATATATATATATATATATATATATATGTATGTGTGTGTATATATATGTATGTATATATTTATATATATATATATTTGTATATATATATATGTGTGTGTGTGTATATATATATATATATATGTATCTATATATATATTTATATGTATATATATGCATATATGTGTGTGTGTATATATATGTATGTATATATATATTTATATATATATGTATATATATATATATCTGTGTGTGTGTATATACATGTATTTCTGTGTGTGTGTGTATATATATATATACATATATATATATTTATATATATATATATATATATATATATTTACAACAATGCATAATAAATACTTTACAATCATTATCTTTCTATCCATCAATCTATCCATCTATCTGTCCGTCTGTCTGCTCTCGCAGATTAAATCTTTCAGGTTGTTTTGTCCCGCCCAGAGGTCATTGCCTCGCGTATAAGTTTTAATTATAGTGTGGAACGCTGGAAACTGTTGTCGTATAGCCAAGATAACAATAGCGACAAGTAAAAGTAGACGATTTTCTTCATAGATGCACATACTCACACACTTGTATACATTTCATATTTCCTTCTCACTTCTCCCAATAGATATACGATGTCATATATTGATTGTGTTTTGGCGTAGGTATATATTGAATGACGCACGGCGTATACTAATGAGTGAATTCTTGGGAACATCCGGTTGATACACATTGGCGTGTTTGATATTAGTGTCAGGTATATAGTGTAATTTATGAATCTGTACAAGTTAACGAACATGAACATAAAATATTGTATCTATAAGTATATAAGCACAAATACACATACATGTGCACACACATAAAAAAATCACCTGGAATCAGTCGCATATAGACGCTGATAGCTGCTGCAGTAGGAAAAGACTACACACACACACACATTTATATATATATATATATGTGTGTGTGTGTGTGTATGTGTGTGCGCGCACGTGTGTGTACGTGTTCATGTGTATGTATTTATGTGCATGTATAAATATATAAAAATGATGTGCGTGCACGATCGTATTCTGGATCAACGAAACTCAGTTTATTTTGAAGCATGGGCATTATGACCCAAGCGCCATATTAGAAGAAAAAAACCCTGACGGAACTATCAAGGGTATATAAATGGTAACTGCTTTAAAATAGCTTTTGTCTTCCAATCGAGTTAAATTATGTAAAGGCCTAAATAACAGCTTTAACTCCAAAAAGTCATATTGTTCATAAACTGTCAATATCATCTCATTATATCATTGAAATGTACATAGAATCCGAAACAAAATAATCATAAATTCGTTCTATTTGAATGTGCCAATTGACCTAAGCGGTAATAAATAAGCTAACAAATTGAACAAAATGGGAATGCTGCAAGATTTGAACCAGCGACTTATCAGATGGCAGCTTCAACGTAGTTTTTTTCCTACTATAAAGCTGAAAAGCTAACAAAATAATTGCTTAAATTACTAACTTTGGCAGATGTGATACCCGCAGCAGCCCATTTTTGTCGGCAAACACATAAAACACTCTAAGATAAAATTGAATTGTATACCATTCACAATAGAAATACATGATTATTTATACATAATACATATTCAACTATATATAACACACACACATATGTATATATATATATATATATATATATATATATATATATATATGATAAGGTACACACATCCGGAGAATCAGAAACTCAATAGTTCCTGTGTAGCAAATGTTTTATTTCATTATTTAATGATATAATGTTTACATATCCATGCGCACACACATATACACATATGCGTATGCACAGACATATATATGTATATATTCAAAATTTTATGTATACATATATATATATATATATATATATATATATATATATAGTGTTTGTGTGTGTGTGTGTGTGTGTGTGTGCACACACACCTGTGTGCGTTAGGATGAATGTCATCCTTCCAATTTTATTTTCCATCCATACTTGAGAACTGGAAGGAAAAAAAAAATTTGCTCTCCGTGCGAAGGTGAAATATCCAAAATAACACAAACAACATCATCAGGTTTTGAGTATATATTTGTTCCAAAATCCTGATTCTTGTGAATCGAAAAATCTTAATTACACTGAACAAATCATCAATATGTCAATTATGGAGTCCACGAGTCACCCTGACCCCCAATATCGACAAACGAAGTATCTATACACTAATTTTCTTCGTCATGATGTCCATTCGTTAAGCTCTCATCGGTCAATGATAGAAAACTTACTCATCATGATGGACAGAAATTTTTGAACACATAACTTTGAATAAAGCAGACAGATGTTGCCTGTTTCTTGGTTACCCTATGGAATTACGAGTCTTTTTTTGGGGATGGGGCTTGATATTCAATTCAGCAAACCAGGGTCATTGAGGGGGCTGAAGGCATGTTTGGCTGTTGAGACGGCCATAGGCCCGGCAGATATTTTTGATTCAGGTTTTTTTCAAACACAAAACTCCATAGCTAAACGGGATTTAGCGTCGATAGGTATCTTTAATATAACTAAATTCCCATGAAACTTTCATCAGTGACAGAAAGACCAATATTATCTCAGGTCAATCATTTTTGACGGCAAATCCTACCCACCTTTAAAAAAAAATTATAATTTTTCAAGCATGCATTGACTCCTCTTATCTAGCAGGATCCCTTTTGTCCCGTTTATCAAAATAGAATCGATACTAGTGAATACTTATTCTACGCTGTATAATAATGCAGATAAAGTCGTATCTAGAAATTGATTGAGTATGCTTCCATCTTCTCAAGTATTTCAAAATAATAATGCATTAATCAAGTCCCAGAATTACAGCACCAAAGATTTTTGGTGTATAGGTTTGATGTGCCGTCCAGAGTCTTAGCCCTCACAAGTGGCTCCCAACCTCGACAAAGACTTTATTTTATTCAAATAATTTTTGCAGCGGACATGGAGCTTTTGAATAGTCTGCTTCTCCAATGAACCTGAGGAGCCCGAGAATTTGAGAAGTTTTGCCTACTAGTTAAAGTAATATATCCTCAGACAGTAATACATTTGATGGCAAGGGAAATTGTGACAACTACTGGCCTACATTATTGAATCGGTTTTAGATGTTTGCTTAGACGGTTTTCCGATCCCAGTTCGCTCCATCAACACAATGAGAAAAAGGAAAAGTCTTCAAGATTAGAGATATAAGCAGGCATAATCATCCAAAGAAGACCTAATTTAGAGGTTTATCGGAAAAGGTGGTACTGTAAATCTGTAAGCCTTAGTGTGCTGAGAGGTTATAAGTTGATTTTAGATGAATGCAGAAAGAAAAGATGATGCTTGAGATAATTCCCGACACCTGACGAAGCAATAAAACACGAGTAAGGTCTTGCCAATAACAACTGGCGATTTGGGAGTCTCACTTGAGAATTCTTTAAGTTGAATGAAGCATCATGGAAAGTGGAGCAACGACGGAAGTTTAAAACAGTCAGGACCACGGCACTGTCGGGATTAGACAATGTAATGAGAAGGGAGCAACAAACTTAAGAAGACAGTATCATACATAATTTCCAAAACAAGCAAAACGTGCACCTATCACTTTAGTAGAAATACTGGATTAAAACTTCTTCCTCTACTACTACTACTGCTACTACTACTACGAAAAGGTTAAAGAATGAAGGTAATGCACTATATCTCTCACGAAACAACCCCCAATGGAGGAGGATGGCCAATGATGAAGCCTTGGTTTCTGTTGCATGCGCCAGTATAGTGAACCTCCACAAGTCTCAATCATGGTCGAGATCAGGATTTTATACCAACAAGTTTTGTTTTTTTTATGACCATTGCATTGCAGGATGTAAGTTCACCGAAAAAATACCTCCACCCTAATCACAGAGTTTAGGGGGTGCTCAAATAGCTACTGAGTGCACATGGGAATATGTCCGAATGAAGAGTTTTTCACACTCTTCGTAAACACTGGGAATCAAACAGGTAAACCTCTGCATAAGAGACTCTACTAGTACTAGTACTGTACTACTACTACTACTACTAGAATTATCTATGTTATAATTATATCATCAATAATGATAATAATAATAGCAATAATAATAGTGATAATAATAATAATAATAATAAGAAGAAGAAGAAGAAGAAGAAGAAGAAGGAGAAGAAGAAGAAGAAGAAGAAGAAGAAGAAGAAGAAGAAGAAGAAGAAGAAGAAGAAGAAGTAATAGAATAAAGAAGAAGACATGAGAAAGACACTAGGAAAGTTCTTTGAAAACAGTTGAGGCCCTTGGCACCAACTAGATCAAGAAAAATATTTTAAAAAAGAACTACGAAAATATGGACTGTGTGGGGAAGAAGATGTGTCAGTGAAAGATTAGACAACAGGATGAAAGGAAAAAGACAAAACCAGGAGACATGATAATGATAGTATGTGAAGACGGTAGGGAATGCCAGATACTGGATATAACTGTACCAGGGGACACAGGGATGGAATAGAAAAAGCAAAATACGTGGGAAAATAATAGTGAACCGAGATGGGAGGACGAATACATTTGGAGTATGGCCTATATTGGTGTAGTGCTGATAGTATTTGGTGCCCCGTTTTATAATTTTTATTTATCTGAAAGACTGCTTCAAAAGATTTAAATTGTAAATAGTTACACAGAACTTTTGCAGGAACCATCATCATCATCATCATCATCATTGGGGATGATAAACATAAAAATTTTCGGTACTTTGAAATTCAGACGAATCACCAAATTAAATCTAGAAGACCAGACGGTGTTAACATGAAACAATGGGAAAAAAAAATTTTTTGCTGTCGCTGTTCCAGCAGGTAAAGAAGGAATACGTTCATCAAAACATTTTTGTGATTAAATTTTCCAGATCTCATATAATTTGAGTTGTTGTACTTAGTTTACGTTTTATTTCATACAGTCAATGATATCACAGACAGGATTTGTTAGGCAAACACGTTACAGCATTCATTAATTCTGATGATGAAATATATGATGATTCAACAAATTCTGGCTGATGGGGAAAAAAGAATAATGTTTAGGTAATATTTTAGCGTAATTCCGTTTGTATTTGGTATGAATAAACAAACTTTCGACACCCCTTATTCGTACCTTCTTACTTTACCAGTACATCAACCTCCGCGCACCTATCTTTCATCGCCTTCTATGCTGACAATTGAACAATTTTCTTCCTCTTTCTTCTTTCTTCTTCTTCTTCTTCTTCTTCTTCTTCTTCTTCTTCTTCTTCTTCTTCTTCTTCTTCTTCTTCTTCTTCTTCTTCATTACCCTAATAAGGATAAGACTATGTTTGCTATAATTGCATCATCAGTTATTGATAATAACTACCCGACGCGTTTCCTTGTAATTCGGTCTTCCTTTAATTTGGTGTTTCAATTTCACAATTCATGTTAATTCTCAATTTTCTGGTATCAATATTTTCTCACGGTGTCTCTTACAGTCCACATTTATACTGAATTTCAAAAGTTTCCATCACTTCCACGGTATGGGACTATCGCCTATGTGCAAAACACCTTGCCATCCCCTAAAAATTCTCATCAGGTATTTATTTGACGAAGTTTTTTGGGCTGATTTGGAAATCGCCGTATGTTTTTTTTCATCATGTCAAATTCAAATGATATGTAAGCTGTATATCTGCATATAACTCGAATATAGCACTGCAAAGGCTCTAAAACTTGACATTCTAGCTGGTCCTTTCACGTCGAGTCTTCTATTTTGAGTTACCTCACTGAGAATACCCGATGGCTGATAATGATTATACTACTACTACTACTACTACTACTACTACTAATAATAATAATAATGATAATAATAATAACAATAATGATAGTAGTTATCCATCGGCCTCTATCTAAATGATTCGTATCGACATGCAGATCAATGAAATATGCAAAATCATTGAGGATATCAAACATGAAAATCTGCAGTACTTTGGAATTCAAATCATAAAATCAATGCAAAAAATCAAATCGTGTTATGATGAACAACAAAGGTTTTAGTAGTTATGTGAATTTCATCCCAGCAAAAATGTCAACGGAAGAAACACAAGTTGGCTATCTATACCTCTCATGTCTCCTTCTTCGAATTCTATCACTTTCGTTCGTCCGTCTCGATTTAATCTGTAATCACTTGTCAACACCGATACAGTAGCTTAGAGATTTATGCGGCGCATGAAAGTGCAAATACATGCGAATACAGAAATACAAAAAATAATCATATCCGAAAGTAATCCAGGTTTGCTTTACATTTTAATAGAACAATGGAGCAGCAACGTTACTATTCATCACTCATCTCCCTAACAAATTCAAATTGTATTGTATTTGAGTATAATGCTGAACTAAAACTTTGCTATGTCTGTTAGCAATCTTTCTTTGCTGGGTGTGCGTTTTTGCTATCGCAAATAATAATAATATTGATCGGATTTCCATCTTTTTATCAATTAATCTATTCAATTTTGATGTCTAACCCGACTATTGTAATCAGTGAAATATCAGTTTTTGCATTCGAAATGTTCCTTATTTTATTTAGAAAAAACGAGGAGAGAGCTAGCAGGTAGTTCACCGAAGGGATAGGAAGAGAATTAGGGAGAAAGAGTTTAGCTAAATAAAAACAAATAGGGGGAGAGAAAATCGGGTAGCTCTCTGAGGAGATTGGAACAAGAAAAAATTTGTTTGCTTTATAAAAGAGAAGAAAAAAGGGAGGATTAACAAGAAGGTTTTGCAGTTTACTGAAGGTGTAGTTTTAAGAAGTCAATAAGGTGTGTGAGTTATTTTGAAAAATAAGATCTTCCTATGGTATACAAAAGTCGTAGATGGAAAAAAGTAGGAATCTGTCTTGTCTCTTTTGAGACATTATAGCCTTCTGAGCGCAGACATTGTGTCACAATGATACCGATAGAGAAAAAAACAAAGCATGGACGCTCTCAAAAAGTTAGATTAAAACATATGCTTCAAACTAACAAGTAGAAAACAGAATCCCTATTTTTAGCTGTAGGAATGAGAGATTTTTGTGAGTTCAAAGAATTTCTTCGTATTTTTCCAGGAGACAATGTAATCACCTCCTCAATTGCTAGACTCAGGAGTAAAAGGGGAAGCGAAGACAGCAGAGACATGGAGTGGGGATGAAGAACATTATCTCAAAGACCCAGACGATCGTTAAAATGTATAAAAGCAGTAGTTTTCATTCAGGACTCCTTGAACGTCAAGTACGAGACTAAGGGCGCAATTTACAGTTTTGATGCTTATGTTAATGTTCAATCCTGTCTGCAAAGTATCATAGACATAAAATCTGTCTGACATTTTCGATAGGACAATAATGCGGTACCCCTGATTTTCATTAAAAAAAAAAACTGTAACACATAAAACCAAATCGTGTTATCAATGATACGAGGACTCTGGTGGTTATTTGCATGGGTGCACTCCTTTCCAGACCAACAATACCGACAGAAGAAACACAGGTTCGTAATTTATCACTCTCATGTCTCCCTCTTCAAATTCTGATACTTTCGTTCAACCGTCTGGATTTAATCCGTAGTCGCTTGTCAACAACGATGCAGTAGCTTAAAGATTTATGCAGCAAGTCGAAATGCAAATACAGAAGGAAAATATTTGCATCCGGAACTAATCCGTGTTTGTGTAACATTTAAATTGAATAATGGACCAGCAATGATAATTGGAGAGGGAGCGAGAGAGCACGAAGGATTATAGGCAATGTGCCAGAATAACAGGGGCATGATATAGGTGATAATTTTCATTTTAAACATCCCGTGTTATACCCCCTTGTGTAGCTAGTAAAAGATGATTATATAGCTACTCTTATTGTTACAATTTTTGAGGTTGGCTAATTTACCTAAAGTCTTTGAGCATATAAGATGTTTATGCTTATTCATAATTAAGTCATACCAAATAATATAATTTGTTATAGAGATATCATTAAAATTCTTTCAATGAACAGTATCAACTCTGATAATAATCGATTGAAAGTATTGTACGTTTTTTAATATTTTGCAGTGAGTTGAATACTTCTTTTTATCAATGGGAGTCTGCTTAGGCATCAATGTCTGATTGAAATATGGTTTTATCTGTGTTCAGTTGTTCTTCACGTAAGACTGAGTAGAGATTCAAACTGAATTTTTTTTTTATTGAAACCTTTATTCAAAATTGGAAAAGAAATTTACAATTTCATATTGACCGTCTGACAGGTCTCGTATAAATAAGAGTAAGCAATTTTGAGTCCGATACTTTAAATCATATGAAATTTGATGAAAATTATTTTCATTGAATTATTTACTCATTTTTTTCTTTTTTTTTTTTCTTTCTCTAGAGCAAACAGAATCATTGGAAATGTAGCGGTGACTTGTCTTTGTGTAAAGATTTATTTAACAATTGGCTTGATACTCGTCTTTAGTTTTTGTTTTTAATTCATTCAAGCTCGTGTGAATTCAATAATAAATAAGCGATAACTGAGACTGCAGATATGAATTATTATTTCTACTTTACGAAAATCCATGAATAGTTGCCTTGAGCAAAAATGGGGTGATATAGTGGAGAAGTTATGTGTCTTGCTTTGTCTTTTCCAAGGAATGTCAGCATTGCAACTTTTGAGAAATACCCCAAAATGGAGGTGTCTGAAATGTAATCATCATCATCATCAGTCCTTTATTGTCTGTTGTCGGTCGTGGAACCTCCCCGGGATTCTCCAGACCTCCCTATCGTGCGAGAGGCGGGGCCAATACTTTCTGAAATTGTCTAGTTCGTCCCGCCATCTCATATTCCGTCGGCCATAGTTTCACATGTGATCTCTAGGGATCCACGTTGTGAGTCATCATTCCCAGTGGCTGTATGTTCTTCTTGGAATCCCAACAACCTATTGTTTTCCATGTTTTCTAATGGATTTTACAATTTTTTTGACTCGTGTTTTTTCCTAACATATTGAGCGGACTTGTGATCTCTCTGTGTAAAGTAGTGTATGATTCTATACGTATGTATGTATGTATGTATGTATGTATGTATGTATGTATGTATGTATGGATATATATATATATATATATATATATATATATATATATATATATATATATATATGTATATATATATATACACATATACATATATACATGTGTATATATTTATCAATTCAGGAGATATAAGCCTCCTATCAAAATACAAGACACAGAAATTTCTCGAAAAATATATATTTCTCTTCTAAACGAATGAACATTTACTTTACTTCGAAATGCATGAACTATTTTCAAAGTATGTGAACATTTATCAAGACTATAAGGAACATCGTTCGAAAAATTCATGCACTTATTCAAACCACGTGGACACTTCTCCGGATATATGTATTTTTATTCAAATATAGAAGGACATTTATTGAATAATATTTACCATAATCATTCAGTAGAATATAGATATCACATGAATAACAAAATAGATATAATTGCTTATCAATGGAAATCGTGATATAACATATCCTGTAGTTCCATGTTGTCTAAACATTTACCTAATAATATTTTCAAAAAGTATCGGCATCAATATACCTATTTTCATTTTTCTGTTAACCTATTGGTTTCTATTTGTAGATGTTGAATTTCCCTGTGGATTTGGATCTTGGCTTTTTCATCTTCAGGCTCAGAAAGCTTCCTGACCAGATTGGTCGGAGTATTTATAGATAACATGAGAGTTTCATATATCTATTCACCTCTCTTCTTTGCTCAACCATTTGTTGTAATCTTTGCACCGTTTCACAGTGGAAATATCTCTCGTCATGGTAATAGACTCAAATCTACTGATGAGAGAGTGAGAAAAGTAATTAATTAGATAAAACGATTTCCACTATCTTTGATAATATACTGACGAAACTATATTTTAATTTGAATTGGGGTTTTCTCGAGGTATTTATCTCTCGAATGGAAGTGCCAATATCTCGAATGAAAGCAATTAGATTCCGGATGAAAATGATTGTTTTCAATAGAAGTACTTGTCAGTAAGAATAACATTGTAGTAGATTTTTAAATTCCCTATTGTCAGTGTGTCTACTTGATTCTTTTCATTCATTCTCTTGTTCTTCTTGTAGTATAATCACCTCCAGACGAAATCTACTTTATTCTAGCTTTATGTAGTTTTGTTGGCAAATGTTCAATAATACGTATATGATATATAAATATTTGATTGTAGAAACATTGTATTGAGTGGTGCGTTTTAGAATTGTCCAATAGTTCAACAAGAACATCAAACAGTGTATGAGGGCGGCCAGATGATTATTACAACTGAGAAGATAATCAAAACGTCAATAAAACATTAACCTCTTTGTTGGCCTTTTTGATACTGTAAAAGAGACAAAATCAGTCGAAATCATGTGGAAAGACACTCACAAAATAGAAAACGTTATCAAACCTTTCCAGCCACCACTTGAAGTTTGAGATTTTCCAGTGCAGTTTCCCCCGCTATCTGAATGGAGAACATTACTATAAAAACTTTTTGCAAGGCGAAATGACGTGATGGGAAAAAGTATTTACCATTAGTTTATATCAGAAAATTCTCAAGCGTTCCAAATCTTTCAAAATGGTGTTGATTGTATGTTAGGCAGGGATTGGGATCTTTGGAAGTAGAGCTGATATGGGTAGGGGAAAGGAGAATAGGGTTCCTGCTGCGGCTACAACATCTCCATCGAGGACATCTTTTTTCTTTTTTCTTTCGTTAAGCAGAAAGAGTGATGTTGATGAAATTTTCACGACCATTGATGCAAGTTAAAAAAGATACCCAGCATAAATGTTCTCGATACCAACAAAGTACCCGTTGCTTTCCAAACTACATATCCAAGTTGGAACTGCATTTTTTTTCGGAAAAATAAACTATCATAAAGTAAGAGAATAATACATGAAAACCCTACAATTTTTTTTTCGATTATATTAAAACGTGTCGGTCTGATACAG
>OY735201.1:62848343-62898343 GCA_963457665.1 Thysanoteuthis rhombus
TTTGAGATTTTTAATGGTTTCTATGATGTCCCTGACTCTTGTCTTTTCCCGAATATACTGTCTTGTGGTCTCTCTATGTAAGGCCAAGCATGATTTTTTCGAGTGCACGTTGAATAGTTCTCATTTTGCAGATCTGTCTCTTGGTTAGGTTCCATGTTTCAGCTCCATAAGTGAACATTGGGGGGATGCACTGGTTATACACTTCTTCTTTTTAGGATTCATGGAATAATAATCACGCCTCTTGAAGGTCTTTTGAGGGCATAACGTAACATCAGTCAACTGCATCAGGCTCCCTTTGTCTAAATTGGGCAATCTATCATGGGGAAGTGGTCAGCTATTTTGACCCCTGACTCCTTTCATATTCTCATTGAGAATGGATGGGGTATCAGAACAACACACTTACACAGCAATGTCATCATAATACATCATAATGTCATCACAAACATATTTTCGATAGACAATATATTCTTGGATTGGAGACTTGTACCTCAACTGTAACTATTATGTAACACATAGTGATGGAAAAAATGGAATATTATGAGCAGCTTTATTTTTACACTAATTGCTTGTGCACCTGTAACATAAGCACAAGATTTGGGCTTTTAATATGCCCCATTGCTATCTTTAATAATAGTCTACCAGTTTCCCATTCTGTTTGATTCATTTTTCTAATGTAGAAAATTAGTTAAAAGATCAAACATTGATTCTGACAATTGATCATTGAAAATGTGTTTCAGCAGATATCGAACATTTTATCTATATGTGGTGGATTGAAAAGGTTGCGTCTGACTGTAGTGAGCTTTATTCACATTAAAATCTACCGGAAGCCCACCTATCTATTCCACCACAAAACCTGCACAGCATTACTATGAATCGTTTGAGTAGGCTAATTTTAGTGAATTATTTATAAAAATGTACATTTCAATATGATTAACAAGTATTGTTAATTAGCAATATTAAATCATCGTTGCGCGTGTCCGCAGGTGTAGTTTTGAAATAAAATTGTACGTTAATCACAGAAATACAGATTTATATATATATATATATATATATATATATATATATATATGTGTGTGTGTGTGTGTGTGTGTGTGTATGTGTATATATATATATATATATACATTTACATTATATATATATATAAATATATATATATATATAAATATATGTATATATATATATGATGTAAATGTATATATATATACACACACACACACACACATATATACACATACATCCTATAACTTCTAATGAACATCCAAAATTATAAATCTCTTCATTTCATTCCTCGAATCTCAACCATGTGAACAGCTTTTAGTTTTCAATCCGGTTCCTGCAAGGTTTAGTGAAGAATGTTGTAAGCAACCATAAAATGCATCACACGTTGCAGAACACCATGCAGTGTAATTGAAAACAGATTTTTGAGATGACCCACCTGTTTTCCCCTATTCAATTTCTTTCTTTTTCTAATCGTTCAATCAGTTTAACTCACACAACATACATGCATGCATGCATACATATGTATATAAATTGTATGTTAGAAACATATATATATATATATATATATATATATATATATATATATATATATATATATAAATAAGCAAACAACGAAAAACAAAGCAACTGAACGGAAGTTGTGTGAAATTTCAGGCTACAAATTTTATGAACATTCGTTACATTGTATACAACAGGAATGTCGGAATCAATCACCAATTTTGAGCGTATCTTTATTTTTGAATCTCTTAATCAAATCTATTTTCTTTATCACGATTGAATAATCCCCGATCTGCTAATCAACAAACATTTTTCTACAGTACACTACTGAGCATTATATATATATATATATATATATATATATATATATATATATATATATATATATAAAACAAAAAATAGATTTGCTGCACAAACATGTTTATGTTTATGTTATTTTGGGCTTCTCCATGCGAATCATTTGTTTTTATTGGATCCCAATTCAGGAACTTTTTTGTAAGGGGTGTAATTTCTGGCTAGGAAAATCTGTATTATTCTCTTTCTATATTTATATTCCATATTTCTCTCCCGTTGTATACTTGTTGATCTCTGTTTTTTGTTTCCTTTGCTCTATCAGGGTAAATAATTCATGGCTATTTGTATTTAATCATTCAGGACGTTTAAACCTTTTTTTTATCAGTGCACTGTTAATCTATCAATTTATGTGTTGTTGGTTTGATTCACGAGATACATTTATTTACTTCCCTCTAGTTGTTACAGTTCACTTTCAAATGATCTTATTGGTATATGCCTAATTTTCTTGACATTCATGGCTAATTGGCATTTATATCTAAGATAGTTATAGGGAATGACAGAATGATACTAAGACAGCACCAAACATCGGTATCGTATCATATCATATCATATATTATTCCAAATCTTCATCATATATATATATATATATATATATGTATATATATATATATATATATATATATATATATATATATATATATATATATATATATATGAGTGAGTGTGTGTGTGTATGTGTGTGTGCATGATGAATATTTTTTTTCTCACTTTTTCCAACTGTCTTATCATAGGTCTGTTTTTTCCCATCATTTTCCTCCTTTCCCTAGGAAAAATCCCCAATATGTCCTTTATATAAGTAAGGCAAGTTTTCATAACAAAAGACTCTCCTATTTTTAATACAGTGCAAAGAAAGGGTTTTTATGAATTATTTTTCAAGGACAAGTCAAATTCAATACTGATTTCCATCAACTTTTTTAACATCTATCAACGTGGTGGCCGAAGCGGATATTTGCTCTAGCTTTAGGGACTTGCATGACAGAGAGGATCACAGTATGATAGTATCACTATAGCTTCACAAAATCACGCCATGAAAATCGTTTTGTCTGTCAAGTTGGCAACTTTTAGTTGGAAAATATTTTTCCACATCAGCATTTGTGTGACTCATGTCGAAAAATATAATCAATTGTCTACGTCAATTTAGAAGTAAATTGTGTTTTGGTGTTTGGATTAGGCGTGATGAAGATAAGAGAGAGAGAGGCAAAATGATATTAATTTCTCTATTTTTTCGGACATACGCCCATACACAATAGTACATAGAAGCAGAAAAATATGTATATGCAAAGACCAATAGAAATATATATATATGCGTGCGTGCACATACACGATATATATATATATATATATATATATATATATATATATATATATATATATATATATATATATAGTACAAATTGAAAATTTTATCATATTCTCCATAGCGGACGGCAACGTTATGATTGATTATTTAAAAAAATAATAAACTGGTCGTAAATTCAGTAATTCTACCTAGGCATATTATCCGGTAGCCAGTTTCAAGTATTAAAATACATGGTTAGCGAAAGAAAAGGGTTGTAGGACCACGTATTACACTGATGTTAATCATAGATTCTTCTGAGATATATATCAAAATATATAATGGGTGTGTACCCTTGGTTACATATACATGTATATACATATGCACGGACGAGGTAGAGCATGTTTTCCATCAGCGTCAATGAGTGGAGTCGAATACAAAGAAGGACTTTAGATTCTAATTTTGAAGGCAGAGTGGTAGGTAGGAAACTCCCAGAATACAATCTCTCCCTTTTTGATATCAATTCAATCAAAATTGTAACTAAGCGTATGTCTTGTTCTGCATATCACTTCCTTTTGCAGTAATTCCAATCCTCACTAGATACATCATTATCAAGATCTCGTAACAAACTGATTCAAATGAACTGTATATCTTAATATATATTTATAAACTGGCTTCGAATCAATAGCAAGTGAAACTTCTTACAGATCTTGCAGTGAGTTGGATTTCTGCAGTGTGCCATGGATATGTGGACTTCGACTTGATTAAAATTAGTTTGGTTAATACGTATGCATAGATAAATTTCCCTTGCCCTTATAACTATCGAAAAAATTATACTCGGCTCCAACATTGTTCTTTCTTTTGACATAACAACTCTAAGATTACTTCCTTGTCGTGGTGCCTATTAAAAGTTGGGATTTAGTAGTTCAAAAATCTCAGGGGGTCTTATTTTCAACAAAATTGAAATAAAAAAAGTCTTTATTGATATCTTTGTCTATCTTTTTGCGCAAAGCCTCTGAATAGATTTGTTGTATAGTCACCAATTTTGGAGAACAAAGGTTTTAAATCCCAATCGATATCCAAATAAAAGAAAGACAAATGGAATTGAAAAAGAAATATACGCCCCGCACTATGTCGGAAGTGATAATGGGGAATTCAACTGGAAATATGTTTTTACTTTAAAGTGATTGATGTAAGTCGAGCACATGATTTATTAATGCACTTATATTTAACGGACTTCTAGTACTATTTTTCTTTTGCCCTATTTCTTCATCAATAAAAATAGATAAATTTGATCAATTGTGTATGTCTTTATAGAGGTTTCAACTGTATCAAAACTACTACTGAATGTACATATGAACTTCAACTTTACTTCAGTTGCCCTTCACATTGCGTATACTATCTCCTTTACTCTTTTTATTTCTTCGCTTTTTTTGCATGCGATAACAAGGTTCACCAATTCCCATAAAATACATCAACGCATGATCTCACACACATATATTTCTGCACATACATATTTTAAATGGATATTTTACACTTGCACATCCATCTATCTATCTATCTATCTATCTATCTATCTATCTGAGCGACCCCTCAGTCATTCAAGGTATGTAAACAAACTGGATAACCTCTTCATTTGTCATGTTATTTAACGTTTCTTTTGTCTCAACTACCATTTCACATATCCCTAAAAAAAATTCCTCTAGAAAAATAGAGAACCTCACTTTCTGTCAATTATTTCTTTTCCATGGAAGCCACTATGTGTCTCACTTTCCCTGAGCTCTTTGGTAACGTCTCATATATAACCTCTACGCAGGCAGGAAGCACATGATATTCAAGTATGTGATCCGACGGTCATTCGAGTTGTCATTCAAAGATAAGAAAATTATCTTGAGGCAGTTGGTGTTATTGATGATACTCATTCCCTCTCCAAGTGGCTTACAAAAAACTGAACCAGGTCTGATGACACCTGAAGCAGGGAATGATCACGAACTAAGCTATTTGTGTAGGTGGATTTTGATCTCTCCCAAGAGCTTTAGAATCAAATAATTAAGTTTGAATTAGAATTAGATCACCCATTTCAGTTCAGAGTTCATTAATTTGAACTATCAGGTCAACTCTCTACCTCCATATTAATTCTTCAGGATTTAGGTAATTGGGCAATTAAGAAAACATGCTGACACTTATACTCACTTTCTGACATACAAACACACACACATACGTAGACGCACATACATACATACGTACATGCATGAACACACACACACACACACACACACACACACACATATATATATATATATATATATATATATATATATATATATATATATATAATGGTTCATTTTTAGCAGTTTCTTCCATTAAAATTGCAAACAAATCTTCAAGCCTGGCTCCACTCCTATTTCTATTCTGACTAAAAATGATTACTGCGGCTTTTGTATTGTATATACAATAGATAGAAAAATATTTCAAAACTATTTTTAGTATTAAGTTATTTATTAGAAAAATGTCTGGAAAATATCCAAAACGTGGCAACACCATGATAATGCCTAACAAAATGATAAATTTGCCTCTGTTCCTGCATTTCGAATTGCTGTCTCTAGGATGCACAAATTCCGTGAAAGAATCAAGTATCACAAGAAAAACGAAATAAAATCATTTCAGTTTCACGATGGAGTTGTTGATATTCTGCAAAATATCCTAATATTTTTTTGAACAGATCGAGCAAATTCAATGATCTGATTGTCATGTAAGATAATTCTTTTTTTTCCTTAGGTAAAATATTCGAAATTTAATCGATATTTTCATTTGTTCAACTCAGACCTAAGATGGGAAGAGAAAGATCAAATTACACCAGGTTTGTACTTCTTACATAAGAATGATTTGCATTCGAAATTCTGTGGTTTTTATCAGGTCTCCTCTTTTGCTGACTAGAAATATGGAAATATATCAAATGCTAGAAAGACGATTTATGTCATGTGAGAGCCAAAAACAATGGTGTACTTTTGTTTTTATGCCATGTATACCAAGTTATTCCATTGAAACTGAAATGAACTAAATAATATCGTATATGTGACTTACACCGAAGGAATTCACTGACTTTTGGGGACCATGATATTTTTGAGTGAGGCGATACCATTAAAATATCTCAGACGATCACAACCATCATTATCATCTGAGATTTTTCCTGAATCCTATCCACTGACAGAGTAAATGTCACATAATGAACTTCTCACAAAGAAATGTATCGCTAAATATATCGTCACTCCAGAATCGTGAGGTATATTTGACTTACTTGATTATCGATTTTTAAACAATTTCTTTTCACGTTTACGTATGAACAGGAAGAACATTACATTTTGCATTAATTCATGTACGGTTATTAGTAAATGCTAAGTGTCTGAAATTGCCGTTCCTCAAATGAATCGGTACAATGTCTTCAGTCTTCAGACCTTGAATAGCGACCATCACCAAACCAAGAGTGACTCTGCGAATAAAACACATTGCACTAACCATTCGATTAAATTCTGTCCTGATCGATGGAGTGTAACATAGAACGAAATTGCGAGAAACATAACTTAAAGGAAATCAATTGATATTCACTGAGAGAAGTTCCTTACTGAAAACAAACCTCACAAAATTAAGAATAAAATTGCTCCTTTTACCCAATCGAGTATCGGGATAGGATTCATTTTCGTACTTTTTTTTTTTTTTTACGAGATGAGATTTATTTAAGGTCAGATTGACCGTCTGTCTCCAGGGGCAAAGAGTTCTTCTCTTTTTTTTTCCCTTTCTAAAGGTCTTAAATCCACGACGCCATTTTTATCGCAGTTTCAGCTCTGAATTGATTCTTGTCTTCCAAATCTGGTGTACTGAAATGATCTGCCCTGCCGGTCACGTTGTCCAAGGTTCCAAGTTATGGTGCACACGACTATCTAGAAATAGCATTTCGTTTCTTTTGAAGCAGTTTGGTCTTTTGCTTTCAGTTTAATGGCCATCTCCTTGGTGCCTTATCCGAAACATCTCTTTCCAGTACTTTCCATGTGCAGAATAATGAGGGTACTCTCTAACCACCAGCTACTTTCTTATTTCTCTTATCACAACCTAGAGAAATACTCAGATTCCTTGGTCCTGTAGACACTGAAATACTGCTCAGAAAATCAGAAATGGATATCTTCAACTTGTAAATTTATTTAAAAATTGCAATGTAATCTGTTGCCTTCCATCATCACATCATCATAAAATAATGAGGTATTGTGCAATTCAGAAGAATTGCTGATGGCTTTTAAAAAAGCATTTGTCAAAATAATATCATGTTTGACTTCACGGCAGTTTGATTTCATCCCTTCCTGTTACTGTTGTTATTTTCTTGACTCTCCACACAATGAGTTATAGTTAGACCAACTTCTCCAACAGTGAGTTGCCGGATATAAACTCATCTACTATACACTGAAAACAGGCAAAGATGTTAGTCACCCAAATAAATTCCCGTGGAACTGGTACAGCTTACCACAAACCTGAAAGTCAGTGTGAAGTTAATTTTAAAAAAATATTGGGACACGATGCAAAGCAGTTTTGAGGGCTACAGTACTAAAAAGATTGTTGTTTTGTCTACACTCAGCATCATGTAGGGATATAAAAGTATGCAGCAGTGCCCTTGACGGAAATAATCGCCCCACATGCTTTTTTAATATCTCTTTACATCAGTTGCAATGAATTGTGTAGTGAAATACGTGTTTACACATCGAACAACAAAGAATATGTCTCCCTTACGAAAAGCTTTAAGCCTTCTTAGAAAACAAGTGAACAACTTTGAAATAGCTTTCTCTCTTCTAATTGTTTTACTTTTTAAGCAAAGGATAAAAAAAAACAAAAAAATAAAAACAGCGTTGGCGGTGGGTAAATTCTAACTGTATTGTATCTGCTAGAAGATCACACAATGTTCAAGGATGACCATCAGTTTGAACGGTAATCATTCAAGTTTTCAATCTGGAACGTTCAATGTTGCTTTCTCTTCATCCAAATTATTTTGCAGAGTCTCAAACAAGGATGACATTGACTTTCGGATCACACAGCAAAGACAACTTGCATTCCTGCTTTCATCGTTTGTCAAGCTAAACATTTCCACGAACAAAATATAGTCTATTGCTCGAGGACTTTGAATCATGATTGTGATGGAACAAGAACTTCTCAGACTGGTCTACTCCGTCACAACATCCTTAATCGACGGTCATAGTTTGATATTTGATCTCTGGGGATCGATATTGTGAGTCGTATTGTTCAATGGTTACCTGACATTGTTGGAACATGACTAGCCAATAGCAACTTGAGCTTTCCATGGTTTCCCATGTATTTCAGATCCCTGTTTTGTTTTATGTTCCATATTCATACTGTGTCTTTGAAAGGCCAGTTCCTGTGATGTTGATTAGGGTACTTTTTTCTGTGTTTAGTGCATAGTTTGGGTCTTTTAATATTTTGGTTTATTTCTATGTTTCAATTTCACAGGTATTTATCGATTGAGCTTGCTCTGAAGAAAGCTTTCCAATCCAGAGGGATTGATTGCTCCTTCCTCTGATCATCTCACGGGAATCTGTTGTCCTTCGTTGATTCAGTGGTCTACTTTTTATAGCTCTGAGTTTTTGATATTCATCGTGTTTTAGTCCTCAACAGGTTTCTTGTGCATTCCTTTCAGCTGATTTACCGAATGGAGGCAGAAAGCTGAAGCGAGTCTGTTTCCGTGGTTTGTTTTCCTCTAGCCATTTACTCAAGTAAAAATTTGGTAATTGCAATTGAGTATGCTTATTGGCATGTAGATATTTGTATTTTTCAGATTTTTCTCCCACAGTCGGATTCATTACCATTCGAAGAAACCGGGGGAAAATCGTGTCGTTTAAAAGTATCTGCCGAACGATGAGTCCACTTATGGAGGCATGCTGTATCGCCTCTTAGTTTTGGCCACCTAATTGCAACCCTGCAAAGATTCTGCAATGCCTGCAGAGCAGTTACTCATCCAACGTCCCTGGTGTGCAGGTTGTAGGTTTGGTTCAACTTGAAGGTTTGGCAAAATATGGATTGCATCATCCTGAGTTGAACAATCAGAAACATTAGGCGATTCCTACAGAGCAAGCAATGCAAAGGACAAATAAGCATAATTACTTCACTCAGACTATCTCTAACCATAATACAATAATAGAACTTGAACACTGTCTAAATCAGATAAGCTTTGATGTGAAAACTACTAATACAAAAAATACAAACATGAAGCATCTGTCTTAGAAGAAAAAAGTCAATGTACAAGGAAGGGCTACATGGATCGGTTGGTTGTTACAAGCTTTCCCGGGGCTGTTCAGGGATTTGTTTGTGTGCAATCAGAGGATATGCACTCGAATTACGTAAGCCAAAGGAAGGAACGTATATTATCAGTTTTCTGGGAAAAAAAGGTTAAAGAAGGACTAGGCATCTCAAATCCTGATATTCCTTGCAGATGGATCCACTGCAATTGAATCAGCGTGAGTAAGTTTTTTTCATTCTTTCAGTTTGCTCTCATCATTTATAAATCACCCTCAAGCTGGCAAATGTATAAGTATCTCTGAAGAAATATCTTCCAATTTAAACATCATTATTTCCACTTGGAAGTTATGGCGATAAATATTTCAACAAATACGGCATGTTATTGACTGAATATAATTTTTTGACATCAAATGAACAAGATTTAATAATTTCTCAGCCTTAAATCTATTCACTGAAACTTAAGTTTTACTTGGCTTCACACTTTTCAGTTCCATTGATTCCTTTTATTTTGAAGCTGAAGCAGACATGTTTATCGTGAATGAAGAACAAAACAAATTTATAGCCCATAATCTTAGCGAAAAGCTATCCTATTATCTAAAGAGAAATGTAATTTTTTCTCAATTTTAGTTTGCGTGTTTATCACTAATTGCTTATAGTTTCGATAGTTCCGATGTTCATTGTCGAATGATATTTTCCATTTCTTCAAGAAACAAATAAATAAATGGATATGATTTTTCCATTTTTCATAATTTCGTTTTAGCCAAGTGTAATCTCGTAAGCTGAACACGATTTGTTGTCGATGCTTCACGGTAATCTCGACGTTTAAAGGATTACGGATTGCAAATTACGTTACTGACTGCGAAAAATCAATCAATGTTACTTGATGATACTGCTTTTTGAATCGAATTATCATGAATATTTCTCTGAATGTTTTTTTGAGATCGCGGTGCCCTGGGATTATAGAGCGATGTTGCATCTTCTCTCAAATCTTTCCTCATTTTACTTTAACGATATTCTTTTAAATTCTCCTTTATTATAGTTGGATAATGTCTATAATCTACTTTAATCTCGTTCGGCCCATCAAACAATCACCAGAGAATCGTTTATCATTTCTTTCAAAAAATTGATCTTCTCTTTGTTTGTTGCAATGAAACTTGACAAGATGGTGGAATTTGCTGGTTCGATTTCAAAGTTTTCTGTGTTGTAGACTTGGTGCCAACAAAGTTGGATTATTTTTTTTTTTTGTCAGGTACGAGACGATCGCTAGATGGGGAAAATAGATTCATGTCTTTCCCAAGGCAAATTTGCCAAGTTTGGGCAAATATTCTCAGCCAGGGCTTGAATTAAGTCTTCTGGTCATATTTTTGACACGTTCACCGTTACGTCCACTGCACCCCTTATACATATTTAAGAGGAATTTTTATAAATATGTATGAGTATCTTTACAGTTCATTCCTGCTTATAGATACTAATCAGCAAACATCTCATGATATGGACAGATACTTACTCTAATTCTCATCCATCTTGACATAGGTTTTGTTATATGTGTGTTTCTTAACTGAAAAGCTTAAAAAACTTCAAATCCTGTTGAAGATGTCTGTTCATTCAATGATAACTATGAAATCGTTAGATCCCATGCACAATTTTTAGGACCAAGGATGAGGGAATAGAAAAAATGTTGAAAAGACATTTCTTGTTGACATTTTCATCTTAGATCAGACATTGGATTGGAACCAATTTATCAAACCATGCTCTCGGCAAACCCGGTCTTATTGTGTGGAACAGTCTGATCCTGGGCCAGTTCCCGACAGGATACAGTCTCTTCGAGAGCCCACACCTGACAGAACATTTGTCCAATCAAGACAGCACTCGGAGCACATCAAACACATTTGTCAATAGGCTAACTGTTAGAACCTGGCATGGGTCGTGCGTCTAGGAATGCCAGAGCAATCTGACAGGGATTGGACGAGGCAATGACATTATTACAGCCGCTCTGGACCACTCAGCATGAAGCATAAAAAGCACAACCCAAACCGATCTACTATGTCGCTGTGAGAAATGTGTATAGGACGGTGCAAGTGTGCAAAAGCTACATCTAACTCCACTTTGCTTCTGTTTTTGTGACCGTTATGTCTTGACCATGACCGTTCTCATCATCACTTTTGGATTGAAATAGACTAATAACAAGCGCATATTCTGTTGATTTTTGGTATTCCTATCCCTATAATATTGTACACTGCTTGGTCCACAAATTGAACGTGTTTTGACGTTAGATCCTTTCAACTTGTGGTTATCTTGTATTTGACTATTCGCAATCCCCAAAAGACAATTCTGACTTACCACCATATCCGAAAAATCGATACGTGTCAGAATTACTATGCCCTTTTTCATAAAGGGCACACTTTGTTATAATATGATACATGATCCCCTGTACTGATAGTGTTTTTATTGGAATAGTTTCAAATAATTTAATCCAACTTTCATCATTATGTAAATATGAGTGTCGAGGATCAGAATCAAATAATACCCTTTGAGAAATATAGTTTTCAGCTGACATTCAGATGACATTTTACCCTGCATCGCAAAATCTAGTTTTCGCTGTCGTGAGAATTTACAGAATTCCTATAAAACAATTTGCAAGCCGAAATGAAGTATAAGGAAGGGACTAGTATCATTAATTCATCTTGGGATAAAAGTTTTAGTATATCTTGACCCTAAAATGGCACTGATGTAATGTTAAGCAGAGTCGTCTGTAATACAGGTGTCGGGAGGTACACAAAAAAGTAGATACGATGACAGGTTGCATGCCCTCTCTCTCCTTTATCAGCTTGATACAAAATAATCATTGTGCACAACTTTCTACTTCTACCTACAATCAAAATTATAGCGTGGAGTGGACTTTTTTCAATGAGGAAAATAAACCTCAATCATTGACGAAGTATCAATTATTCTTCCAGGTGACACTTGCATGGTGTATTACTGTATATTGCATGTGGACAAGCTTATTTAAGCTCACTGTTATATACTCAGCAACGTGGATTGACTGATAATAATCAGAGTACACGTCTGTTGTGTTCAGTTACTCATAGTTGTATGAAAATAGCACGGGTAGTTAGTCACACGGCTCTGATACAAGTCATGACAATGTGATCTTTGGACAATGAATGCATATGAAGAAACCAGCAAACATTTCACCAAACGAGAGACCCTTACAACCGGAAAAAGAAGTCAACTAGTGAATAGACAGAGATAGAACAAGTTACGGCATTCACAGATGATACAACCACATCATTGGAATAAAAAAAATGTATCCCTTGTTCGACCTCTTCTATCTTTCACTTTTTTGACGGGAAATGATCGAATCCTGTGGGAAAAAATTACATAT
This sequence comes from Thysanoteuthis rhombus, assembly GCA_963457665.1. NCBI lineage: Eukaryota > Metazoa > Mollusca > Cephalopoda > Oegopsida > Thysanoteuthidae > Thysanoteuthis > Thysanoteuthis major. Next base: position 62,861,150 of record OY735201.1, read on the forward strand.
TATAACATTGCATCGACTTTTATATCATCTTTACTTAGATAACTTTACGTACTTTGCGCCCTCACATCCCAGGGTTCTTCTGAAACAAGTCTTTTTCCAGAATGTTGACTATTTCTGGTCAAGTTTTGGCTTATTTATACTTCCAGGGATATATAAAACGTGAACAAGGTACTATTCCACCCACGAAAGCACCATATGTAATGGAGCTAAAGATGAAAATCATTCCCTCATCTGGAAGAAAATATTCAACCCATACAAAAATAGTTTTATTCCAAAACATGGGTTATATCCGACCAATGTAAAATTATTCTGAATTCCAATATCGAAGAAAAAAGTTGAAATAAGCACTGCCTAACCCATAAGGAGCAAATATTGGCAATAGGGCATGTTTGGAGGTTGAACAATGGTACCCACAGAGATGAACATAAATTGCCGACTTCGGTTCTTAGTGCATCACCAATAATAAAGTCTCGTCGTATTTGATTTTTGCGACGGTGCAGAGATAACGCTAACTAGAATTGAACTAGTGACGCTGCCACTCCATTTTTTCAGCGTGCCATCCATGATTGACCACAGAAAATCTATCATTAGTCCAGAGAAAATGCTATTTGGCCTCTCACAAATTGCTGCAAAAAAATCACTGGATGTTGTGTCCTCAATATGGTTTGAATGAAATAAAACATCTGCTAATCTATAAAAGGAATATAAACCCTAGGGACAATATCATATCCCGAAAGCCGGTCGCTGTATTATGTTGTAATTTTGAGAATGCATTGCGCAGGGTATGAGGAGGGAAAGCTTCAACGTTTTAGCTTTTTTGACTTCCAGCTCTGGGGAAAGTTGTAATTGACAGCGAAGAACATCTACTGTGAATTCCATCACAAATCACAATCTAAATAAAAATCTGTTCCCTGTCTGGTTACAACCAGGAGAAAACTCTGCTGGTCAAGATATTTTTGATTATAATTTGTCATGCAACTAAAATAAGGTATCTGCTGTTTGACAATCATTATTTTTCATTACACGGGACTTTATTCAAAATCAGAACCTAAATTGTATGCAACCGATTCTGAATGCGTCACTATAACTTAGAATCCCTCAATATATCTCAATCAAATTTTCTGCATGTACCAAAATGACAACCTCACACGTCTCTAGCAAGTTATATTTTGAAAATAAATGACAATAGCGTTCCACTGAGCCTGTTGTACGCGTTACGTGCCATGAATTATTTTCTTTAAGAGGAATTCATTGTCCTCGCTGGTGACTGGGGTCACTTTTCTGGCTTCTGTTCATTTATTTCCGATTCTAAATTTTTCATCGTTCCAACAAAAAAGTACGAGTGAAAATCTGTATTGGAAAAGTTTATATTTGTTGGCAGTTGTGGGTTCGTTCGATCTTATAATAGGATATCAAAAATGTGAATTCTTTAATGCTTGCACCAACCCAAATACTTAGAGCCGTAAATCAAAACAAAACATCCGAGCCATTACATTCCTTCAGAAATCTTTGAATCTGTAGAAGTGCATGGCTCATCCGTTTTTTTTCTGTAATACTCAACAAAATATTCTCCGCCCAAGCAAGCCGAGCATATAATGAAATCTATGCACTTTGTTTTTCTCTTTAATCCCCCCTTTTTTTAAAAACTTTGTTGTTTGAATTCATCCTCCCTACCGTGGGGCACGAACACACGTAGTACTATGTCACTTTCTTACCAAGTACTTGACAGCATTTCGAACCCATTTGACCCACATGCTTGTACTGTTTATTAAGAGAAACATCCGGTGATCTAAACGTTTTGTTTTATCATAAAATTTTCCAATATCCAGTTTTTGTTCCCAGTTTATCATCTCTGTTACTGAAAGTAATACACTTGTATACGATGATTTCTCTTCCATAGGCATAAAGTATTCTGGTGGATGAGGGATCCCTACGTAAATAGATTTATCAGTTAAATTCACCCACACTGACTGTGCAGTTCCGTTGTCCAGGTGTAGGATATCTGGGTTTGAATTGAAGGTTTCAATTCTGACTTGCAGTACTGAATGGGATAATGGAAAGTCTATAGCCATACCAGAGAGATATAATACAGATGTCTGTGGATGACATATATATATATATATATATATATATATATATGTGTGTGTGTGTGTGTGTGTGTGTGTGTGTACATATAAATAAGAATATATATATATATATATATATGTATATATATATATATATATATATATATATATATATATATATATATATATATATATATATGAAGTATTCTTTTACATAAACATGAGTATATATGTTTATATTTAGTTTCAAAATGATAATTGGTCGTAAGAAATAATCCTGTTCTAGATTTAGTGTGTATGTGGGTGTGTATGTGTGTGATGAGTCGTGTACCTCTCTATTACTGTTAGGTGTAAACAAACAATTTATAGTTCAGTAAATCAGAAACGAAAAGTGGAACTGAATTATGTCTCCCAATGAAGTTCCTCTGGCTAATCTTAAAGGACCTTTCATTATAATTAGTTATTAGGGATAGGGATGGTGGTGTGTATCTCAGTGGAGACTACTTCATCAATTTCAGAGCAATGCAGTTTAATCAATGGTCTCACAATCTGACACAACTCGCATAATTAAATGGAAGAGTAATAAGAAGGAAATGAAAGTACAACAAATCGAGAATCTCTACATAGGAACTCGATCAATTTGAAAGTCTTATATCCTAAAATATGTTGATCTAAATTATAGTCCGCTTACATTAATCCTCCTGAATCAAGGTTCTTATCTCTTTGGTTGCTTACAAATTATAAATCACATCACAAATTCAAGAGAACTTTAAGTTCAAATAAAACTATATATTCTTGAATTCCTTTCTCTTAGGAGATGCCTACCGATATCTCCTTTGATTTTCCTCGCAAGCTTACCGGAACGCCAATCAATAAAACTTTCTTTGTGGAAACCATGCTTTCTGAAGCTTCTTCAGAGATCAATTCGTAATTTCATACTTTGCTTTATTGTTTTGTCTATTTTTCAATATTCCAGATTCGGCACATTGTTACCACGAGTAAATTTCTAGGGCAGAAAAGTAACGGGTAAGATGATAGGAAAAATATCAATGGCATACGAATGGATTCCTGAAAAGATGAAACTTGCATTTATTTATTTACTACAGTCATTGGTTTATCTTTGCTTGAGACTTTTCAGCATATATTTTGCCACAAACCACTGAAAGTGAATCACATCTACTCTTCCCAGGGATGATTTGCAGACGTTTGCAAAGGATCAAACAAATGCATGTATGTGTCTATGAGCGTGTTTGTCTACGTGCGTACTCGTGTCAGTAAGTAAACATCGGGGTCAGGAATCCATCGTGCGTGTGCATATATATATATATATATATATATATATATATATATATATATATATATATATATATATATATATATCAATGATAATCGAATAATTGAGTGATCCCCTGAAAGTGTAACTATAAACTATCAATTATTATTTACTAATGCACAATTCCCTATCCATCAAAATGCTCTATTCCAAAGTTGGAAGAATGGATATATATATATATATATATATATATATATGTATGTGTGTGTGTGCGTGCGTACGTGTATATATGTATAGTCGTATATACTCATTTATATGCATAGATAATATCGAAGAATACACACACACACACACACACACACACACACACACACACACACACACACATATATATATATATGTGTGTGTGTATCTCCTATTACAGTCTGAACACTTTGAAAGTTTCATTTTGTTGATGGAATACAAGAGCCTTATTACGGACATACTCCAATAGTTATAAAATAGCACATCTTATATTTGCAAATGTTTGGATATCAACCCCATAAGTCAATCACTCTCCTTTTACCTAGCAGCCAAATGCAATACCTTTTTTAAAATTCGTTGAGAACTCATGGGGTATTGTGTGGACAGACAAGATTGAATACAGAAATGTTTGAAGGGAAAAAGAAATATATACACACGTAACTTTCATTCAAGACCAAATGCCTGGATCCAGATAGATGGGATGAGGAAGAAGTGATTACGTTTTAGGATGAATCTAAGAATTGGTCAGTATATAGTGTACTGCTGTATGAAAACATTTCAAACTAATGGAAGTAGGCTTCTATTTGTATGTTGCAAATTATACCTTCCCAGTGATAAGTCTGCAGGCAGATTTCCGCTATATCATTGGAAAAGCCGGAAAATACAAAAAAGCCGTTGATGAACCGGCTATGATTTATGTATGGTAAAGAACGTTCATTAAAAAAGAAAGCTAATCTGGCAGTGAATTTAGATACCATCTCAAAATTATACCTTGTCAATGGTTCGACCATGGGAACATTTTTATGCACTGTAAGCTCACTAGATACAAAAAAAAAATACGTATCAATGCCTGGTGATAAATAATAACCCATAATTTCTATTTTGATTGTGAAATGTTTATGTCGAAATGATGAAATCTCACTGTTTGATTAAGGAAAAAATCAACATTCTATTCGATGGATGCTAGAGCTGTACTCTATTTCAGGCCGATACTTTTTATCCGTATATTTTGAGCTTACTGTTACTATATTGAGGATACACACACACACACACACACACACACACACACACACACACACACACATGTGTATATATATATATATATGTACATACACAAGCAAACACAATGATATATATATATATATATATATGTATATATATATAGTGAGAGAGAGAGAGAGAGAGAGAGAGAGAGAGAGAGAGCGAGAGAGACAGAGAGGGGGAGGCAGACAGACAGACAGACAGACAGAGGGTAGAGAGAGAGTGTGAGGCACACAGACTGAGGGGAAGAGGAAAATAACTTTTCCTTGAGAGTGGTATTGATATACTCATTGATAGTTGACACTGTATTACCAATACCTCGACAATCAGTGATCTAAGCGCCGGTATTTCCGGTATGCGTGGGTGATTACGTTTCTATTCATTGTTTACTTTTGGACTATCTTTCGTTTTTCTCTATTTTTCTATTTCAGCTCCACGAAGTTAGCATCGCAAATAAACGATAAAAAGCACTAGCACATCAATATCTTTTTGAATCGCCGCATGCATACCTGGAATTCCAATGCATCTCCGTTCCAATTTAGAAAAATCGTATCATCGTCATCAAAGTTTCTTACGTTCAATAATATTGCTTCAATTTTACACATTTCATGGTATGCAAGGTTCCATTTAGTGAACCGATTATATGTGTCATGGTACTTAGAAGTCTGGCGGTAGACGGACGTTTTTGTTTTCTCTTTTAAATGAAGCCTCAATCATGTTTTCTGTTATATCACTGCTTAGAAGCCTTTATTTAAGAACGGTCTCATCATTGCTAACTGATTTTAACGCAATGTTATAACTGTAAAATTCAACGGTGGACTTCATCCCCGCATGATCTTGTAATTTTTCTCACTGATTGTTGTACAGCAAGTTGCAACCCCTCAACTGTTCATTGTCCATTGGGAATTATTTGCTCTAAATTATTTGCCCCTTTGGCTCAATAAAATGTATGGGGACCAAAAAGTCTGAAATAGTCTACATATATTTAAAGTATATAGAGTAGGCTACATTCAAGCACAAAATGATCCCAGCAGTTTTGAGATGGATGTTCTATATTCTATGCGTTCTCCTGATCGTTTTCCATGGAGCTGAAAGTACGAACCAAACCAAAAAGTTGGCTCCTAGAATAAAAACCATTCCATGTGCACAATGAAGGCTCATGCTTAACATCACACGGAGAGATCATAAGATAGCACGGTATGATAGAGAAAATGACGTCATATACATCATATAATACATTAGAAAAAAAGCAGATGGAAATGAGCAGGTCGTGGTAGGAGTATCAATGAAGAAGTATCATTGTGATAATAACAGATGCACCTTTTTTTCCACATGACCTATAACACTTCTCTGTTAGAGAAACGACATTTTTTATCAGTCTTCAAATATTTGATCGATAACATATTTGGATTTTATGGTACAGGTTTTCCAAAAGATGACTCGAGCATCTCATTGTATTTCATATGCTGAGACAAAGTCTTTTGCAAAAACCAATATTTAGCCTTAACAACTTAATACTATTTTCTATGGATATTCCATGCAGGAATATGATTGTATCTTTCACGCACCACGTGAAAACAATATAGAATGTCCTTCCCTCTATTGTTTTATTTTTTGCCATTGTACATCGCTATAAATGGAAATGTAAAAACAAGAACATATTACTTAAGTGCGAGTCACGTTGATAAATATCTACCTTGACACCTCTTGTGGCAACCACATTTAGCAAATGAAGATAACTAATTCTGCTTCACCCTAGAGAAATGTTCCCACATCATTGAAGAGTGGAGCATAAGATTTAAAACCTTTAAAACATTTAAAAAAAAATGATCTCTATATTTTTGTTTCCTTTTTTTCTCCACGCTCAGTTTTCACACCGGTTACTGCTAGTGTGAAAATATTGTTCTCACACGAATAGTGACTGGAAAATTTCAGTGGAGATCAAGTGAAAGCAAGTTCTTACAAGTCCATCGTGATTGATAATTTCGTTATCAGAAAAGTGAATGGATCTAAAAATATTGTAATTTTTGATGAGGAATTGAATTGGACTAGACATGTGAAGTTGTCAGTTGCTAAGGCGTATTGCAAGCTGAAATAGGCATTTAGAATAAGAATTTTTGAGTGAAACATCTGAATATAATCTAACTGAAACTTACATCCTTTTCCAATCCCATAATGGGGACATCATGTTACAAAATCTAAGTGAACATCAACTAAACGAAATAAGAAAATAGATGTGTCCGTTTTAACTCTAAATTGAAGAAATATGATAACTTAAGTGCGTCTTTAACGTATAATAAGAAATGTAAGAATGAATAATATGAGCCTGCTTCAAGTCTTACCTTGACATTTAATATAAAAAATCACAAAGCAACAATATATTCTGTATCGGTTTTAAAGCTCATATTGAAATCCACAAAAAATGTAGATCAAGAATTAGCTTTGATATCAACCCCTCCCAACTTTGGTTTTGGAAGTGCAGGTTATGTGTGTATTGGGCAGCCCTCCGTCTTTATTGCTTTAATCTTGTATCTTTGAATAAACTTCTTCAGTGTAATCTTTTCACGATAGAGGATATCCATTTTCATTTTGTATTTGTACCACAGTCCCACTCGTAAGCCAAGACGTCTGTTCATGTGCCAAGTGTTTTGTAATCCCTTGTCTTTCCGTACTAGGGAGATCTGGTTTTTTTTTCTAATCTCATATCCCGGACAAATTCCTTTCTTCTCCATTTCATGGTTTTTTCTTGTGCCGTTGATAAGGTTGTTTAGCTTTGTTGTTAATGTCAATATGCTATTCAGTTGACTCTTTGATTTTTCCCCTGTCCTTGCTCTCAAAGGAAGACGGTAAGTAGCTCTTTCTCATATTGCAATATTTCCTTTAGGGTTTGTAGCATGGCCTTTGCTTCTTCCGTTTTGGTCAGGGTCTTTGAGTAAATATGGTTCTACTTCGTCGTTTAGAATGTTAGTTTTGTCGGGAGATTCCTTTGAGGATATGTAACGTACATTTTTCTTATATTCTTGCAGGTTTTCTGCAATTTGATCTCATATTGCTATTTACTTTTCAGGATTTGTTTCGCTTGGCAGGCCAGGTGCTGACCTGTATTTTCTTTGGTCAGTATGTGTACTTTGAAAAGCCCATCTGATGGATGCTTTTATGGTAACAGTTTATAACTAATATATTATCTTCTCTCGTCCGCTCTTTCCACTTATTCAGGTCAATCACTTGGTACTGACTGTGTTTCCCCTGAAGCCTATAAAAGGAGCAAGAATTGGAGTCTTTGCTTTCCACATATTTTGTTACTTATTACTTGGATTTGCGTAACATCGAGATTATCGCGGTTGCTTTGTGATTGAATCAAATTATTTTCTCCAAGACCCAGTTGATCCTTGTTTATCACCTGACATACTGTTTTTTTAAAAATCCAAATTCCTTTCAAGGCCTGCACAGAGCGTTCAGGTGTTACATAATGTCTAATCTTTTCTCGATATTCTACTAACCCTTTGTCATCATCGTCATGATATCATTTTTTATATTTTATTAGCAGTAAATGTACTTATAAGAAGGGATTCAAAATAAAATTTAACACCTACCTTTTTCTTATCCAATTTGAGTATCAAGATCATCATTATTAACTGCACACTAAAATCAACAAAAACAGTCACAATTATCCTCAGAGTCTTTCCTCGGCAACGGCTTATAAACATTTACACATACACACACGTACACACGCACACGCACACACACACACACACACTCACACACACACACACACACACACACACACACACATATATATATATATATATATATATATATATATATTGGGTTACAGGTCAAAGATCCAAATGCAAAATAATCTGACTGATGTATTATCAAATCTGAAATAGGCCCAATAAACAAATGTACCTACGCAATAAAACTAAGCAGTCAGTACCAATGAAGAAGGATTCACAGCTGAAAGGCCCGACGCATACCATTCCAAGCCAAAAATCCCAATGCAAAAATGTCCAATACGAAAGTTTCTGTACAGAGAGCTCCAACACAAAAAGAATAACCGAACAATTTAAACACATTTCCAAATACATTAGCAAATATACATGTGCATGCTATACTTCCAAACATATGCCACACACATACTGTATACGCATCTACACATATGACACCTACGCAAACTCATAAACATATACCCATACGCATGAATATATACTCACTTAATTGTATATTCATATACAAAGAAACACATGCCACATACCCATATTTATATTGGTACCCACTTACTACAAATGAATACACATATACACATGCCAGAGAGAACAATCATGTGTTACAATCATCATTCCAGTGAAGATAAGTGATGAAAAACATTGATATATACACGAAATCATCATGGAGACATGATACACACATACAAATGTCACATTCTAACATACACACATAAACACACATATTTCTTACACATATGTGATACACTCACAAACATACATACACATATGTCTATGCAAGGTGAAGCAAAAAATTTCAAGGCATAACTTTTCAGCATACTTTCCGTGCACAAATGATATTCACATACAAACAGCATAAATTCATTATACACGTTCACATGTACACTTGCCCACACATAATATATATATATATACACACACACACACACACACACACACACATATATATATATATATATATATATATATATATATATATATATATATATATATATATATATATATATATATGTTTGTGTGTGTACATATAAACAGTTGCCATATATGCATATTCTACATGCAGTCAAGCATACACACCCACTGATATTCATGATACACACTCAACAAGATACACATAGACAACATATATATAAACACACGCCAGTTGCATCTCTCATTATTTGCATGTAATTGCAATTGAATAACTCTTTTGGATAATTCTAACTATAAGGATGGGTTGCAGAAATATAACGCTGGTCTGGCTCTGATTGTTTCTTTGTGTAACGGTCACGTTTATTATGGAGTGAAACTCCCTTCACTTTTTATTGGTCAGTTTGAGACTAAATTCCTTCTCGATCCATTGGAAAGAAACCAAGAATTGGGAGGTGACTTTGGGGGGAAGATAAATATCACACTTGTTTTTAGAGGAACAAGTTATATGATAAAAACTCCGTCGTCTCTTGTTGTGCATGGACATTACTGTGGGATGTATATATATATATATATATATATATATATATATATATATATATATATATATATATATATATATATATATCCCCAAATGATGTCCACGTACATATATATATATATATATATATATATATATATATATATATGTTTGTGTGTGTGTGTGTGTGTATGTGTCGTTGTGTGTTATGCCAACAGCATGCAACTATTTCATTTGGTACTCAGTTAGAACCAGCAGCAGACCAAATACAGTTCCGCCTCGAAATGTATTCGTAAATATCACATTCTGTCCGATATTAATTCCCATTGTACTTGATATATATGTATATATATATATATATATATATATATATATATATATATATATATATATATATATATATACATATATATATATATATATATACATACATATATATATATATATATATATATGTGTGTGTGTGTGTGTGTCTTATGTGTGTAACATATGGCATGTGTGAATACAGTTTACGTTTGTAATATGTGGTATGTGAGTGCACGTGTTCATGATAATACGTAGTTTATATAGCGTGTGTGTATGTGTGCACGTATTTGGCATGTGTGAATGTGCCCATGTAGTGTATGTGTGACGTGTACACATGTGGAATACTTGTATGTGTGCAAGTAGAGCTTTTGTGTATTGTTGTACATATCTGCATATATATCATCATTATTTTTGTGCACGAGTCTATGAAGTATGTGTGTGTGTGTGTGTGTGTGAGTGTCTGAGTAATTCATGCCTACCTTTAATGTAATGTGCCTATATGGTATTAATGTGCTACGATGTGTGAGTATGTAATCATCATCATAATCATCATTATTCTTTTAGGAACTTCTGAATCTCTTCATCATGGTTTTTCGTAGAGACAATACTTCCTACTTGTCAAATTTGTCACATCATCTTATATTTTGCTGGTCACGGTTTTGCATGTGATCTCTGGGAATCCTCGTTCTGGGTCATGATATTTAGCACTTGTCTGTCATTCTTGCAACATGACCAGCCCATTGCCATTTGAATTTTCCAATAGACTTTGATAGCTCAGACTCCAATATAAGATGTATTGATATATATATTGTGCTCTTGTGATTCCTCCAGATAATTTTGAGAATAATTCTTCCCTATGCACGGTCAATCTCCTTGTTTTTGTTACTTCATAGGGGGATATTAGGAGGGTGCATTGGTATTATACCATTTTTTAATGGTATCTAGGATGAACTTGCTCTACTGAAAGATCGCTATCCTAGAGTGGTTCATGGAGATTTGTTGTCGTAGCTCTACGTTTTTGATTTTCCATTGTTATAAATTTGTCTTCAACAAGTCCGTTGTAAATAACATCTTTTTCACTGACGTACATGAGAAGACTTTCTTCATTATTTTCATCATTCAGTTGGTGTAGCAATATCTCATTATGAAGGGTTTAAGCTGAAAGGACAACATCGTCCGCAAATAAGGGTTTGCCAAGTTTAAAGGGCTCGAAGCAGATATGTTGCCAGATGAAGGTACTGGTGTGTCGGTGGATATGTTTCAATACGCTGATATGTACAGGCTATTCACTTTGTTTGATAATAGCATTAATGACCTTAGAGATTTCCACTGAGTGGTCATACGCTTCTGCGAGTGGCATTTTACATTCTACAGTGTTTTTTTTTGTATTGATTCACCGATATTCGATGATTGAGTTGCCTCTTTCAAAATCAGCTTGTTCCCGTGGTTGTTTTTTTAATCATACGCTTTGGTGATCCGGTTAGTGATAACTTTGGTAGAAGGTTTGTGCACATATAAGAGTTGGCTCATTGGCCTGTATCCTTTCTTCATATTACTGCACTATGATTACGACACCCCTGTCTACTGGGACTTTGCTGTGTTTGAGGCATAAGTTGAATAGAATAACTAGATCCTTCGTATTACGTATCCAGTTCCTTCTCAGTAGGTCGACGGAGATAGTATCTCCAATTTTCACGTTTATTTGATTGCTTGCTTCACCTCCCACGAAAATCTCCTGGGAAATATTCACACTCTTAGCTCATGACTTGTATATGGGTGTTATTTGAGTGGTTGCCTTTGGAGCATATCAACTACACTAAAGCAAATATTGTGGTTGAGCCATTCAAAACTTGTGACCCAGCCTGATTGGTCAGTATAGTTTGATTTCGGTGTGCATATGTGTATATATGAACGTGCCATGTGTTAATGTGAGAACTTATGTGGTTTGTGTATATGTGGTACATGTGACTGCATGCGTGAAAAAATGTGTGTACATAGAATTAGTGACATGTGTTTGTATGTATTATGTTTATGTATTTGTGTCTTGCTTATACGGAATGTGTGCATATGTGATATGTTTGTGCATGTGTACACGTGAGTATATAAAGTGCATATGAATTTTTCCCAATGGACCTTTTCAAATATTGAAATATTACTGCTTTGTTGTACCGAATTGAAATGTTTGCCAGTCCCAAACATCGGCAAATTTTGGCTCACACGAGGGCTTTGAATACTTACTTGTCTCGTACATGCAACTATCTAAGCCACATAGCAGGTCATACTCGAGCGAAAGAGCTTGCAAGACTAGTTTTGTGTTAATTGTAATGCCATTGGTTACAAATACATTCAATTGCAACAGGCTTATAAATTAAAAATAAAAATACCACTGCTGGATGTCTGTTTCGAACCTATTTATTTCGGTTAACACGTTGGCTATAACCTTGTCTTTTCAACACACAGTAGTAGTCAGTGCGGACAAACAGGAACGTTATAAGATATGACGGCAACGATAGTGGGGGGACCAGAAAGGGAGATAAAGGCTAGTGGGCATCTCCTATGATTACTATTCATGGCCACTTGACTTTACAGACGAACAGAGGAAAGGGCAGAGGCAAACATGTCAATTTGCCAACGTAGCCCTCCTCATCCTTAAGGGCTAAGAAGGTCAGAAGCTGAGATCTTACTTGCTCGGAGTTGGGAACACAACTGTCTTACTGAGATTATTTTTAAAAAGCTACGACTCTATCGAGGTAATGTGGTACTCTTTTCTGTCATGAAAATTCAAAATGATGAGAACAAACGCTTGCCCTCTTGAAGGTTGTCCGGTTCAAGTGCCTTCTCAAGGTTCAACAGGAATCCCAGCGTGGGATAGCATTATCTGCACCCAGCCTAACGATGATTAGACGAGACAAAAAAAAAAAAAAGAAAAGAATTTGGCGCCCTTTCACCTTAAATATTCTGTTATGTCTCATTATTTCCTAAACTAAAGAATATTTGTATATGCATATATGTATAAATTTGTACATCAATATTCTTCGATGGGAATGGATCTTGCTATAAGTAGACCTCAGTAAGCATATTCGTGTTGACTGTGGAAGATCACAAGATTCAAAAAGGAAACTGAAAAAATTATATTTGTTTCCTTTAAATGCACACTTAGATGATCGGATGAGATACTCATCTGACATTGCTGTTAAATGTTTGAGCCATTGAACTGGCTGTGACCTTCAGGAAAGCAAGCCTCTGACAGAATAAGCTCAAGATTCGAAAACAAAAAGATACCATTAATCCTTAAAGGAAGGGCAAATCTACCAGTGTATCATACGGATAGCCACTTATGAATTTGAATCATGGAATCTAACCAAGAGACTGACCTGCAGACCGAGGAGCATACAACATGCAAAAGGAAAAATCATACCAAACCTCACATGGAGATATCACAAGACAGCACAGTATATCAGGGGGAAACAGGAGTCCAAAAATCATAGAATCCACTAGAAAACTCAAATAGCAATGGGCTGGTTATGCAATAATGGCAGACAACAGATCGACATCACAACCTAAAACATGGATCCCCAGAGATCATATGCGTAACCGAGGTCGGCAGAATACGAAATTTGGAGAAAATCTAGACAAATTCAGAAAGTAATAGCTCCACAACAACCGCGGAGCAATTCTTCAGGAAGATCATGTCCAACGATAAACGATTAAAGACTTTTTTTCCCTTTTTGTTTTATTTTAATTTTCTTTTTTTTTTGTTGTAAATATGCAACGCTCTAGTTTCCATTCGCTTTCAAGTCTCCATTGTATAATCTTTATCACGTACTATATCTCGTCTACACACAGAATCTATACAACGCAGCGCTTTCCCGGAATTGCAATAATGCAGACAGAAAATTCTTCATGCAGTATTGATGAAGTCACGTTCTTTGCTCTTCTATTGGATATTATGATCTGTAGCCAGTGTCATTGCAACAAGCAGCTATCATAACCCTTTTACACCCGTTGAAAATCATGAACCATCAATGTTTGTGACTACATGTTTGCATTGAATTTTACGTACATACGCGAGCTTATGTACTCGCAAACGCGGTTGTGGTCTTATATTTTTTATTGGAAATGCTATTTTACAATAGTGCCAGATTTTTGTTACCGTATACTTTTCTGTTTTTGTCGACTTATTCTCGGATATTTTCTCCCTGATATTGATGAAGATTGTCCAAATTGAATTTGTCATATTCCTGGCCAATTTGCTTGCAGAGTGGACGCGGGGGCGACTTTTATTTCCTTTCACCGATTCTGACGTCCTGACGGAAATAAAGGACATCTTCAACTCTAATCATCGAGGTTGTTATGGAATTGTAGCCTTGGACGAGCAATCAGGGAAACCCGTCTTCCCTGAACAGAGAACTGTGAACAGGTGATCAATTGGGTTTATCAGTGCAGAAAAGTAAAGTGTCGCTGTTTGGAGATAGCGACGAGAAAGGGAGGAGATTATACTTTGCCTGATCGAGTAGAAGACCGGACTAAATGTTGCAGGCGTGAAAGTGGGAGAGACGAGAGAAAATGAAAGGATTTGAGCGTATCTCCTGCCATTGAAGTCTCTGTTTACTCAATCAGAAAGTAAGTGTTGGGAGAAATACACCAGTGAATGAGGGCGGGGGATCGATGCTTCCTGCATTGGTGTGTTAAGCTGATCATCGGCATAAACGGGCAGTTTATTTGGCGCTTTGCCAATAAAAGATGATTGCATTGTCTGAGTACATCATTCTTTCCTTTTTTTATGCTTTCATTCTCTTCATTCTTCTCTGGCTTCTTTTTTTTTCTCTTACGCTTTCTTTCTTTATTTTTTCTTGAATTTTCTAAAGTGATATTCCCTCTTTTCATTTAATTCATTCCTTCAGGCACTGATCAATCTAATATGTTTTTTTTTTCTTTTTCATCCGGATATTCTTCTGCACGTTTTCAAGTTTTTCCTTTTCCTTTATATCTTTCTTTTTCTGTTATTCATTTTATATTCTTAATATATATTTATTGTACCTGTTCTTTCATTTTGTTCCCCATTTCTCTTCCTCTTTTGTTCTTCCAATCTATTTTTCTATTCAAACTTTCAGCTTCGGTCCGACGTTTGTTTTATTTTGAATACGAATTACCTACAGAATAATTACTTTCCGTCCTTCTTTTTCATTCACAGTTCTTTTTTTCTATATTTTTGCTTTAGCATGTAATCATCTAATTCCATTATAGCTCCCCACATACACATTCAGACGTGTATACACATATACACACAAACACAGACAACACATCCACATCCGCCAGCACACACACACACACACACACACACACACACACACATATATATATATACACACACACATATATATATATATATATATATATATATATATATATATATATATATATATATATATATATATATATGCGTTTGGTTCGTGTGTTTGTGTATATGTGATCAACATGTGCATATGCCTGTATACGTGTGGATCTATTCACGACTTTTGTGAGTGTTGTTAGCTACTATTGCCCCTCGATTATTTGATCATATCATCTATTCATTTTCTACTACGGAAATATTCTCATCTTTCAGCCAGACAAGCATGGTCCAAGAATCAAGACCGGGCATATCTCTTAAAGGTAAAGGGATTTGTCTTCCTTGCTATAATCTTTGGTTCATGACTACACAGAAATAAAAGCACAGAACATCAAACTGAAACGCAAACAAACGAAAATAGAATATTATCTGCAAACAGAATGAACTTGGCAACTCGATTCTCGGTGAAGAGGACATTGTGAATTGGAAATTTCTAGTCTCGTGCTCTGCAACAATAAGAAATGAAGAATGGTAATCGTACGGCTCTAGTCAAGCCTGAAATATGTTTGAAGATGTATGCAGAGGATTCAGCAGTCGTAAAGAGTGTGATTGAGATTTGTTTATGCAGGAAATACTGCGTTGATGTGCGTCAAATTGTCAGGTACATTTCATGATTGATTTTATGCAAGCAAATCACTGTTTTAACATTCCATTTGACATTTGGTGGCCATGCATTAAGACATGCAGGCGTGCTAGGGTTATTGAAGCTCTGAATATGAGGTATCACAACTGCTGGAACTTAAACCAATATCACATATGATCGTATAGCAATGCATTAGTAAATAGGGACACGCAACTTCTATACCAAATTATACACACATGTATTCTCACCAAACACGCACACTGCACATACTCACTAAAACACACATGCATCACACAAACTGATAACACATACACACACACACACACACACACAAACACACACACACACACACACATATATATATATATATATATATATATATATATATATATATATATATATATATATATATATATATATATATATATATATATATTTATATGTGTGTGTGTTTATACCTGGAAAGTATAAAGACATTGAATATTACCGAAAAAAATAGCCTACCCAGAGGAATAGCTCATTAGTTTTCATAGAACACTCGCTTTGGGACCTATCATTCTTATTTATAACCAGCCCCACTTTTCAAAACAGTCTAACAAGTTACTGTCTGACTTATGAAGTGTTGTTTCAACTTTGTATATTGTCCAAGGGATTTAAACTCTTCTTCATCCTTCATTTATTTTAGTCACTTCCGCAGTCCGGAACCCACATAGGGAGAATAAAAGAACTGAAATAGAGAGTGAATACCTAAGTAAACCTAGATTTGCTGTCGACATTGTACTTTTTTGTGCTGTGTTGCCTCGAAATGCTATAAAAAACTGTACAAAAAAGGTAAAAAAAGTTGGTCTTGTATTAACGTCAGTAAAACAAATGCCATGCATAACAAACACGTTGAAAACAAAGACATAACTTTAAAACGTAGGCTGGGAGGAAGTAAACCACTTCATTTACTTTGGACAAGAAATTTCCATGAAATCCAAGAAAAAAGAATTGGACTTGGAGCGAAGAACCACTGTAGGATGGCAAACATTCGGTAGAACAAGGTCAACCTTCAAGAACAAGAATATGCCATCAGTCCAAAACTGAAAGGTATATAACCAATACGTCATCCCCAAAATCACCTATACAGCCAAAACATGGAACCTAACCAAAAGATCAACCTCAAAAATGAGAACCATGCAACATGCACAGGAAAAAAATGCTCGATATAACATAGAAAAAGCAAAGACGACAAGTATAATAGAGAATAATAGTTAAGGGAAACAATAAAATTCATAAAGAAACCCAATTGGCAATGGGTTTGGTCATGTTGCAAAATGTCAGACAATTACTGAACACCACTCCTTGCAACGTGGATCCCTGGAGATTATTTGTTGATATAAGATTACATGACCAACTGGACAAATTTAGAAAATATTGACCCGTGATGGCTCTGATACAGTGGTGTGATGAATCATAGGGTTTTGTGTCTATATCGAATGATTAACCCCGGTACTATGACCTGGTCCTCTGGTGATACTTCAGCTTGGTTCTTCACTCCTAGCACTCGTAAAGATCAAACTCAAAACAATAGTAAATGACTGCTAATCAATATTTTGAGGCAAAGCAACACATGATAAATAATAAACTGAGCATAGCAGGACGCAAAATCAAATAGTGACTAAATAACGTTCGTTGAGGTCCGAATAGATTGTAATAGTCTAAGCTTTACTTGAATGCTACTTTTTCATCCTCACTTAATAAGTAACTTGAGGAAAAGACGATTGATTTGATACCAAATAATCTTTAAAGAAGGTATTATCTCTTTTGAATGTATTAAAACCAACGCTTCTCCATGAATCACCAATTCTGAAAACTATACCGTGTCGATTTCGGATCAAAATTCAGTCCATAACTATGTCAGCAACAGACGTATAGATCCACTTTTGAGCATATCATAATCATTCAATGATGCATCATGTTACCTTTCTTCCCATTATCTTTTTACTTTCAAATATTCATTTACATAGTGACATTTTATTTTTTGTCATGTACAAACGTTTGTCGGGGACATGGGCAAAGATGAATTTTCAGTGCAACGGTATTCTTTAAGTCAGCAGAAATCAATTAAGAATATCATAAAAAAGAAACACTGCACTTACAGTAAAGATTTAATTGATTGTTAATGAGGGAATAAGATAAAAGAAAGAAAAATGATTCGAATAAACGACAAACCTTTGAAACTTTGAAGATCAATTCGAGCAATATTTCTTAGTTTGATGTGCACTTAGAAAGTCATTCATTGATAGACTGCATTGAGGCTTGAAACCCATACCGCAAGTAACCTCTAGCACACACTTCATTAATAGCATACATAGAGGAAAATGCTGAATGCCAAGAAAATCATTCATTTTAAAAGTCAAGTGTTAATAAAAAAATTTTCTATTTATGTTCCCCATTTTTATAATTTACCTCGTTCTGTGGTGTGTATTTGTTATCAAATTTTTTTCTATATCTCTTTTTAGCTTGTGTATTCCTTTGATTATTTTTTCTAACAAAATTTCGATCCAGCTGCCAGTACTTGATGGAAAACTTACTGGGAGAATGTATTGAAATTTGTAATTAATTGTATTTGCATGGAAAAATTTTAAAGATTCATAACAGGGCATAACTATAGTGTAATACAGAATAATATTTGTCGAGAAAATATTGATAAACTTCACTACATTCGTAAGAACTGTAAAAGGTGTTAAAACATCAAAACCCCATGATATTTATGCTCAAATGAGAAATTACAAATTCTCACCTTTACCGAAAAAAAAAAACAACCCCAAAAAAAGGACAGAATTACTGAATGGTAAAAATAAAGTGGCTTTAAAATGCCAACATTGCTGAAAACGTCTATTAAAATACAATATAGCACCTTCACATATAGGTAAACGGAAATCAACAACTGTATCCATCATTATTATTAGTAATAGTATCAGCATTGCTGTTAACATTATCTTTATACCCCAAGCCATTTTCAGATCAATGTAATCACATTCTCGTAATTATCTTGCATAAGCAAAAGCAAAACCCACCTACATTATAAAGAGAATATAAACACAAGCAACTAAGGTCGTGTAAAGTGAACATTAACACTCGGGGCAGATGAAAATAGAAATGAACAACTTCCTGAGAGGAAACAAACCACAAAGAGTTGATATATTAACAATATTCTGATACTGGAAATGTCAGTAACATTCCAAATAAATCATTACAATTAGACATGAATCCACTTCCCTTGTGGAAAAAACTAACAGGGATAAACACTTCATCAAGAAAAAGGATATATATATATATATATATATATATACATATATATATATATACATATATATATATATACATATATATATATATATATATATATATATATATATATATATATATATATATATATATATATATATATATGGGATGAGAGGGAGGTCCTCCACCCAGAAACAGACACCCCAAATAATATCCTAATTCTTTCTTTAGGAAATCATTTATTCTATCACGTTTTAAGCTCTACTGTATTATATCCTACGGTTGAAAGTGTCGAGAACTTGGTGGAATAAATCCATCATACATCGGATACTGTATTATCAATGTATATGTGTGAGTGTGTATATGTATATATATATGTATATATACATATATATATATATATATATATATATGTTTATATGTAAACATATATATATGTATATATATAAACATATATATATGTATATATACATATATATACATAAACATATATATATGTATATATATAAACATATATATATAAACATATATATATATAAATATATATATATATATATAAATATATATATGTATATATATATATATATATATATATATATATATATATATATATATATATACATATAGTCTATGTGTGTGTGTGAGAGAGAGTGAGAAAGAGAGAGAGAATTTAAAAAGTATTTGATGTATTCATTTTAACATCCTTTTAGAGCTTCCAAATTTGGGTCAAAGATCAGAAAGTCAAAACTTATATAGCGATGAACAAATTTGAATATCAAAAAGTTATGCGTACAGAAAAATAGAAATATTGGACACACATTGCTTGCCCTCTGCATGGATATAAATAAAAGTTTTCCAGATGTTTGTTCAAACAACCTATCTATTCATTTATTTTCTATCCAGCCTTAAAATTTACATGAACAAATTTATATGCATGCACACAAATACTCACGCACATGCACACGCACACTTGCACACACACACACACGCACAAACACGCACACACACACACATATATATATATATATATATATATATATATATATATATATATATATATATATATTCATTTCCAGCAAGTTATTTATTTTGTAATTAACCATTTTATTGATAGCTTCCAATAGCCAATCAGAAAAGTAGGAACTATGATTATCTCACGCTGCTCTCACTATCTTGACGTTTATCTCCCTATTTTGTTTTCTTTGCAATATACTTTTCACGTATTCTTTATGTGTTTTTGTTCTGTTAGTTTTTTTTTTTTGATTATTTTCTCTCTACACATTTCATATTCATTCATTACTAAC
This sequence comes from Thysanoteuthis rhombus, assembly GCA_963457665.1. Lineage (NCBI taxonomy): Eukaryota > Metazoa > Mollusca > Cephalopoda > Oegopsida > Thysanoteuthidae > Thysanoteuthis > Thysanoteuthis major. Next base: position 62,881,785 of record OY735201.1, read on the forward strand.
ATTCTTTACCTATTTTGATTAATCCATTATTACTCCTGAGCTCATTCCCGACACTTTTTCTTTTTTCCGGTCCCCTTCTTTTCTTCACCTCATCATCAGATAGTCATAACTCCCTTAGTCTCAGATTTTTTTCTCGCTTTCTTGTTTTTTTCATATTTCATGGGGCATCGTTTTAATTTTATTTCATTCACATGGTTTTGTTTGGCTGTGATTTCTTCTATATTTGTGTCTTTCCTTTCTCTTCTTTTTAAGCGATTCCTATCGCAATTTCCTTATTTCATCGCTTCTTATTTTTTGTATCATTGTCATCTTTTCTTTCTCAATCAGTTATCTTTCCTCGTATTTATATTTTACATTCGTTCTTCATCAAGATTAACTTAGTTCTTTTTTTTCTAGATATTTTATCACTGAGCATCATTCGTTTCATTTTTGATAGTATCTTTGTTTCTTTGACTCAGTTTTTGTCTTCTGTAAAGGTCCCAAGAGTCACCATTTTTTCTCTCAATGTTTTTTGTCTTGATTTTTTGCACACTGATTCTTCAGCTCTCTTATTCATTCTTTGTGTTAATTTCTTAGCTCTCTCTTTTATTCTCAATTCTGTACATCTCTTTTTTTATTCCTTTCCCGATTCTTTACTTCATCTTGCATTATTAATATTTGTTGGCTCGTTATTTTGATGATTTATGTTCATCCTTCAGTCCTCTTTCTTTATTCTTTCTCTTACTGTTTCGGCTCTCTTTTTTATCAGTTATGATAATTACATGGCTCCGTATTCCATTCATTTCTTTCAATTCTTTAGCCCAATCTTTCATTCTGTCTCATAATTCTTTAGCACTGTCTCTTGTCCTTTCTGTTATTTTCTAACTCTCTCTATCAATCTTATTGAAAGAAAAAAATTAAAAATCTCTTTCTTTCTTTCTTTCTTTCTTTTACTTATTCAACTCTATTTTCACTTTATTTTCTTGATTCTTTTGCTCTTTTCTCATATTCTTTCTCTCAATTCTTTAGATCTGTCATTCATTTTCGTCTTGATTTTATAGCTATTTTTTAAAATTCTTTTTTTTTACTTCTTCAACTTTCTCTATCATTCTTTCTTTTGATTCCTTAGCCTTCTCTTTTTTTCTTGCCAGTATTTCAGCTATCTCTTTATTCTATCATTATAGTTTTCAGCTTACTCTTTGCATTCTTTCGCTTGATTTCTTAAGTCTTTCTTCTCTTTCAGTCAACTCTTCAGCTTACTTTTTTTATTTGTTTACCAAAGTCTTCATCCTTTCCGGTGATTTTTCATCCCTTTCCTTTATTGTTTCTTGTGATTCTCTATCGCTCGTTTCCATTTTTTTCTCTTAATTCTTCAGCTCTTTCCTTTTATTATTTCTTTTAATTATTCAATACTTTTTCCCAATTCTTCAGCTCTTTCTTTTTTCATTTTTTTCTTGCTCTCTCGTTTATCCTTACTCCTAATTTTATGCTCTCTCTTTTATACTTTATCCTGATTATTTAATCTTTTCTTTCACTCTCTCTCTTAATCATTCAACCTTTTCCACTCCTCCTCTTACCTCTCTTAACTATCTCTTATATTATTCCCCTTAGTTTTCTTTTTTTTTCTTTGATCCTTTGTAATAATCCTTCAGCTTTTTCTTCCGTTCTTTTTCTTAATTCATCAGCACAGTTTTATTCTTGTAGTGTCTCCTTTTTTTCTTTCCAGAAAATGATCTGTTCTCAACCACTCAATGGGACAAATATCATTTTATGTTTCCACTACTTTGCAGCAATTACATACGGGTTTATGTTAATACCGTATTGGAATGGTCCTACTTTTCTCAATCTTTAATATCGTAAAATGATCGACACAATTATGCCTGACCGGCCAAACTAATCCGAACAGATATATTACCACAAATTCTCATTATCAATCCTTGAACCCACGGCCCGAATTTACAAAATACATTTACCCTCGGGCTGTAAATAAGAAGAAATTTTTCTTGATTTGAATGTTCATATCAAACAATCACTATATATACATACATATATATATATGTATATATATATATATATATATATATATATATATATATATATATATATATATATATATATATATATATATATATATATATATATATATGTATATATATATATGTGTGTGTGTATATATATATATATATATATATATATATATACATATATTTATGTGTGTGTGTGCACGCGTGATTGTGTATGTATGTGTGTAAATATATAGCAGTATATGTGTGAGTTTGAATTTAAGAAAAATGTAAAAAAGAAAGCAAAACTCTTTTGCTATCGTTTTCACGTCGTATTTTTTAAAAAAAATTATGAAGCTTTAAGTTGTTTTGTACGTGTTTTCAGAAGGCTTATGTGGTTCTGTTTTTGGTTGTCTTTTACCAGCGTCCAGTATAGAGGGTTAACCTCATGGCATGGGAGGTATCAATCTTGATTTGGATTCAGGGATTCCATGGATGTAATAAAATCCCAGTCGTCGGTGAGTTCTTTAAGAGATGGTTGGGTGATGGCGGAACCCTCCTGAAGGAGAGAGGCAAAGAGAGGAGACGTTAGCTGAAGACCTGAGGAGACTTATTGTCACTCCGCCTTCAGCGATAACCACTGGGCAACCGGTGTGAAACTGTAAATCGTAGAATTACTGCGACCTATGAGTACTGGGGGAGGAGGGCTGGAGACTTGAGGAGACTTGCTGTCACTCAAACTCCAGCGGTTACCACCGGGCAACTGGTGTGAGATTCCAAATAATAATTATAATAATAATAATAATAATAATAATAATAATAATAATAATAATAATAATAATAATAATAATATGAAATGTGTTTCCTTTCTTCTTTCTGCAATTTTTCCGATATTCATTTGTAGAAAGGGAAAACTGAAAATTTGAGTCCTAGTAAGAAACACTGAAAAAACTTCAAATATCATCTTCAAGTGATCATTCTCAGATGGAGATACTTAAAGAGAAACACATCTCATTAATCCTCTAAAACCATTACGGAATTCAAACTAGTTCTTTTGTTCTTCAATTTCGAGTTGCAACCTCAGTGCTGACTCCCTCAGAAAACATTGCTCCCTTTAACGTTATTCTTCGAAATCCTCAACGCAGCGATGCATCGGAAAAAAATCCTATTCATTCATATCAACTCACTGCACAAATCCACAATCAGACCTAAATACAATTCTACTGTACTGTGAATACACATAATCACTAACTTTGATACTCCAACCCTTTACCTCTCTCTCATACACATGTACATTATTACTTACTACGTGAAAAAAACAAACAAAAAAAAAACAATTCAATCACACGCTGATCACACATGCATTCACGTGCCTTTATATCTCTCTTTAACGTGAGTTCCAGCATGAATCTTCTCTCAAAAAACTCGCCAACAACTACAATTCCATTACACCCATTGAATTTGAATCCAAACCAAGATTGATACACCAATGACCTTAGTTTAACCCTTTCTACTGGACAGTAGTAGAAGACAACCAGAAACAGAACCACATCAGCCTTCTGGAGACATGTACAAAACCGGTGAGGGATTGAAAAATCAAAAGAAAAACAAAAACTTTACCTAATCATCATCACTGGTCTCTCATCATTCGTCTTTGGACATAGACTTTCCGCAGGATCTGCCACAATTATCTATGGGCGTCATAGAGCCAGTTTTTTTTTCTGAATTTATCTCGTGCATCCCTCCATCTCTCTATTCTGTTGGCTTCAGTTTCTCATGTGATCTCTTAGGATCCTTGTTTTGAGTTGGGATGTCCACCAATTGTCTGCTATTCTCGTAACACTGTCTGCCTATTGCCATTTGGACTTTTTTTGAATAGATTCTATGATGTCTCCCTGATATTCTGTGCCATCTTGTGATCTCCCCATGTAAGATTTTCTCACCCGTCCATTGCATGCTTGTTGGCTTGCAGATCAGTCTCTTGGACAGGTTGTATGCCTAAGCTCCTTAAGTGACGATTACGGGAATGCATCGGTTGTATACTCTCCTTTTTAGGATTATTCGGATCATCTGGTTTTCGAAAGCATAACTAAAAAAAAGGCTTTCTTTTCTTTTGTTTTATATTTTTCTCGAATTTATTCAACTTTTATGGTGGAATTTACGAACATATTTTCTATCTTATACACTTGTGTGTCCCCTACACTGAATGGCAGGGAAATTTGACATTGTTGTTCATCTAAAAATTTGCACTGATCTGAGGGAATTTTTGTTAAGTCCAGCAATTCAAGTCTACCATATTTTGTTCAAAGAATAAATGCGAATAAAAAGGATGTTTCGGCAACTCAATACTTAGAACAACATTGCAAGAAAAACCAGGTATCAGGATTTGGGGTCGAGGTAAGGGAAATGATAATTGTTGTTTCTTTTCACACATACAAACATATTTTACAGCAAAAATACTGAGAACTGAATTAGATATTTTCATTTACTATAATGGGGCTTAAAGAAGAATTCTTAGAATTTTTTTTTACTCCGAATGGCTATGAATCGATTGAACGATTATTAAAATATAATCCCCCAAAAAAACATATTTGGTTTCGGCTCTCTCCCCTCAAGCTTCATTTGTAACATATATCTCATCCGCACCAAAATATTTTGTGATCATAATAATATAAATTCATGATATCATTAGTTTCATTCAAGGTTGAATAAAAGTGAAAAAGCTTTTTGCTGGTACTGCCTGGTAGATTTGTTAGAGTGAACCTACCAAGTGCTAAATTCACCTGTTTTCCGTCAACTATCGTGGCACGTTGGTAAGGAATTCTTCAAAGATAACTAGTAATGAAAGTGATCGCTGATAGGAAAAGATTCAAGTATATCTGATTGATTAAGAATAATACGAAGTGAATCTAAGCAGTTCAGCCGTAATTCGAACTAAGTTTGTCAATCCCGTATTTACGCTGATAACTGTGACGTCAAGCAAAACAACCATTAAGGTATTAACTGAACTTAAATACACTTTAGTCTTGGTCACAAGGGAAATCACCGTCGGAAAGAGTTTCTTATTAACTGATAACTGAACAAGATAGAATCATTGATAACAGACTACAAATAAATCAACCTTTAATTAACAGAGATTACGATCTGGGACTCAACTCAAGTACTACATTGATAAATGACATAAAAAAGTCAACTTGTATCGCTGGGTTGAATCGGAGTTAGAATAGTGAAAACATATGAGATTGGGTCTGCAACGAGGTCGGATCGATGAAGTAGGTAAGTAATTATACTATGCTACAATCAAAAGGAGGGTCAGAGCTAAAAAGTATATCCTAAAGAGCATTAGCCAGTATCATTGTAGCTGGCTATAGAATAGGATGTGATAACGAATCCTTTGGGGATTTTGGTAAAGAAATGAAAATACAGAAATGCTGTAACTATTTCACAGATTGTAATCAGTGGGGTTTGCAAATATCCATCGGAAACCTTTGCAATTGAACGGTGAATACTTTTAGTTGTGAAACTGTCTGATTAGTGGAGGTTGTTGATTTATATGACATAATCTTATCACTTACAGAGACGATTATTAGCTCATGTTATAATTTGAGGAGAATTGATCGTTCGTGATAAGTGCTACTATATGTGATGAACACATTGATAAATCATGCAATGACAAATCATACAGATATTGCCATTACATAATCTGAAGCACGATGACAGTAATTAGATATCAATCCAGCACAAAACCAGGATTAGATGAGAAGATTATGCTGAGCCTATGTACCTGGTGGGGAGGGGGTTCCTCTGCCGTATTCGAAATTGTGACTCTAATCTTTGCTTGAACACCAACCACTGAACCCGATGGAGGATATACAACTTGCAAAACAGGGATGGCGAAATGATTGTAGTAATTGTAGTAGTCGTTGCTGTATCAGTAATAGAGATCCAAGTAAGATGAGAAAATATTTCGAATTGTGACTCTGAAGGTTGTAAGTCAATCCCCACTTGTAGATTGCAATAACAAATTATTCACACCATTATCTTTCTCAATTCGATCTTACGCCACACTTGAGTTAGCTTTGTCATTATACATTTATTAGCTTCATGCTATCATTTAAGCTAGCTATAATTACTGCCTACTGATTATCACTCCCCTCCTAATTCTCAATGTACAGTTTACAGATAAGTAGTCAAAACTTGATAAAACAAATTTTTGTCAAAATTTGGTGCTCAAATTATCAATTTATTTCCATACTGTAAGATGTATCGAGTTTGTGTGCCTGAAACGACTCAAATGAAGCAGGCTGGGGGCGAAGTAGTTCAAGCTCCGGGAACAGAGATACAATGAAGCTCAAACTTTGCATACGTATACTGGATTCAAAATCAGCTGGCGTTTCTATACATCACCTCATAATTGTTTGATTCCCTAGGCTCACTTAAACAATTTTCTCTGCCAGTCCGCGTATAATCATCAAGCCATTATAATGAATAGATGTTTTGACATATTTTGATAATATCTTCAAGTTACAGAAACAGCTAGTAATTAACAATGATCGTGGTTATGTCTAAAATGATTGCGAGCCTATTGGCCACATTTCACGAATAGAGGATGTTTTGTTGGATAATTGATGCATATAATAATTAGCGTTATTTTTTTCTTTTAATTTCATGTTTACTTTTTGCCTTCATCATAATCATCAGCTTTTTATTGGAACTTCTTTTCAGGCCAATTACTCTTCGGTTGTTAGCAAACTGACAGCCGGGGGGAACTGGTCTAAGCAAAACTTGCAATACAATGCAAGTTATTATCGAATATTGAGATAAAAGTCTTAAAATAAATATAATACAAATAATGATCATAAGAATTCATGTAATAGTAATAGATTTTGTAAGAAAAAATGTATATGATTACTGGTCGGCAACATTCGCCGACGATGTATCTTAATCGCAGTTGAAGTAGCGAATAATTCATCATTGGAGACCCCATTTGATATAATTGTTCTGAATTCCCCTTGCTACATAATTTCCTCAATCTCCTCTCACGTGTTCTCACCTGTACATTTGTTCAATAATATTGTAGCAAGTATGGAAGCCGAATCAATGCCACCATCTTCTATTTCTATGCTGATGATCTTCCTTACAATTTACTCTAGTGTGAGAGAATGGTATCACATATGTTGGAATTCCAGACACTGGCAAATCCATTCTCATCTCTCGTCAGGCATCAGTGAAAAGACGTTCTCGTCAGGAGCACATTGAAAAATACAATGGACACCTAAGGAATCACGGTAGGTGATGCTGCGCAATTGTTGAGATTGGGAAAAGGAGCAAAAGAAATTACAATAAGAAGGTGCGGGAAAAAAGGAAATTAGTCTGACCCAACCTAAACATAATAAGTAAAGAAAGGGTCACTTTTCTTCTGTATTCAATAGCAGTGTCTGTAAGTGACATCAGCTTAAGTGGTAAATAAGATTTTTTTTGCATACACATATACACTAACATATATTTATATATATATTCAAACACATGCAAACACACACACTCACAAACACACACACACACACACACACACACACACATATATATATATATAAATAGATAGATAGATAGATGGATGGATGGATGGATAGGTACATAGATACGTCGATAATAATAGATATGGATACGTTCTTCCAAGCTCCATTACAGAACCTGTAACACAATTCACGCGTATATATCTACATACACGTGAACACGTTTCCATCCAATCTATGTATCTGGTACTTGATACGAGAAAAAATATGTGTACTCTACACTGAGGCCAAATTTTAGATATTCACATATTTGTTGCCAACAAAGGGAATAGTACGTAGTAGAAAAGAGAAATAAGAAAAAAAAAACTGCACTGTCTTTCATTGTCTGTCGATGTGTTCAAGTCATGAGTTTTGGTAGAGGTCACCATTCACACTGGATGGTTTCAGAAATAGCTGCTTTGACAGGCAGGAGATTTCGATAGGTTGGAATACACACAAAAAAGTTATCATGGTGATAAGAAAATTGAAAAAGACAGACGGTAAATGCAGTCAGTAGGATTTGCTGAAACGAAAACCAAATGCTAAATAAGAAAAAGAAAGAGAGACGACGAATCAACGCACGATATATCTACAAATGCAGTTGGAATAGAACACATAAACATAGGTTGAAATACGAGGAGAGACAAAAAATATGACTTTCAAAAAATAATTAACAAAACGAAACGGAAAATATACGCTTGAGAGGGAGATAGAAAAAAAGGGAGCAAGAGAGGAAAAAAAGGATAAAGAAAAATCACTGATTTCAAAGAGAAAGAAAAATGAATGAAATTTGAATATCTAACAAAAATGAAAAATGTAGGAGATTACAAGAAAGAGTTTCGTCATAGTAGGTGTAATTTTGTATGCTGAGACGATGTTAATGTCAGTTTCGAGGTCAAGGAGAAAAAGTAAAATATTTTGGATGCCGATTCTATGGGGGAAACAGAATCTGGCTGATTCGGATTATTCAAGCAACCAATCATGCAAATTAATTTCTTTTTTTTTGCATAACACTAGCGTGGTGAATTAGAATAATGAAGAAAATATGAAAAGATGAACAAACAAAATGAAGCCGAAAGCAAATCAATAAAAAAGTGACCAACGTCATTTTGGCAGCATGTCATTAAACGTCCGTTTAAGGACATGAGAGTTGAGAATTAGATAAAATGGTGATGAATGAATTTGTTTTGGCTTTTGGTACACGGTAAAAACTAAAACATCAGGAATTCAAATTCAATATCAAGAATGGATGCATTGACGGATATTGGGAAATAGGGGATTGGAAATGTACCTTGAAAAATCCCTTGAAAAGCTTTTTAATCTTAAGTGCTGTAAATCTTTATATATATATATATATATATATATATATATATATATATATATATATATATATATATACATAAAGAGAAAGGGAGAGAGAGAGAGAGAAAGAGAGAGAGAAAGAGAGATAGAGAGAGATAAACAGATAGATAAACAGATAGATAAATAGATAGATATATAAATATAAGTATGTAATAAACAATGAATGCAGCTTGTATCGGATACAATTTCAAGAAATGTAATTTTCCTCTCCTTTTACAGCCTTAAAGTTGACCGAATATGATAAAAAAAATTCGGTAGAAAATTTGAAGAAAAGTTGATCAGATTTCTATAATTTTTAAAGTTATTTGATTGGGTGTAAAAATTTGAAACGAATCTGTACACAATCTTTTCTCTCATTTGTGTTGTCGAATTTGCATAAGTAACATTTTCACCTTAGACATAACATAATCTTTGGATACTTTTTCCTTATAAGTTCCATATCAAACACAATATGTACGATTATCATCAGTTTGAAAAAGAAAAGAAAAGTTGATCGTGTCTTTATTGTTGTTGTTTCTTTGTATAAATCATTGCTGCTTGTTATATCTCCATGACGGCGTATACGAGATTAAATCGCAGTAAATGTCAGAAAGCTGCAAAATGAAATGACTGCGTGGACTTAAAACTGTTAAAAAATATTGTTTGTTTCCAAAGTAGAAGATTCTGACTGATAACCTACAAAATAGTTAACATTCAAGTGTCCAATGGCATTTTCTAAATTCTTATGACTATGCAGAGATGCGCAGAGATTATTTGAAAAAAATGCAAAAGAGGGGATCCAAAAACCGAAGGTGACAAAAAAGATTTGGTTTGCAAAAACAGAGTGAATGACAACAGAGAAATAGAATACGAATGGTTGTTAAAATAAGAGAAAGTTGGCTGAATTTTAGCCTTGGGAAACTAATGAACAAAGTTGGTTTGGCAAATGGCTGAGATAGTCAGTGAATCCAATTTTCTCCAATAACAGCAATCAAATCCAGATTGAAGTCACGATTATGAGTGCTGATTCTCAAGGCAACTGCCATTCGTCCATTTAAAGATTGGACAGTCGTCGCCCAATTTCTTTTTTCATTGTGTCGTACTAGAGTTGGTAACAGGGAAATTTTTTAAAAATATCCCTGTTGATACAGCAGAGGAGAAAGGTAGCGAGACAGAGACAAAGACAGGACGGCTGGGCGAGACACTGTGAAAGAAGGGAAGATATTCAGTGAGATAGATAGTACGAAACAATCATTTGGAGAGACGAAAGACAACAAAGAAAGAAAAGCCCGACAACAATTATATGAATAGAGAAATATAATCAGACAAAAAGAGAGCAATCGCGTGATAAAAGTCTCCGAGGAGAAGCCATCAAAATTTCGATTGAAACAAACGATTTTGTAGGGCACTAGAGAGAAGTTTCGATCGATGAAACTGGGACAAAGCATTAATAATCGACTTTGGTTCTCTGTTCTTTTTTTCTCAAAACTTCGTCTACGCCGTCTAATTGAGTTAATATCTTTTTATAAGCCTTTTTGATCGACTTGGCATCAAGTGCAGCCAGTCACAGTCGACAGGCCATCGGAGACAATTGGTCAGTTGTGATCATAACCAGTACCAGACAAATGGAATTTTCGTTTTGGAAACAGTCAACCAAAACTGTCACTGAAACCATCAATATAGTTTTTTCTTCAGTTTTCGAGGGACTCAGCCTGGATATGCAGGCATGTGTTGAGCATACAGCGTGCACAAATGTATATTACATCATCACTATTTATTATCTTTGGAAACACGTTTTTTTCAATCCACGGATAGTTTCTTGATCTTAGTTCTATTCTCAATGTAAGTTTATGCTAAATTGTCCCCTTTCTTTCGTGTCCAACAGTATTCCCACGAATAGGAGAAACTTATCCATTGGTCAACCCTGTTCCAAGGTTTCTGATTGATCACCCAATACGGCATGTTGCAAAAAACGTCAGTAACAAGGCAATTTCTATTGAGCAACAAACAGATCTGCTTTTTAAAAATAGAGTTTTGAGATGGTGTGCAATTTGGAAACAGTAAACGAAACAGTAAATACTATATATTGAATCGGTCGACAAATATAACAAACCAATTCAATGTTATTTGATTAACAGCAGAAAAAAAACAGTTGATTTTCTTGATAGATCTTACGACTATCAATGATTTTTTTTTTTAGAATGAACAAAACAAAAGCCACCAAGTCATACATAGTGAATGTAATATACTGAATTGAATCAATGGGGACCAATGCCTAAGCAACAGACTTGTTAGAGAGAGTTGCAAAGCTGAGATTAAAAAAATGTAAAGATATAAATATTGACAAAGAAATGATAGATAAGAACCACTAGAGATTCAATAGGTCACATTAGGAGTTCAGCTGGGCCAACTTGAGGATTTCTGCATCAACCAACGGCTAGTATCTGACTAAATCTTTATTTTCTGGAAATTCTGAGACAAAGTAATTTATCTGCTGCTTTTTTGTCTATATTTTGTTTCTAACAGCCTTTGTACTATTGGTGTTTCATCTGGATACCTGTGTGTATCTCTGAAAACCACCATCTCCTTGATTGGGTAATATTTTGCAGCCTCGTATATAAGATCAGTTATGATGAGGTAAAAAATTTCTTTAATTAGACCTTTATCATATACTAAAAACACTACAAAAATCGATAATATAAATGTTAAAAATATTACCTTGCGTCGTGATATTTTCAAAATATACAATCCGTTTTTACGGACTGATTATACATTGTGTCAGCTTGATATCTTTTACAAATGATAAAATTTGACAAAAAATTATAAGCCACATGGAATACTAAAAGAAGAATACTCTCGATAAAGAGCAGATGTATCGTCGGTGATTAGTCGTCCAAGTAATCAGAATGGTTGTTTTCAAAAAGCCAAGTGCAATAAAAATATTGATGTTTTCATCATTGTTTTCAAACGTTACAAACATAGAGACAGCTGATGTACCAGTACATATTGACAAATTTTCCTCAAGCACACAGTTGCAAGGAGGGGATATAAATTATCCAGCACTGATATTCTGTAGAAGACATGTTATTATTTCTACCATCTCAGAAGCCTTTATTGATCTTTGCAATTACTGATATAATGAACATTCTGATTTTTCGGTTCACAAACTCGGACTCTCGAACTTGAAGGTGACACACTGTATATATATATATATATATATATATATATATATATATATATATATATATATATATAAAACAACCTTTCAAACATTGAAAACTTCCACTAATGTGTTTTCCGTTTCTTTTCTCAAAGAATCATCAAATATATTTTTATTCCCAATAGTACTTGTTTTTCCAAAGTTTATTTTATGCCGTCTTCAGGCTTTTTATACAAAAGGTAAAAATCTAAAAACCCTTCAGCCTTTTCTCTGCAACATGCCATTAGAGGAACTATACACGATATATTCCTTCTTCTTCTGCACCAACTTGTACTTCCTCTTCTACATCTGATGACTCAGCCTGATACACTATCCTAAACATCATCCAGGGAATCCGAGGAAACAAAAAATTTCCCTATGTTACTTGAAAGGAAATGTTTGTTGCCTTCATGCTATTTTTTTTTACGAATACTTCTAAAATGATTTTCTGCTTTTGGATAGGAACGGAAAGTGGTAACTCTCTGAATTCTTTTCCCCGGGATTACGTAAATACCAAAATATTTGTGATATTCAAGTAGTTTGTAATTTATATAATGATTCTTAGCGATAGGTTCTGAACTCAATTTAAAGGCTTAAAAGGCTGGCACTGGGCAAGATATCAGGGGAAGAGACTCCGCAGAATCAATCACCTAAGTTACAAAGTATGTGCTGTCTCCAACAAAATTTGATTATCTAATACTGTGGCCCAAATTATGACCATTGCTAAAAGTATCAATATTGAGCAGGCTTTGATGTAAAAGAGCAAATTAGATTGAGGAATAGAGGGGCAAACTTCTTCGTAGAGATAACTTGCCTCCCTTTTTATTTAGCGTCCAGAATCATAGTTTTTTCCTCTCTAACTTTTATTCAACACCGACTACTGACGACAGTATGAAATATGCAAATATTCTGTCCACGTGGCATACTGCTCAATTCATTCGTTTCAAGTGGGTATCACCAACCATAAGCCAAATCCTAATTCAGGGGGATCAACAGTGGTTCTTCCTGATCTTAATTATCAGTAAATATTGAAAGTGACTCCTCCTAACACATCAAGATGTATGAACTTAGTCGGTACAACCTCTTTTTTTTACGAAATTTGTATCCAAATGAGATAAAAATGACTCAAGGAGTATGCACACTGAAAACAGACCCAGTGAATCGTAATCAAATCTAGGATGTTACAATTGCAAAAATAAGTTTTAAAAAGCATAAATTCCTCTTCCCATGCGCTCAGTTGCATCACCTAATGTCTGATAAACAACCATGGTCGATGGAGGAGATATTACTATCCGTCCTTTGTATTTGCCAGAGGGATGAGCTGCAATTAACAAACCTTGTTTTGTATAAAGACATTGAGGAACTCCGTGTCGTGCTCCAACAATTTTTTATGTGGACTATTTGATTTACTGATATCGACGATAATCCTCAGAGATGATATCTGATTCGAAATCGATTGTCTTTTAAAGAATGACTTATTGCCTTGAATTTTTTTCCAGTGGATCAAATTTGCGATTGCCTTGTCTCGTTGCAAGTCATCTCTTAATGATACGTACACAGATGTGGTAGCCTAATTAGAATATATTTGGATGATCAACATCGAGCATTCTTTGTAAATACCTCGTCCTAATTATTTGGAGACTAATCTTTGGCAGAACTCGTCATCCATATCTATTCCTGGTTGTAAATATATGTTCATGTATTGATGTGTACCTATGTATTTATTTGATCAGCTTAAAATGTTAGATGGTTTAACTTACGTATGTTGTTGGTATTCCTGTACAAAAGCCTAAACTTTCGTCTGATTAATTTTTTAAAAAGTTGATTTTCTGTGAAATACATTGATATAGATTTTTCATGAGATCAGGTATGCTTCTCTGAGTTGTGAGTTTATAATTCTTTCCGTTTGGCTGTGTATGTTTATAATCGTTCGTGTACATCTAGTCTATAGAAAAGTTTCAGCAACAAAATAATTCAGAAATAGCAGAAATATCACTCAATCGTACCATTCATTTTAAAACTATGTTCTCAGTAAGTTCAGTAACAAGCGTAACACTTGAATTATTTTCAGAGTTATTGAGTTTTTTATGCAGTTGGAAAAGAAATTCGGGCAATGGCTATATACGATGCATATTGAATTAACAATTCTTCCATTCAATTTATAAAAAAATATTGTCGTTCCAAATATTTATGAAAAACTTTTATGACATAAGTAGCATTTCCATTGAGGCAAGCCCACCATATCTGATCAAAAACAATTTACAGTGGCTAGTCTAATGTTTTGCTAAACAAATCTTATGATCGAGTCAGTGTCCTAGCAAGAATTCTATAGGACATATTCCGGCTATTCTAGATTGTGATGTGTCTGAAATACATACAAAAAACGTGCTTTACAAATACAATGCTTCATGTTTTTTTATGCTGCCAGAGTGGATGTTAGACAGAATCTAACTTATCTGATAAATTTGATTCACAAACGATGAGGCTCGAAGATCTTACACTGGCAATAAATCTATAAGACAAGATCCTAATCATCACTCAATGTGGATGTTGCATATCAGTGATAAGGTTAAAACATGGTTAAAATAATGGAATAACTCATGAGAAGCGTTGCACTACGATTGCAATGATATATGAGGTATTCATGAAAATAATTACCTTATGGCAGGCATTGAGTGTGTGCTCGAGACTCCAACCGGGAGTGAATCTCCAAAAGCTGATTTACGAGCAGACACTCCATCATCATCATCATATCATCATCATCATCATCATCATCCTTTTAGTGCATGTAGTTATGAATCTTGGGGAAGTTCTTAGTTGGACTAGGGCTTTCCCTGGGATTCACCTCGTGTACCCTCGATCTTAGGATTAGGGGAATTTTTCCGATCATAAAAATCGAGCTTGCTCTATCAAGAGCTTGCCAAAATTGTATGATCCTTCGCCTGTCTTTTCTTCTTCTGATGATTTCAATGAAATTGTGGTCCCAAGTGTATGTGGTGATCTACTTTTCAACTTCTGCTTTAACTTTAATTGCTGTGTCTCTGTCCCTCAACATTTTTATTGTTCTTAACATTTGTTTCATTCAATTTCTTTTAATTCATTGCAGTAGAATCTTATTACCCCTATCTAACTATTTTCCCAGTGTTGCTACTCGAATATATTAATGCAGCTTTGTCTGATGCAAAACCAACGGGGGGACCTAATAAGGATTTTAATCAAAGTCTAGCTTTGCAGTTGGATAATCAAGTATTGTCAGTTTACTGGAGTTGATAAACAAGTCCCTTGTTGGACAGGGTTATTAGCTGAATTCTTAATTGGAACTTGGTATGTATACTGTTGGGTCTACATAATTTATGGTAAACCGATTAGTCGAATGTTTTCACGGTATGATATTTTGAAAAGTGAAATAGGTCATCGATATAACGAGATGATAAAAATCATTAGAATGCTTACACACAGATATATGCATATTTTTTTCAGTTTGTAATAAACAGAAAAAACAAAAACAGATTTTATCAGCTGTTGATGTTTAATCACGGTGGATAATTTCTAGCAAAGTAAATACAGCCATTGATGTATCAAAGAATATATTTACAAAGGTAATCGGTGTATGTAAACATTCAGTGCCTCTCCCACGCACAAACAACCGAATGTCTGTATAACAACCAGCCCATCCACGGTTTGATAACGTATTCCACAGTTATCCAACCAGGTCTGAAGATATTGTAGAGGTCTGTCAATTCTTGCCATCAATACTATGTATGCACACAAACTTTCTCAAAAACTTTCATCCCCTTTTCTTAGATAACAGAAGAAACATATAAAATCATCCCGCCTTCTTTCCGTTCTATACATCGTAAGTTAACTATAGCCGTAGATTTCATGTATTACACACCCTACGGTATCTGCTCATGTGTAAAAAAGCGTTCAGTTCTAGTGTTCAAACTATTCAATGGAAGCGATCTCAGGAAATAGTTTGGGGATAATTTTACCAATTCATACGATCCACCAATTCTTGAGTAAGACGTTGTTCTAGAGGATATTTTGATTTAGATGTAACTGTAGCATCCCAAATTCTTTTAGTTGGGGATTATATATAAAACCTTTTTTTACTTAGATATTAAAAATGTCACTTCCCCTAAGACCCTATAAAACCCCTGCACGCACATGGTCAAATGCTCATTACTGCCCATATTTCTAGCTGGTTACGCTTCTGGCTCTGGCTTGTTGCCGGCCACTTTCTTTCTCTTTCTTCTCTTCTCCCGTAAGATCGTTATCATTTCGCTGACCTCTTGGCCGATCCGATCTTACCCTTTTTCTCCCCCTCTGTAATAACTCTACCAACTTCTCTTCACTGATGTCAAGGCATCACAGCTACACACAGCTACACGGCTGAGCCACCGTGTCTCTACCACGTGCTCCAAACGTGTATTACCTTTCACACTCGTGAATGAAATTGCAAATCGTTTTTACTATCTGACGGTT
>OY735201.1:62903343-62943343 GCA_963457665.1 Thysanoteuthis rhombus
AGCAGTAATTTATTTCAAATACTAGGCAAAGTGTAAGAGATTGATGTCACATCATCGGGTTATTTTGTTTGCTTATGGCACATCAATAGGCCGGTCAGTTTAGTAAACACTGCATCAAGGTACTTGGAATGCCAGAGTCTATACTTTGGCAGAGGGTATTGCATATATTTACAGAGGCAAAATGGTTGAGATTTGTCTTTGATGTATGCACTTACCAGCGATGTCTGTATTCTACCATTATCTATTATGAGTCCTTTGTTCTATCTCTGGTATCATCCGTGCTAGTGCAATGGAAAAGGACCAATTATTTGGATGACTTGTTTCAAGTCATTGAGTCAATTTTCGATGAGAAGATAGACAGTCCACGATCAGAAAATCAGGACTCAACCGACAGAGAGTATGGGGCAAAGCACCGAGGACAAAGAACTGCATTATGTACCAGGTACCAAGTATAGGCAGTATAGGCAGTATAGGCTTTTGTTCGAGATATGGCACCAAGTTCAGAAGTCCCTTGGCTGAACAATTTAAAATTCACTTCCGAGTACATAGCCTATCGATGATTAGACTTCTATGTCAGAGAATATTTGATCAACTATCTATATTGCGTTTTGTATACATTAGTGTATCTAACTGAGTGTTACCCATAATACCACAGAAAGAGAACTGCTAATCAAAGCTATGTTATCAGTCTGTTACTTTCATCAGTTGTCAATGGAGATAAATTATGATTGTTAATCAAAGAGCAACCCTTCTCATAATGCATAATCAATTCAGGTTTATTCTTGTTGAATATATACAAGAAATGGGCAGCCACAATGCTCTCGATATTTTCGACTAATGTGCGATTGCGCAATCATTCAAATACATGTGTCATTTTTGATTGAAATGATGAGGAAGTCAAATATATTCTGCACTTGAGTATTACATGTATAATTGCAGATGCAAGTTATTCGCTCACAAAAAATCAAATATGTGCTAGGTCTGAATGGTCAAGTTTTTTTTAGAGATTTTTGTTGCATTATATCTTTTGAGCAATTGGTGCCAGCCTCAATTGTAGACAGCATCACAAAAACGAATTCATGTTTTATGTCTCAAACGAGTTGTTGCACTGAAACCTCTTATGATTATTTTGGGGATGTAAGAGAGAAACTATTGCAATTTTGTTAACATTAAACTGGAATATATTACGAATTGTTAACATGAAACTTTTGTTCACCTTACAGTGCTTTTTTAATGTTTTGTATGTTGTCTAATTTCCATCGATTAAAGTCTCCGTCAATGTAAATAATTTGAGTCGATATATCAAAAGATTATAGAAAAACTTGATATTTTCATAGATGGTAGAGTTTTAAAGGCTCTTCAAGCATGTTTTTTACCTGATTCTCAGCATGAACCCAACATGCTATGAAAATACTAGTATAAAGTACGTAACATAGCTATCTTAATATTATTTTTGTAATGAAATTTTTTCCTCTGACCCCAAATCTTCCTTTAGTCACGACAGGAATTAAAGAGATTTGATCCTTATAAAAAAGTAGAATGATGAGTTAATGGGATGATACACACGTGCACCCACACACGTACAAATATTCACACACACACACACACACATATACACACACACACACACACACACATACACACATGTATCAGCTGCAGCAACGGTTATAAAACTTCTGTCGGGCAAAGGTTTCTCCCATATGCTTCAATCAAAAACACTCATCATCCGTGTCCTATCGTCAAACATTTCTATCCCGTCTCTTTTCATGAGTCCAGTCTTTTTCAACTGCCTTTACTGCTCCATGGGTACCGAGCGACTAGCATTTCGTTCTCTTCATTAGCCATTCGTATCATTATGTGCCCTGCTTGTCTACATTTTTGTAGCCTAATTATTGTATGATATATCCCACACAGATCCATGTTAATTTTTTCCATATTTTTTTTTATTGTTAAATGATATTCCTTAATTTTCTTGCCGGTAGCATGTACTACTCCTCCTTCAGATCGTTAAGTTTCCAGCTCTTGCCACCAAACGCCATTGCTGGTATTCAGTATGATTCTAATTATAGGATATGATTTTCAACAAATTGTTATACACCATCATTTCATTCCTGTGAACCTTCTCTTGCTCCATCGCCTGACGTATGTAAAAGTATTCTTTAACTTTTTCCCAAGGCTTCATGGCTTTTTCCTATGTTTTTTTCCTCAGGATTTTGGTATTGGGATTACATACGTTTCTGTTTCGTTGACTTACAACTCCCTTTTTTTACTTTATCTGCTTATATCACTTGATATGTTCCTTGGATTATCTGCAGTCTCTTATATCAATGTATTATCAGCAAAAAGATATTACATGTATATCTTTTCTAAAGTATATATCATTCATTTAAATCCAGAACATCATTATTCAGTTTCGTAGGTATATTCCTTGGCTTTAATGATCATATGCCACTATTCATGTGAGTTGGCTATTTCACTGCGACAGAACGATTCCGGTTTTCATTCAATGGATTTTTGCTAAGAATGTGCTGGAATCCTGAACTTATTGAAATAGGAGTAAGAGTTTTCTCAGTAAGCAAAACTTGGGTATTCATCAGTGCCACTGGTTATATCATACAAAAGTAATATTTTACTGCTTGCATTTGCTGTTCAATAACGGGTATATCATGCCTCAAAATTCCCTGAAGACTTTCTTGCCCACAAAAGAAATGTATTTTCTCTCACAATACATAATCGTGCCAACCACTCATTGTGATATTGTGCAGTATCAATTTAACCAGTTTGCATCGCATACAGAGAGAGATACTCGTGGTGATAACATTGGAGCTGGATTCTTCTAATTGATTCACTTTTTATCGTCAATGATAATCTTGTCCAACATGTCTTCCGTTTCTACAAGTTCGTGTTGAACCCATTTTTCTGGCATCTGGTATTTCCTTAGGCTTGTTAAAAAGTTTTCAATTTGACTGATTTCGGTAGAAACAGAAAAAGAAATGAACAAACCTTGAAGACACTTCTGTCATTTAGTGCAAAATTTGTTACTGGAAACTTTTTGCACGGAACTAATACGGATATATTGAATATAAAGGATCTAGGAAAATAATTGCATATCACCCATACGCTTCCACTGTGTCTGTAGTTTTCTGAAAGATCGTATATATACTTTTGTGTATCATTATAGTCAGAGAAAACATACAAAAATCACCTATGGGTACCATCTGAGGTAGAGGAGTCTAGTAATTATTTTTTTCAATCTTTCATTTATGTGGTATATATTCTGATTTGATAGCTTTTGTGGAGTGACAGCATATCGATAGATGTAATAACATTCATATCCATGTCCTATGACACGTATCTGGAACAATGAGAATGATTGTCCACATACGATCTCCAAGGGTTATCAATAATGTTTATAAAGTTTGAGGAAAAGGCTGGTCATAGTCTACAGAAGGATTGATTGGGTCTATACACGCCTAATTACCCCCACCCCTTCCTTACAATTATGAATACAATCATAAATTCCTGCATTATATTATTTTAGAACTTCGGTAGAATTAGGTGGAAGTAAAGCCAAGAGGCTACACAAGCACTTGAATATTCACACCCCGTAATATTGTTAAAAAGTCTATCATCATCATCATCATGATTGTAATTATCATCATCACTCTTTTATTGTCCATTGTTAGACCTACACATTCCCAAAGATTTGCCAAACCTTTGTATCGTGGAGATCATGGAGCCAATATTTTCCGAATTTGTTTAGTTTGTCTCTCCATCTTTTAAATTGCCAGCCTCGGTTACACATCTCTGGAGATCCCTCTGAGTTTTCTGATTGATTCTATGATGTCTCAGACTCCTGTTTTTCCTGTGATACACTCTGCTGTCTTATGATGTCTCCATGCACGTGTTGCATGCTTCCCATTTTTCGAGTCCATCTCTTCGTTAGGTTCCATGTTCCTGCTCCATAAGTGACTACTGGGAGAATACCTTGGTTGTACACTCATCTCTTTAGGCCTGATGGGATTGCCTTGTTTCTGAAGGTTGAGCTTATTTTGTCGAGGGCTTGCAATTTTGAAGTGATTCTTCGTCTTGTTTCTCCTTCATTTGTGGGATTCATTTAGATTGGTAGTCCGAGGTAGAGATAGTGGTTTACTTTCGTAAGTTTTGCATTTTGATAGCTGTGTTCTTATTGTCAATGAGATCGTTGCACATAGCCCTTGTTTTGCTGAAGTTTGTGTGTAGGCAAAACTTCTTGCTCTTTTTGCTTGGTTCAACTAGCATTAGTTGGAAGACGTATAGGTCCTCTGCAAAAAAGAACGATGTCGTCTGCAAATGCGAGGTTGCTCAGATATCCGCTGTCGTTTTGATTCCTCTATTCTCCCAGTCCAGGTTTCGGAAGATTATCTCGAAGCAGGCTGTGAAGAGTTTGGGTGAGATGGTTTTACCTTTTTTTACTTCTTTTTGGAGCTGAAAGGGTTCAGCGTCCTTATGTAGTATGATAAAGAAGTTGCTATGACTTCTAGGAAGTCCTCAAACTGATCGTGTGCATCTTGCTTATCTTGTTCGTTGTTCTGCTGTCCATGCTTTGAACAGTAGTTTTTCGTAGAATTCTTGGGCGCATTCGACAATTTGTCACTGTTTTCTAGTTATTTGTCTCTGTCCTATCTTTGTTTATTGCTCTAAAACATTTTTATTCTTTTACAGTTACTTCAATGATTGCTGTCGTATATCTTCTTTTGTCATCTCCTAGTTTCTCTTTGGATGTTTTGCTCTGTTCAGTTTCCTCTATTTTTCCTTTGTTGTTGGTGCTGGTCTTGAGTTTCTGTCTTTTTTAATGGGTTTCCTGGTTTTGTCTGAGATATCTAATGGTTTGTATGTTTCTTGGTTTGAAAGAAGTTATATTAGAGAGATTGTTATTTTGCTGTGGAGTTCGTTGATGTTGGTGTCGTTTTCTTCAGTCAGGATTCTATAAATGTTTCCCAATTTTAGCTTGGATGATTAAGTGAGTTTATTTGGCATGTTTAGCGTAGATTGAATATCGATAGTATCTAAGGCTGGAAACCTTTGATGGGTACATTTTATTTTTTACGCGAAAAGAAGTAAAATAAAGGGAATTTTGATTTGACTAATGAGACTCATATGGACATGCGATAGGGACCTGTATTAGATAAAAAAAAAGTACGTTTCCGTTTTGTGTCTTTGGAGATATTACGTCGATGGAAGAGTTTTGAAGATATTTGTGTTTAAACAAAGATTTTCAATGATAAAAATGGCACTAAAACCCACTTAACACCGATTTGGAATTTTTTTTTCCTTTCAAAATTCTCTGTTGCATGCCATATTGGTTTCAATAATGATCTCAAAAGATAATGAAAAGCCCTATCGTAGCGCCAGGACTAACAAATACAAAAACAATTTTCCTACAAAAAATCAAACAGCTGGCCATTTTTAAATTCAGTTATGTATTTGCTACAGTTGACACAAAAAACAAAGAAACAAAACACCATTAAAATTTTACTACGTAGGATGGTACCAATCTCTGGTGAGTCCCATGAACTATAAGAATTCAGTTAGCATCCATTCCATTTCTGCTTAAATGTGATGTTCTCATTGAGGAAGTGATGAGTAAAAATGAAAGAAAACACATTCAGAAACATGCATAAATCACTGGAAGCAAGTTGGATCTGATCAAAACCGGAAACCTCTATATCGGAGCAGCGTGCAAAATACAAAAATGAATATATTCATATTATGTACGCAAATGATAATTTCTCTCGAAAGTAAAAGCAAATTCTGGTTGCAAAACTGATAGGCAGATGTGTTATATAGAAACAAATCATTTTCTTTGTGGAATTTGGTCATTAATCGATACTGACTGATTTGCATTGATTTTTGGATAAGCACAGATTTGAAAGTTATTAATGGGAGGATTTGGGGCACATCGCCAAAACTGGTTTAACCTCGATACTAGGTTTTCCAAATTAATCTCTCCTTCATCCCTGTAAAGGTAGCCTGGAGGATTACATCTGTCTGCCCTTGCTGACCCTTAGTTATTGACAAATTGATGGCAGACTATTGAATCTTAGGGCAAATTTGAAGATTTAATTATTGTACTTGGAAGATAAAAAAAGTTTTTATTGTTTGGAAAGTTTACAAAGATATATTGTATTTTGATCCGAAGAAAATGAGTCCGGTCGATTTAGTAGGGAGAGAGCTCCTATGATTTGTTTTCTGAATTCTTTTTCAGTTTTCTTTTATCTGTTGTAATTCAGAACTGTTCGAAATTGGAGAGGAATCACAAACTAGGAAGAGACAGAAGACCACGGACACAAAAACATTATATATATATATATATATATATATATATATATATATATATATATATATATATATATATATATATATATATATATATATATATATATATATACATATATATATATATATATATATATATATATATATATATATGTATATATGTGTGTGTGTGTGTGTGATGTATGTGGGTACAAATTTTACCCTGAGAATGTCCAGTCTATTGGTATCAGCAGGAAGAGAGATTATCAGAGACAATGGCACCTGTTTCCACCTCAAAAATTCACACACTTATCTTAACATCTATTTCATTTTTCAAAATAGTCTGCAGAGTCCTTTTTCAGGTGAGGGATCAGCTGGCAACTCATTCTTGTATTTATTTTTGAAATTCGTACATAATTTGTTTTCAATTCACACCATTTCTTTGCTTTTGCAAGAAAAACAACGTATGTGCTCTCAGTTCTTTACTCTTTTACAATTCTATCATTCAACCATTCAAACCTACGACGACTCAGACTAACATGTAGTCATTAGTCTTCAGTCTGAAACACACATCAATTTTCCCATATCAATTGCTGTCGGCTACTTCTTACCTATACACCATTTCAACTTATTAAAGTTGTTTTTCCATAGGATCACTCAACTTTATGATAGTAGGGAGAATATGCAAACATCTGTCGTAGCAGAAGAAAGATAAGCAAGCAGAATACAGCTACGAAGAGATGAATGAGAAAGACCTGAGAATTCAATTATTAAACAATAAGAAGTCTGGAAACTGAATCTTAAGCTTTAGAATAACAGGAAAAGTTATAAATAAATCGAAAGGATAAAAGAAAAAGGGAAGCACGTACCAGAAGGGGTGTTATAACAAAATAAAAAGGGGAGAAAGAAGGACAGAATATACAGGTCTAAAGCAAACGAAGGAAAGAACAAAAAGGTAGAAAAAAAGAATGAAAGTGATGAAACAAATGAAATGAGGGAGAAACAAGAAAATAAGAAATTGACAAGCAAGTTACCAACGGAAAGAAAGAATAATCATGGATAAAAAAAAAAGGTCGATGAACGAGAATGTGGGCAAAGAAATCAAGAAAAAAGAGAATATGAGAAAGGACAATCGATGTAGAGGGGGGGTCGTTAGGGAAAAAAGAAGGGCAAAAACAGAAAGAAGGACGAAAGATTAATCAACTTAAAACTTCGGGGAAAATAGACAGCATAAATGAAAGAAAAAATGAAAGGGAAAGGGGAAAGAAAAATATGACACTCAATAAAATATAAGGCAAGAATTTTTTTTTTTTATCAATATTTTAGTTCATTTCCAAATACAAGTTGCCTCAATTTTTACGGGAAACAGTAGATCACATTCAACTCTTAAACTCATCGTGCATTTATCTAATCGTTTGGGACCGTATTTGTTATATTTTTTCTACTTTAAATGTCGTAGTAATAGCATCCAGAAATTTTTTTACTAGATAAAGCCTTGTGTCTTATCATTGATATTTTACTAGCATTCTCTTTCATCTGAACTTTTATTAAAACTCTTTCAGATCATCAGTTTAATGTTGCAGTTAGGTAAAGGTTAGAAATAGAGAAAGGACAGTAAGATCAAAACTTGCTTATCTGTCGACTCAGACCATTTATCCATATATGGCACTGCACGACCACTTAAGTGAATTTTTTTGAATGCTTCTTATTTTGGGTTTTTGATGAGTAGAGCCTTGAAAATCTTTGAATACAAATCTGAAAGAATGGTCACTACAGCTGAAGGCAAATACACAACTATCTGACCGACAAAGCGGGACACAGACGATTTGTGATCAGCAGAACAAAGAGTTTTAGGAAGCCTTAGAATTTTGAAGCCATACTTATTGCCGGAATAAAATTGACAAATCCCAGCTGCAAGCACACCCAAACAAACCCAAAAGCTCAGTATCTGCCCTCTCTTCCTTCATATCTATCCATCTCAGTTTTCCCTGTCCCTCACACACATAAACGTACATACATACACACACACACACACACATATATATATATATATATATATATATATATATATATATATATATATATACATACATACATATATATACATACAGATATATATATACATATATATGTATATACATATATATATATATACATATACATATATATCACTCTATCTCCCTGCCCCCCTCTCTCTCTCTCTCGCTCACTTTGTAGACCAAATTATTCATGTAAAAAGCTGAATTTTTTCGCATAGCTTTATATATTCTCACAACGAAAGACATAAGATATTGGAGTTTATAGAGGTTGTAAAGGGCAATTCAATTTTCAATAAAACTATAAATATGAACTGGACCACGACCTTTCCATATTGGCAGTTTTGACTCAGAAGGCATTTCTCCAACTAAGTCACCTATGGATCAGATTCATGTCGAAGCAACATCATACAGCCGGTCTAAAAAAATGGACCAGGTTTTTTTATTTTCTAAAACACGTAAGTAAATCATATTCTTCATCAAGTTATGATAGGTAATTTTCAAATTTTCAAAAGTATCATTTATCATAGAAGCAGATGGAATTTTTGGAAACTTTAATTATCGATATTCATTATGTGTTCAATCCATTTCTTCATACAAGAAGTCATTTAGTTTATGTTCGGAGGAAAATATATATTCATATTCCCCTGTTCCATACATCTTTACATGAAAGAAAAAAAATCTTTTTTTTAAAACTAAGAATAGAAAATATTAATATGGATATTTCAACCACTTTTGAAGTAGGAACTAAGTAATTTCAATGCTTCATTCGTTCTGTACGCAGCTGTTCAGAACAGTCATTATATATTTTCTCACATTTCTATGAGAAGTGCAAAGGTTCTCTTGGGTAGGGGTACTAAAAGAGGAAAAACGTCTATCATCGCCATCAGTAGCCTTCTAGCGTCTCTTTTTGAACATTTACCCTCCAAAAAAATTGACAGACCTTTCTACTGTGGGCGTCACGAAGCTAGTACTTTCTATTGTTCAAGTTATTCATGCAATTTAGGTCCTGGTAGGCAGCCTCAATCGCCATTTCTCTTCAATGACGCACTGCGATTATTCATAAAGCTTATATTCGTCTAAACAAGGCCAAGGAAGTGGAGTGCTCAGTCAGGAATGGGACTCATTACACTAACAAATTACTAAATGATATTCATAGATCACACGCGTGCACACATACAGTACACACACACACATATATATGAGGGATATCTTCATATGTGAATATGTAAATATAAGTGACGTGGTTTTTGTGATATCTCGTGTTTTTCATGCAGTACTGGAATTCAATTTCCTTTTTATTCATTGCAGTGATTTTTTTCTCATCACAGTAGGTAACGCTACACTGTTAATCACTGGACAACGGAGATTTCCGAAAGTGTGTCATCGAAAAACCTGAATAGCTTGTCTTTAGTGATCCTGCTAGAAGACATTACATACCTACTACGATCATTGTGTGTACATACATACCCTCGTGTTAATTTTACAATGCTTTCAGCAGAATAGATGGATAGTTAAGAACATATGAACACGATTTTACGTACACATTGATTTCACGTACGCAATCTCGCATATTCATAGATTTACGCTGAATACATTTATCCAAACGGAAAATTAAAAGTATTCATCAATTTCTCAAAATGTTTGGACATGTAAAATCCATAAATAAACATCCAATTACATATAATAGCAATAATTTTGAAACGGAACTATCCATTAAAGCTGGGAATCGGTGCTATCGATGGAAAATTCCCCTGGAAAATAATACCCAGCTGATATCAAAATACAAAGAAGTATCTTTCAAGGTTACTCATCTTCCACGTTACAATTTACCATAGCAATGATACAACTGAACTATATATGGCTAGCATGCAACAGGAGATATCGATTTACAAAGTCAAAGGGAAAAAATGATTCAATCATGTATATGGATGACCTCAATATCTTTTTTCTAAACACAAATAGGAATTGGGAACCCTACTAAAAGCTGCAGTGATCTTCCGTTGGGATATTGGAATGGAGTTTGGTATTGTATAATGTATATTGCTGGTAATGTACAAATGAAAAACGAGAAATCGAGCTACCCAACCAGGGAATCATCACAACGCTAAAAGCAGAAAGAAAAAGAAAGAAAAAAAAGAAACTAAAAGCACATGAATATTTCAGATTGGGAATCACGAGATGGGGAAAGACTGTTAATGAAAACAAAGGAAAATACTTTCTGCTCAAACTTGATCAAAAGAACAAATGCCAATTTATATTATTAAATGTTCATGGCCTTGTTAAGCTTGGCAGGAGAAGAACACAGAAATCTTGATTCCATAAACAGGAAACTGTTGAGTGAATAAACAGCCTTGAATTTTCGAGAAAATATCAACAAACTACACATTGAGAAAAAGGAAAGTAGATGAGAATATATTAGCACCGAGAATTACCTTCAATGTGCAATCAGGGGGCTTCAAGATTACGAAGAAATCGGACAAGGTTGACTACAATAGCCGACAGCCACACAAGAACAAACAAGACAACGGCTATTCGATCAGGAAACACAAACTGGGACAAAAACACTTCACAGGTATTTTAAAAGAAGAATTCAAACAATTGTGCATGAATCGACAGGGACTAGGCTACGTAGATGGAACCTAAAGAGAGATATTTAGTCTTTTCTAACAGTGGTTAAGAACGAGGCCATAAGGATTCTTTAAAGATTAGGATACACTGGCCAAAAGAAAATAACAAATGCTGATGATGCTGAAAGAAAAAAAAAAGACTACCAACTTCATAAAAGCCAACGGAGCATATTCTCCAAAGACATATACAATTGGGTAGAAGAAGGTTCACTGAAAACTATACTTCCTCTTGCATTTTAAACCTACAGCTCAATGATACATACACAGGCTAGAATCTGTCTCAGAATAGGAAGCATATTTCCAAATATTTGAGATTCATCATTCAATTCAGTCTTGTTCTAGTGGAAAAATAATGTAACCATTGACAAGTGAGTAAGTGAAAAAAAGCTATATAATTATCTCGGCCTAGAAATTTGGAAAAAAAAAAGGAGCAACAGGGGTGAGAGTTGTTGAAACCGAATTGGAAGCCTTGAAATAGCACCGTAAAGTCAAGCAAAAATTATGGGAGGACTGGAAATACAGGGATAGACCGAAATAGTCCAGACAACAACGCCACTGAAATCACATCGTAGAGTTCTTGACAACTTAGGTGAATTATTGTAACTTGATCTCCGGTGGAAGCCATTAGTCGTCACAGGTTTTTAAACGCAGGGATTATTATTGTCATTATCATTATCATTATTATTATTATTATTATTATTATTATTATTATTATTATTATTATTATTATTATTATTATTATTATTATTATTATTATTATTAACAATAATAATAATAAACCAGGACCTAGCAAGGGAGTTAAGGAAAATGTGGAACATGAAAACCAGGATAGTACCGGTCATAGTGGGAGCACTAGGAACTGTCCCCCAAACGCTGAGGGAGAGACTGGAGGAGATCGGGATTAGGGGGAGGATAGAGACCGTACAGACCACAGCACTACTGGGAACTGCACGGGTACTGAGGAAGGTGCTAGAGATATAAGTACTGCAACGAATAGTAGCTCTGTCATGATATGCGAAAGAGGGAGGAGACGTTAGCTGAAGACCTGAGGAGACTTATTGTCACTCAGCCTTCAGCGATAACCACTGGGCAACCGGTGTGAAACTGTAAATCGTAGAATTACTGCGACCTATGAGTACTAGGAGAGGAGGGCTGGAGACTTGAGGAGACTTGCTATCACTCAAACTCCAGCGGTTACCACCAGGCAACTGGTGTGAGATTCCGAAATAATAATAGTAATAGCTATGGCCATTCAGCTGAGTTTCTTAAAATGAAATAGTATTAGCACTGACTTTTTGGCAAAATATATTTTTCTTTATATATGCTTCATTTTATTCTAGTTATGATTAATTTTATTTTTCGACTTTTGAAATGATCTCTGTCAATTAAAAACGACCCTTTCATTTTATTTCTGACCTGTTCTCTAGCAATTATATGAGGGTAAGTGCAAGATACTTTTATATAATTTGTACCCTTCGAAAAAACTTGTATCTTTTTATGCAAAACTAATGCCTGATATTAGGCACTTTTTCATGTGAATATTCGGATGTTACTTTAGTGTATGAATCGAATTCAAAGTTGCAATGGGAGTTGCTGGGTAGAAAGAGGAATTGGCAGTCGGCTTTAGTCCCAACTGAAAATTATAACTAAGACGGGACCTGAAGAAGTACGGAAGGTTATGAACAGACTAAGTATACCTAATTAAATAAGAGTCAACGCGTGTCACTTTAGTTTTCAATTTGATAGTGAAGGATAAACACTCTACCACATTGTTACATGTTGCACACACCAATATGCTTTCTCATGGTGTAAATATACACTGGTTACTATGAACCAGTGGAGAACTCAGCTTACTCCTGATTGATATCATTTTTAACCTATATATCTAAGCCTGTAGCTACCTCAATGCACAGAAAAAACCAAAAAAAAAAACAAAAAAAAAACAACAAACATACCAGTACTGCTAAATCAATTTACCGCAGAAAATGGGGAACTAATTGAATATTTGTGTGTCATTACCGGCAGGTGCACTCTCCTAAGTCAACCGTCGTCATTCTGTGACTGCTGGCCCAAACCCCGGCTTTGGTCCTCTTAACGGCCCCCAGGATGGACACAGTCGTTGCAACGCTACCGTTGGGCGAAACCCCAGCTAAGTGATATATTGCTACTTCAGAAGTAAACCATCTGTGCGGTGTTATAGGGAATGCAGGTCAAAAATATGGAGGGGGAAAGTCCAACGTGGCGGTATAAAGCCTGGGTCTGGCTCATCAGGGAAAAATGTGAGAGACAAATGGCTCTCAGAGACGACACTACAAGATATTTGCAATGAAATAGAAAAAAAAGAAAGTGTTTCCTGGGAATAAGTACCTCTCGATGCAACCAACATTGCAGATGACAAAATTGGAAGAAACCCAAAGAAGAAAATCCCTGAAGAAAGACATACACTAGAGGGTGGTGCTGACACCCCAACAGAGGAAGCAAAAGCACAGATACAGACTTTGGAATTAATTATGCAAGAAGAAAAACGACACTGCCAAATCCTAGAGATAAGGACAGAAAGAAAAAAAAGAAGCCATCAAACAGCGTACCAGAACGAACAGCCAAACAGCCTAATCTATGTTGGAGTGAAAACTGTAACAGAGTTCTTCAGAACGCAAGCAAGAACTCCAAATTATAATAAGAGGGAAAATTTAACTGGGGAACCTGATTAAAGAGGCAGATTACTACTGTGAAATGCACCATATATGAATATACCATGTGTAAGACTGTGGGACAAATATACAATGAGACAAAAAGGTATCTTCGTGGCATTGGAAGAGATAAAAAAGAGGAGACTAGCCAAAGAGGAAATACTGAAGAGATACAGACAAAAAAATGCTAAATACACACAGAACCACACATTCCAAAACAACAAAAAAAGTTTTACCAGGATCTGATTGGTGGAATAAGATGAAGCATGGAGCCAGATGCCACATAGACAAAAAACTACTTGACCAGCATACAGGAACACCCAAAAAGACACAAGTTAGCCCCTTGAATGGTTAGAAAGCATGAAAAGAGAATTCAATGACATGGATTATTGAGAACCATTGGTATCAAATGGAACCACATTGAAACTGGCTCGCAAAAAATAACCAATTGGAGATCACCAGGACCTGATGGGATCCATGGATATTTAAGAAATTCACCACACTACACGACAGGCTCATTCACCTACTCCAAAGTAGCCTAAATAAAGGTGGTCTCAGAATCGATGACCTGAGGCAGAACCAACCTTATCCAAAAGAACCCTGGAAAAAGAGACCAGACAAGCAATTATAAACCAATCACATGGTTAACACTCACGAGGAAATTCCAGACGTACAACAGGGAGAACATATATATATATATATATATATATATATATATATATATATATATGGAAAAAAGAGGACTATTACTAAAAGTCAGTAAGAATGCAGGAAAAGAACCAAGGTGCAGAATTACTTGTTCTAAATCGAATGGACGATCTCAAAATAAGTAAGAAAAGGGAAGATAGACACTGCAATTGGATGGATAGACAATAAAAAAGCATTCAACATAAATCTTTACAGCTGGGTACTCGATACCTCAGAATGTCCAAGATCAGTGACCCAATGGTTAGATTCATAGTTAACTTTATGAAAGACTTGACAGCTACGGGAGAAAAATTATCAGGGGTAAGTATATAAAGGGAAATCTTCCAGGGAGACCTTCTTTTTCCATTTCTAACAATGATACTATTCAACAGAATCTTGAAAAACAGCAAAGGATACCGATCTTCAAAACAAAGGAGAAAGTCAACCACACGATGTACATGAACGACATAAAACTATTCGAAAAGCACAGGGGACAGCTCGAAACGACGTTCAACGAAGTAAAGGGAAACGCTGATGACATTGGAATAGGAAAATATGCACTTATGGAATGCACAAAGGAAGGTTTGCAGTTGCCGAAGGAATTAAAGTACCGGGCAGCAAGTAGATAAGACCAATGACCATACAAGACTGATAAGAGTACATGGGAGTTCTCAGACGTGGCATCATAAAACGGGAAGAAATGAAGGAAAAATAAGAGTATACCACAGGATTGCCAGCCTCATACTGAATGGACGAAACCCAAAGAAGCGTTGTTTGCTATGCTCGTCACTGATAAAAAGATTTGTTCTCGTTCGTTGAAAGTATTGAGACCGTGCAGATCACTGTACAGCTATAGATTGCATGAGTACTTGTAAAAAGTGAGAAATATGAGATCTATGACCTTAGCCGATAGCAGTAGCTTTAATAGGGGGAGAGGAAAAAAAAACAAACGCCTAAATGGTGGTGGAGGTGCAAACCACAACATTGCTGTGATAGGTGAGGGGAAGATGAGAAGAAGACTTCAGCGATATTCACGGGGCACTGTAAACCATAGTACTGCTGTGAACTTTGAGAGTGGAGGCTTGAGGACACTTGCTGTCACCCTATCTCCAGCGGTAACCGCTCGGTAACTAGTGCAAAAAGGCAAATAAAAAAAGAAAATAATGATTATAATAGCTTTTATAGGTAGACCTAACATCATAGTCCTCTTTCACGCGCAATTTAGTCCCTTCTACCACCCACAACCCAAACATTCAAACACCTATCATTAACATATCAAAGATATTTGGGATGAGGGTCTGATAAATTTGAAAACATTATCTACTTTGGTGAACGTAAGGTTTTTTTTAATATTATCCTTTCAGATTGCAGGGTTATCCCGGTTAGGGTACTTTATTAATCATATTTTTTTCACAAAAATATGTTTAACATGGTAAATATATTCATTGTACTGGCAAAATTACAAGAGATTGTGCCAAAAGGATTTCTATCCATCAAAACACGGGGTACGAATCAAGTGCTAGCATACTGCTCACAAAAAGGTAGCGGCAAATTATGTACTACATTTGTACGAGCTCTGTTTTGATTCCTCCAAATTAAGAGCATATCATGGTGCCTCGTACATACGAGAAAAAAGCAACCACAAATCCAGAAATATTAATTTTTTGCTCAGTCATTTTAAAAATATTAATCAGGCTTTTCTAAACGTTTTTTTTTCATAACCAGACACCCAAATCTGCACCTTCTTTAAGGCTTACCCAGTAGAGCACCTCTTTATAAGCTGAATAGAGAAAATCTCCAAAAATAGCGTAAAATAATAATAACATTTCACACAGTTGCGTGACGTCAGCTGGAATAGGAAAGATAGAATCCAAGCCCCCCGATCAAAGATTAGGAAGTTCTTTCTACTTCCGGGCAGCCACGCGTGCGCAATACGATTTCCCTAACGTCTTGATAATCGCTTTTCCTAATACCCGTTCCTGGTGTCTGCCAGAGGAATGTTGGCTCTCGACCGAGAGCGCTCCGTTCAGCTTCTGTCCGATTCTATTTCGAAGATGGGTGTGCGGCTAACACTTGTGCACTGTAAGATGAAATCTCGTATCATTTAAGCTTTGCACTGCCAAATACATTAGCAAAACGAATTCTACTTTTGTGTAAAGTTGATTTAACTTGCCCTGAATTCGGTTTCAGACCAGTCAGTCTATTAATCCCTGACTAACGCTATGTTTGCCAGGAAAGCAATTTAATGAAAGAAAATTTGAATTAGATCAAATAAACTACTGACCGTAAACTGACTACCGTAGCGTATTTGGTCAGGGGGCACACGGGGCTGAATTAAGCCCACAGTCACGTACAAAGGCATACACATACCTAAATATCAAAGGCAAATACGCATGCGCTTACATTCACACTTTCAAACAGCCAAGGATTAACTATATATCTATACACAATCGTATGAAGTTGCATATTCAGTATTCACTGGTAGACGTAATGCGATAGAAACAGAAAAAACTCTCAGATACTATAACCACATCTTATGTACAGAATCACGAGCATATTTTAAATAGATTAGATAGGATATCTTACATACAGGATTATCTGAATATGAAAATACAAAATCATGTGATATTCGGTCGTAATTATCATTTATATTCATATCATGAAATATATACATCAAATGCAAAAAAGCCAATTATCCCTCGATGCAGTATTTCTCAAACTTTGAAGAAATACAATGTTCAGTATGTACTTATGTATATCCTCTCACGACAGCTTTAGTAAGGAAATTCTGAAAATATGCGTTTACGTGTATCTGATTAGTTTAGTTGGATAGGAATACGTATGATAAAATTCAATGAGAATCTGCAGCCATTTTTACGAAGCAACAACGTAGGGAAATGATTGAGACAAAAATGATTATTGACCAATCACTATTGTACGTTGAAACGATAAGGGTCACTGCTAGATGGACATAATGATTTTCAATGAGCCAGTTTTATGTAAACCCTTCCATTGTGACCATACATCAATTGTTTCGATTTAAAAAAATCAAATCACATTCTGCAACTCTGGGGAAATTGAGTGTTTGCAGCACAGACAGACAGACAGACAGACATACGTGTATATATATATATATATATATATATATATATATATATATATATATATATATATATATATATATATTCACAATCTGGAATAATTCAACAATACATATTGTTTATCGCTGAATAAATAGTGAATCCACTCTTTTAGAGTCAATATACTGAGGCAAAGAAAGGATGAAAAATTGATGAGATTAAAAAGTTCATTCAAAAAAAAAACTGTACTGTACAGTACAGAGAGAAAATGTATTACATAGTGCGTTAATTTTTGAGACACTGAGTAATGCATATAAGTATGAAAATGTAAAGAAAAATCTTTCAATTGTATCAAAACCAATGTAAAAAAAAACAAAAACATGGCCAACCGTTGTAGCTCCTGACAGGAACATTCAATCACCAAAGCTGATTACATAAAAACTAGGAAAATAAAACTCCAATCAAATGCACTATGTAAAAGAATGTACTTTTTTCAGATCAATTTATGTCCACAATCTATGTTCTGAGCTGAAAAAGTCTTTGGATGGCATTTCTAGAAATAATGCACTCAGGGAGTACTAGCAAAAGTTTTTCGGAAGATCAGGTGAATTTAATTATGTGATTAGTTTTACTGAAACTTTTAATATAAGATAAAAGGTGTTCGTAGAGCATAAGTATAAGAAGTCATGGCAGTGTGAAGTTAATTTTTTTTTGTCAAGAAACGAAGACTCGATGTTATAGAATTTAGTCTTCACTCTTGGCCCATATACAAAATAATGAACAAAGAAAATTCCTTTACTGCAAAATTTGCCCTATATTAGGGGTGGAGCTTCGGGGAAATAGATTAATGACTATGAAAAATTATTATTTCACATTTATATATCCGTGAGATCCATGTGATGGCCTCCGGGATTTAGTGGAAATCCTGGAGGTCATCGAGGCCATCACTCCACAAGGTGTAAATCTAGTATATGTGCTGCAATATATATAATCACTGCAGCTCCATTATCAGGCTACATAAAGCCTCGGGGCTTTTTTAGCTCCTTAAAGGGGCAAGACAAGATGATACCAGCTCACCCAAACTCTTCACAGCCTGCCTTGAGATGATCTCTAGACTAGACTGGGAGAATAAAGGAATCAAAATAGACGGCAAATATCTGAGCAACCTCACATTTGCAGACGACAATGCCTTTTTCGCAGAGAACCATTCGACCTCCAACTGATGCTTGATGAACTAAATGAAGAAAGTAGGAAAGTTGACTTACACATGAACTTCAGAAAGATTGCACTCATGCGCAACAACCATATCAGAAATAAGAACACTTACAAATATCTGAAAACCATTGAAAACTCAGATGGTATAGGGCTGGCCATGTTGCAAAAACGGCAGATAACCGATGGACATCACGACTCATACCATGGATCCCCAGAGATAACAGGCGCAACCAAAGCCAGCAGTACACCATATTGAGAGGCAAACTAGACAAATTCAGAAAATACTGGCTCTGTGACGCCAATGGTAGAGAAGGCTGGCGAATCCCCGGGAAGGTCTATGTATAAAAATGGAGACTGCTGCTGCTGATAATGATGATGAGGACCCATGTCCTCGAGACAATCATTCATGATTTATCAGTCGAACAGGTTTAGTTTAACAGAACATATCTTTCCAGGTGTGTTGCCAATTTAGCTCTTTTGGAAGTTGATTTAGCTTCTTTTTTTTTTGTTTAGCTACATATTCCAATACTTGCTTCTAGCTTCAAATCTTATGTGAATCAATATTTTCATTATTTTACATTCAAAATATTGGCCCTGGTCAAGTGTAATAGTAGTAGTTAACTAATCGTCAGTCGAGTTGCTGCAGATGTTTATTGACGTTAAAGTTGTCATCACAGAAGGGGATAATTTTTTGTATATCTAAAAACAAATAAATTCGAATCAAGAATGAAGAGATAAAATTCAAAGTCGGTGTAGGCAAAACTGATCCATCTAGTCTTTCTCAGATAGATTTACAATGATAATTAAAATATGAACCTTCAATGCCATTATTAATATAAACCTGTGAGCTTTATTCATCATGGATTATTTCACTCGTAGAATATCAATTCCGTAGCACCACGGAGTAGAATACCCAGAAGACAGAAGCGTAACGATAGATTATTAAAGAAAAACCATGGAAAATTCAGATCAAAGGAAATTTTCATTATTTTTACATAAAGGTCCTGTGCAAGACCTGAACTGGACCCTTCAAGACACTGGATGAGGTGATCTTTGCCTTTCAAAAAGGTCTTCAAAAGAAACATCACGGGCCAACTCTGCAATAAAGTCATATGATCAATTGCGAATTCATCGAGGAACAAGTTACAGACATTCTTACTGGAAAAAGTTTCACGGACAGAAAACTTCATTTGATTTAGATGTCTCAGTTGCAATATGGTTATTTTAGATCATATATGTCACGTGGCTTCAAAATAATTTGCAAATACTACAATCGATGAAAACAATTATGCACCTCGGAAGCAAATACAGTATAACCTTTCTAGTTATAAACAAAATGTTATGGATTCAACTTGAGCTCTGTTTTTAAATTTCTAACACATTAGAGCGTAATAGATATCATTTTGGCTTTTTGAAGACAATAGTTGGGAACTGATTTTCCACTAAGAATGCGAGTGTTGAAATGGTTATAAAAGTTCAAGTGTCCGTCACTATCAGATGATTACCAGAAACGACTTGAACAAATCAAGAAAAAAATCTTGAACATTTTAGTGTTTTGAAGCAAATGTCAATTTTGCAAAGGCAGATGAGAGGACTTGGAGAATGATCATAAGTGTAAGCATGAGTTCCTTATCATTTATGCAGAATGCTTACATATGAGTAGTTCATGATCATCGACATAGTTCCCTCTACAAATTTAGCGTTACGAGCCGAAGAGAGATTAATATGCACACAATTCGTATTAGCAATATAAAGTACTTATTGATGATTTTACTAATTACAATGTATAACAATGATATGTTATGATAACACTTAATAGTTATAAGTGGCATAATTATATATCATAACTATGCTTATCGAAAATTTTATCCTAGCGAATTGTTGACTTGAAAATGGTCCATCCATGCAAGTTAATTAGATCTTACAGGTATGAATCACGGTTGTTGAAATAATGATAATATCGGTGCAGTGTTTTTCCTCTGAGGGTAAGACAAAAAAAAAAAACGGCAAAAGATTTTTGTTACCGGTGGTTCACGTAATGAAACGTCTATATATATATATATATATATTATATATATATATATATATATATATATATATATATATATATATATATATATATATATATATATATATATATATATGCGTTTGTGTGTGTGTGTGTGTTAACAATGAGGAAAAGCCAAGTGGTGAAATTATAAGGAATCTTTATTTGTTAATCAATGAAATATTTAGTTTATGAGTTGATAAGTGTACTATTCTTGTTTTGTTAGAGGTTCCTACCTTTTGTAGCTTGTGCATACTTTTCAGTGGTTCGGAAGTTTCCGTAGGAAACAAATTTAACTTTGGATATTTTGCTTTGAAAAAATCATGAAGTTTAATCTTAAAGGCATGCATGTGTTTATATAATGATTGACCATTGGGATTTGTTAATTCTTTTTCATGTAGCTACTTATTCACATCACTTTCTGATTATTATCCCCATATATAAAACACCATGTGCATATTATCGGGTTCAGTCAGCATTGCCCGAGGGAAAAAAGACTTTGAATCAAGATGAATTAA
This sequence comes from Thysanoteuthis rhombus, assembly GCA_963457665.1. Lineage (NCBI taxonomy): Eukaryota > Metazoa > Mollusca > Cephalopoda > Oegopsida > Thysanoteuthidae > Thysanoteuthis > Thysanoteuthis major. The sequence goes on from OY735201.1 coordinate 62,924,544, forward strand.
AAATTAGAGAGAATGGGCTGCTTCACCAGTGAAATTTTAAATCCAAAAGGTGATCACCAATGGTCGTATGAAAAATACAAAGTAAGTCTGATCAAGCTTTACAGCTACATCTTTCATTAGCTCCCCGAACCCCAAAAGTATTTGCTTAAAGATAACAATTATCTCAAAAGTATCTTTGACAGACTTTTAACATCTGTCTTTGGAAAACCTTACCAAGGATCCACCATTTTCTTCATCATTGGCGTAGGAGAGCCAGTATTTCTTGAATTTTTCTACTTCATATCTCCATCTTGTGCTCTTACGGCCTCGGTTTCCCATGCGATCTCTGGGGATCCATGTTGTGTGTCTTGATGTCTATCGGTTGCCTTCAATTTTTGAAAATTGGCCTGCCCATTGCCATTTGAGTTTTTTGATAGTTTCTATGACGTGTTGGACTCCCGATTTCTTCCTTATATCTGCCGTCTAGTGATATCTCCATGTAAGGTTGAGCATGATTCTTTCATGTGCATACTTCTTAGTTTGTAGATTTGTCTCTTGATTATGTTCCATATTTCAGCCCCACAAGTGACTATCGGGAGAATGCATTGGTTGTATACTCTTCTTTTTAGGATTATGGAGATCATCTCACTCTTGAAAATAAACCTTGCTCTACCGATGGCTTGCAATTTCAGAGTGATTCTTTGCTTGAATTCCTCCTCTTTTGAAGATTTATCCAAGGTTTTTTCTTATTGAATGAACCATAAATTTTTACAGGAAAAATTATCTTTAAGTTAAAAAGCTTTCAAATAAACGAATCTAAGACTAAAAATCAATTATATAAATTTGGATGGATGTTAAAATACCAATCAATCATGAATGTAAGCTCGTTTTAACCGTTAATAACGTATCAACCATGGCATCAAAATTGAAAATCATTAAAAAAAAAGTTTTTTCAATTAATTGACTGCAAAAACTTTGAAAATAAAATTAGCAAGCATCAACACACATCTAAATCTTGTAAAATCCAGAAGTTGTTAAAAAAGAGGCTAGATGAAGGCCCCTAAATGGCTAAAAAGCGTTTATTTTTGGTAAAAAGTCTTTTAGGAGGGGTTCAGTGAAGTATTGATGCCAAGTTTGTCCACAGAAAAATGAGAACAAGAGCATTGGAACATCCGAAAAAAACGAAATAAGACCGCCAAAAATATATTTTCTCGCAAAAAAACGAAGGCATTTCTGCTGAACGGAAATAATATAAGACCTCCAAAATATCAAAAAAAGCTTCGTTTCTGAAAAATTGAATTTCGTGGGGAGAGATTCTCTGCTGTTCATCACATGCAAAAAAAAAAATTCCCCGAACTTTCAAATGGAAACTTCTTCAGAAGCTGATGTTCCCCGCAAATGTAAACATGTTTTCCATTTGAAGTCCACTTGCTTCAAATACGGTTCAGTTATGGCTGTCCACCCAACGTTTCCTCTCTTCCATCTTGTTCCCTTATTTGGAAAGGTGAGAAAGGGCAGTTTTTTGTTTGCCAATATGTGGTCTGAGAAACTAACAAGTACACAATGTGTAAGCATATCTCATCAAATTACATCAATTCATGACCATTTCATCTTCACATGTAACTTTCTGGCACAGTGGTCACAACTTGCAATTATCACAAGGTTTTGCTTTCACTCAATGCTTGCTTCTAGGGAACCTTTGTGAGCACTGCAAATTAAGTCCACACACGTGCATACACGTGCACACGTACACACACACACACACACACACATATATATATATATATATATATATATATATATATATATATATATATATATATATATATATATATATATATATAGTCTTACTTCCTTGGCTGTCACAAATACGCATACGCAAAGTTGTATTTCAGTTATTTTCAGTAAATTAACCAGCTTGTGATGCACCAATTGAGTACTATGTGCATATAGATCAGGTTCCATCAGCAGAGGTTCGTTTTGATTCTGGCTGTTTGCAATAAACGAAGGGTTACAGAAACGAACAAGGTTCTATGAAACTGTTTGAAAAGTCTAAACAAGACGGAGTGAGATCAAAAGAAAAGAGTCAAGATGGAAACCAATAGATATTTTTTAAAAGATGTTTTTCTGTAGTGTAATTTTCTACTGGAGGGGTTGCAAACAAAGCATTTGCTATAGGAGGGATAAGTCATCTGGAAGGTAATGAATAAAACGATAAATTAATCAAAGCCATCGTTTTGAGCAAAACAAGATTCTTGTTTACTGAATGAACTGGTCTTGTCGAGACAAGTAAGTGACTCAAATACTAGTTTGTTCTTTTTCTTCCTCACAGTTCATCATCATCAACAGCATCCGTCACGAGCGCTATGGAGCCAGAACTCTCTGAACTTACCTATTTAGTCACATAATCGTATATTTTGTCGCCCCTAGTTCTGCATTTGATTTCCGGGGATCCACGTTGTGAGTGGTGATTTTCTAGCAGATGACGGACACTCTTGCAACATGACCAGCCCATTATCATTGAATGTCCCGAATGGATTCCAAGATTTCTCAGATTCCAGCATTTCCTCTAATATACAGTGAATTTTTCCGAACTCTCCGTTCAAGGTTCAGCATGATTATATGTTGTGTAGGTTGCGTGATCCCCTCTTTAAGGGCTGGTCTTTTGTTAAATTCCATATTTCAGTTGTCAGCAAATATATTGTTGCTTTGGTGGTCGCCCTTTTTTCTGATCACATCATTTTCCAGTCTAAATTTGGGAGATCATTAGTCTTACTTAAAGACTGTGTAGTTGGTAGATAAGGATTACCAGGTTCAACCAAAACATCTTCGGCTGACAGCCAAGCTGGCACTCACAAAGCGGGGGCAGCCCCCAAAAGCGAAGACACACCCTGAATTCTCTTTTCCAAATGCTGGAATCTAAGAATAGGCCAGTCACATCTTTGATTTCAATTCGCCAAGGTTAAACACTTAATCATTCATTCTGTTAGAAATAAATTGAATCATATGTCCCAGAATCCAAAAAGTCATATTGAACTCATGTTTTCATTACTGCAGGTTTCCACTTCAAACTAAGCAAAAGAAAGACTAAGTGTCTCTTCTTTCCTGATAAGTACTGTTGATTGCTTGTCCTAATTACCTTATCTATAGGTGTAATGGTGCACAATCTTTTCTTAGACTTTGACCAATTAGATGAGTACACACACATAAAATCATGCATACACACATATACATGTTTGTAACAAAACAAACTGCTATCGACTTGTAATTCTATCAGGGTCAATTGGAAACTCCGTTTACCATTATCTAACACCCTCTGCACATTTCACACCTTGGATATTACACTCTGCAGGAGAAATTCGATACAGAAATCTCTTCAGAGTCAAGTGAGTAAATATCTTTGTGTAGAAATCACTATATACAGGTATGTAAATGCAAGTTTCATGTGTTGAAATTATTGCCATGAATGAAATAACAACCGCATGATTGGAACATAATAGCTTCAGGGGAAGTTGTAATTGATCATTACTACTGGGAAACCATGAATAAATAACAGTTCTTTTTAAATCTGTTCGGTGGTGAATAACTGATGATTCCATGTAGTACATTTCAATTTTAGTACTGTAAAATTTATTCCTGTGTAAAACACAGTTGCTCTTTCGTTAGCAACCGAGGAAATTATTGTAAAAAACAAGAGGATAACCAACTTAAATGGCACATTTATAACTGAATACAAGTATATATGAACAAATGAACAGATTTTGTATTTCCACAGTAAGACCCTCATTTCTTAAAGTTGCATAGCTTTAAGAACTTCATTACCCCTTCTTTTCTTTCATTACCAGATGAAACTTGTGTGACCATGGTGTTGTCCTGTGTGTTGTGTGTTCGTGTATGTGTAACACTTTCCAGTGATAGCACAAATTACAAATCGATCCAAGACAGAAGATCTAGGCAACAAGACTTTGATTCTAAGTACAGCACACATACTATCTGACCCAAGACAGAAATGCCTCTCCCTGTGGGATTATCCCACCAAATACTATATTAATGTATAATGGTATACATGATTAATGGGATGTTTGGTTAAGTAAAATATGAGCGAATACTTACAGGATGTTCAATTAGTTGCGTTTGATTACGTACACAATTTTGCTATCGTTTTCAATATGTCAAACTTTCTGTTATATATATATGTATAAGCCATTCAAACGTTGTGTTGCTCTTACCATTGAGCTGAAGAGCTGCTGGTAATGCTAAGGTCCAAATCTATGTTTGTCTGTCTGAATTCCGATCATGTTCGCATCTACATCTGCTCCATTCTGTTCTCTCAACGCGTTAACTATGTTATCTAGGAATGGATGTATGATCCGACGGAATAATTAAACTGCATTATAATATAATGATACTATGTTTAAAATGATCTCCCGTTATCACATGGTGAATGTATTGTTTTAGACAGTGTACACCTGTGCACATGATATCATAAGTTAGTTTCCATGCAGTCTAAGTTTAAAACCGACACATCGGTTTCAATATTCACATGGGTGAACATTCGATAGAAGTGACATGGACAATGAGTTACGTATTTCGTTATACTCACAAATCCCTCACTGCTAAGTACGTTTTTTTTGGTAGCCAATGTAAGTAAGCGCTGTATATGAAAGAATAAATGATATTCTGTTTGAAATGGCATCTGTATACAATACGTTGTAATAACACCAAATATAAAACAACGAAAACATGAATGACATAATCTATATATCAAAATTATACCTGAAAGGGAGTAGCTGTTTGATCAACGCTTCATTTGGGTTATGTTCTTGTAACTGTTCTGTATTTAAAATCCCTGAAGAAGTTACATTGTAAACAACTGATGATCCAAACGAAAGAATACGTAAACAGTGAAATAAACATTGAAGGACATTACATAAATTTTATTGACTGATATTTTGAAATAAGTGACTGAAGTGACAAAGATTTTTGAAGAACTTTGTTTGCTGTTTAGTGTTTAAAGCCGCAATGCTTTCTAATATGTATATACATATACTCAGTTTTATGCATATACAGTAATCAAATATTGTCAACCTCCACAAAAATCTGATGCTTTTTGGCAAGGATGAAATTAAAGTGGCGGCCTCTAGACTAAAAGATAATGAAAATTCAATGCCAGTCAAGCTTGGTTAAATTCATCTCAATCATAAATGCAGGCAATTAAAAATAGATCGACGCATTTTGCACCCAGGGGAATTTTATTTCAGCGAAAAAATATTTACAAAATAATAAATAAGAGAAAGTCTGGCGGCTAAAACTCGAGATTTCAGATTGTATAATCGAAATGTAAAACTTGAGTGGATACATTGAAGAAAACAGATTCAGCAAAGTAGAAGTTAAGGATTAATTGCTTATGTACTTGAATAAGCGAATAGGCAAATACAAGGGAATGGTAGAAGGAAGAAAGAAGTTGATGATATAATGATTTGAAAAATAAAATGAATGAGTGAAATTTGAGAGAACGATTTCAGCAACAACAGCAGAGCAGGAAAACATTGAGACGAAAATAAAATCAAGTGAAAAAGTGGGAGGAATAGAACGAAAGCAATCAAATAATAATAATAATAAAAATAAAAAGAAGATGTAGAAAACAATAAGAATAAGAATAAGGATAAGAAGAATAAGAATAAGAATAAAAATTAGAATAAGGATAAGAAGAATAAGAATAAAAATTAGAATAAGGATGAGAAGAATAAGAATAAGAATAAGAATTAGAATAAGGATAAGAAGAATAAGTATAAGAATAAGAATTAAAATAAGGATAAGAAGAATAAGAATAAGAATAAAAATTAGAATAAGGATAAGAAGAATAAGAATAAAAATTAGAATAAGGATGAGAAGAATAAGAATAAGAATAAGAATTAGAATAAGAATAAGAATTAGAATAAGGATAAGAAGGATAAGAATAAAAATAAGAATTAGAATGAGGATAAGAAGAATAAGAATAAGAATAAGAATTAGAATAAGGATAATAAGAATAAGAATAAGAATAAGAATTAGAATAAGGATAAGAAGAATAAGAATAAGAATAAGAATAAGAATTAGAATAAGGATAAGAAGGATAAGAATAAAAATAAGAATAATAATAATAAGAAGAAGGAGATGAGGGATAAAGTAGAGGGAGAAATAGAGAAGAAATGGAGCAAATTGAGATTAGAAGCAAAACAGGAAGGAGAAATAGAAGATAAAAGAGGAAGAAAAGAATGAAGCGATAGCAAAATGAAATAGAACTAGAGAGGGGAAAACAGGGACAAGTGAAAACTGGATAGAGGACAAAGGGGGCAAAAAGAAAGGATGCAAATTCTGATGAAGAATAAAGGAAAGAAAACATGGATTTGACACTGGCAAAGAAGTTAAAAGTTGAAGGGGAATGTTTGAAATGAATAAATGGAGTGGAAGGAAAGAAAATTTCAAAGGAAAGAGATAAAAAACATGAAAAAAAATTAAATCACATGGAATAAGTGAGTCACTATATGGAGACAGAGAAAAAAGGTCTACAGCAACGGAAATCGTAAAAGACAAGCAGCAAATAGAGACAGAGGAATTCAACGGAGAAAAAAGAACAGAAAAGTGAAAAAGAACATTTATATAAGTCTTAAAAATACGATATCGCAGAAAATATATAAATATAGAGCTACGTGTAGTATGCCAAGGTATAATCTAATCATAAACGATGAATGATAAACATAAAACCATTGGCACGTACATATATGAATCAACAGGTACGTAGCGTGAGAGTCATTAGCAAAATTTTAACATAATGTATTCTATGTATAACCTTTAGTCTGATTGATTAAAGAAAAAGCATTGAGTTGATTCCATAGATGCAAAAATAAATCAAGTTATAAAAATTTTCCATGTAAAAATTTATTTTTTTTTCATACCGACATTTCAAAATTTTGCAAAAATGAGAAAAATATCAGTATTTGATGTAAATTTCTCAATTCATTGCTTCAATGACTGATTTTATTTATTTTTCTGTTGCTTCAAAAGCAATGCTTGGTCCAAAGTGGGAAGAAAATGTTTTGTTTTGTCCTACCGTCCATATTGGAACGTCATCAAGATGAGGCTGGACGAATATAATCAGTACATCTTTTTGCAAACATAATAGAAATGAACAGGATTTTAAACCTTAACAGCCTTTAGGCTATATGATCGAAAATCAAGTTACATGATCCTTATCAGCGCCAGTGGTCGATGTTCGATGTTTGAGCCCAGTTTGAATATCAAGATTCTGAATCCTTTTGTCTCAAACCTGGTAAGACTTCCATGCGCAATACAGTCTGTGCAAGTCTATTCAGCTTGTGATTCAATTAGCTAGATTTGACGAATAAACATATAAGCCACAAAAACTTCATTTTTAAGTTACTCTAAAGATGAAATACTGCCCAAATATCAGTGAACAGAATATTCGTAAATATGAAAGCTGATATATGATCTTGAAAAATGAATTGAAAAAAACATTTGCAAAAGCACAGAGATTTTATTAGGGAGATAGTATAGAAAGAGAAAAAGCTCAAACAGAAAAAAAATTCAATTCCTTGAAGCGTTTTGAGATGAAAGGAAATGTTTTCAAATATTCCCTCATCGACCACGGAGATTTTTAGACACGCAAAGAAAGGAAAGAATTCTAAATGCTGTAACTTCAAAGGAATATTTCACCGCCATTAATACTGCGCGTACATTCATTCTAATGATCAACAGCATTAAGGAAAAGACACTGAAACTTCAACACATAACCACATCAACGGTTACCAAGGTATTATCTGCTATTTCTATGAGACAGTAATAAACCTATTTTGGACAATACGAGCGCCTACCTTGACGTGATTGTTGGCAAATCAGTACCCCGATTTGTAAACAATGATAATTATTTCAACACACCTTTTCTTTTATTTTATCCCTTTATTTCTATCAAACCTTGTCACAGATCAATTCACCACAACTTATAACTGCATATGTATATTCGACTCGATTCTCCCATATGCCAGACTCTGTGCATGTAGCTCTGAAAGTCGAACCTTTGTGCCAAATTTGATAAAATCTTTGATGGATCAAGTCCTCTCTCCACGCTTGTTGCAAGAGAATTTTAGCATGAGATGAAGTTTGATGACCAGAAATAGAGATCAAGACCCTTCCTTTCATTTCTGCTCCGTAATGTCACTCACACAGGTCGATGAAGGCACATTTGTAGATACGTTCTCAAATAACATTGTACAGGAGCCAACAAAAGTTTGAATGTGTCAAGCAATCACAACGGAAACCAAAGTGAGTTGATACTTTGATAACATTTCATCAGAGAACCTTCAGAAATTTGATTAAAGCGTAAAGACATGTGTATTATCGTGACTTTTCAACTTAATGAGAAATGGATTTCAAATTTCTTTTTAAAATCCATCTTAAATACTTTTATAATCCGGAAACTGGTCTTGTGAACCAGTTCGTTACTATTCCATCGAAGTTATAACATACCTCTCAGCTAATTAATAATAATTTTCATTAAAATCTGTTTTTAAGAAATCCATTAAATTGACAGAAATATAATTTTGAGACTTAGAGCAATAGCACAGGACAATACTGAACCACCATTACCATCAAATATAGTCAGCTGCTCCATTTCCTCCTCTTATATATGCGTGTTCCATTAACAACGTCATGAATATAATTTATTCTAACCATAGCTTTACTTAAATGAAATTTTTTTCTAACATCACTTCAAAGTTTAACGCTACGGTTGTTCAATTATTGGATGTAATGGCAAGTCCCTTTTATTTTCATTTACATTGTGCATGAGTGAGCAAATTTAATTTAGCACAGTGCAATGCACTTTCTTTCCCTGAATAGAAGATATTAGCTTGATAATTGCCTTTGTGTGGGAAGTATAAAAATGGCAATTATTCCCTTAAAATTTTGTCTTTTTACCAAGACGGAGATATATTGGAATTTACGGTTTCCAAGTGTTTATTTGGCGAAATCTTAATTTTATTCACATAAAAGAGGTAGTTTTTCACAATAAAACGTGACTTGTGAATCCAAGCTGATACGTTCATGCACTATTGTTAAGCACACGATATTACCAAAGATTTAGGAGAGAGTATTTCTGGAGCTTTACGATGTGTTGTATTCACGTTTACAAACCTGGGACAAAAATTAAATCTCTAATCATGTCCTCGTTATGTACTCTTTGGTAGCAGCGTTCATAGTTAAGTATATCTTTGTCGGGGCGTTTGTCATGCTCCTAACAATACACTCTAAAATTTATCAAGATGTCTAGAATATGGACTTTGAAGGACAGCCTGCAGCCCATTTCACCTTAGTTCTTAACCATGATCTCAACCAGCTTCACATAGTTTTCAGTCTTGTGATTGCGCTGGACGCCAAGAATCAAATATCATAAACATCAAAAAAAGATTAGGGCAAAACCAATTGGTTCATATACTTTTCGTATAACTTTCCTATTCTCTTTCTCCATTTTGTTTCAGAGAGTTCAGCAACCGTTTTGTGAAGAGGTATACAATGGTTTTCCTCTTTTGTTCTATGCGTGTGTGAGTGAATATATATATACATACATATATCTATCTCTCTCTCTCTCTCTCTCTCTCTATATATATATATATATATATATATATATATATATATATATATATATCTAGTACGTAGGTCTTCTATATTTCTGTTTCAACTATATGTGTGTGCGCCAATTCGCTTCTTTTGTTGGATGGAAGGGGGCAAATCTGTGTCCGCACATATGAGTGTAAACATTTTACGTATGAGTGTAAACATTTTACGTATGAGTGTATTTTTTCGTGTGTATATGTGCATGTATGCATGTCCACTTTTTTTCTTCAATTCTGTTCCTGTAATTCCATTTTTTTCTTTTGTTGTTTTGGTTGCTGGTGGTCAAAACTTGAAGAAAGAAAAAAAACAAACAAACATTTGTTCTTCTGTCCCCTTTTTTTTCTTTTTTTTCTGGGTGAACTGCTACTCACTGTTTTAACTTGAACTCCACTGCCCTCCAAACTACCTGTTGTCTCTCCAAGTCTTTTTTTTTAAATCTTCGTTGGTTTTCAAAGCTTTTCTCTTTCAGTCTTGTCATAATTTCCCCTTCATTTTTCACTAGCATTCATGTTTTGAAGCTGCAGCAAAAAGTGACACCGTATCTGAACAAGATTTGATGTGAAATGCGTTTTACTAATTGGGAAAATGCTAAAAAAAGTAGCTTCCACTTGTCTCTCTGCCTTTCTTGTTCTATTGTCATTTATATAATTTCTCTTTGTCTCCAACCCTAATAAGGACAAGGGTAGGAATCCTTGACGGGTAACAGCCCACATGGGTTGACCATCCTCTTCAGTTCCTCCCCTGTCAACAGTTTAATTATATGTTGGTCCCTACAGTTTTTCTTCGTAACAATTTGAATAATTGAACTAGCCATAAAGACTACTCGTAGTTAATTACTGCTTCATTCCAAGGATCTTTCAATTTCCTGACTCTTTTTGACAATTTCTCTTTCGATAAATGTTTCTGTTCATGATCATCATCATCAATTATAATAATAATAATAATAATAATAATAATAATAATAATAATAATAATAATAAAAAAAAAAAAAAAAAATATTACCCTCCTTCTGTTTTTTTTTCTTCTGACCTCATTTTATCCCTGTCCGCCCTTTTCCCCTCTTTCTTTCCTCTGCACTTGCCTTGCTGATATTCAAACTTTTTATTCAGTGCCTCTTTTCAGAATTGTTATTTCATTCATCTGTTTCAATTTAAATTTCTCTCCTCTTTCCAAATTGTCTTATTCCTTCTTACGAGATGTCTCACATGCATTGGCACTTTTTACCATTATCTATGTAGGAATACAACTTTCTCCTGTCTAGTTCACTTGAAGACAGTGGGAGCAAGTTGTGAAGAAATGGTAAGAGAGTTATCCTAAAGCACCATAGTTAGCATAGCATCCTAACGAATCTCTCACAAAACTCTATTCACATAAATATCTTGACTGTCCTTATAATAGAATGACGATTTATGATTTTGCTCCCGCATAATATTCAAAGTAAAATGACTTCTACACCGCCTCATGAATCATCATCATCATCATCATCATCATCACCACCTCCTCAACCACCACCACCACCACCACCACCACCACCACCACCATCATCATCATCATCATCAGTTTTTTTACGTCCATCGTTGTACATAGACTTTCCCAAAAACTTGCCTCATTTCTCGATTGTGGGCGTTGCAGAGCTAGTATTTTTTAAATTTGTCCAGTTCATCTCTTAATCTTATATTCTGTCGGCTTCAGTCCCACATGTGATCTCTGGTGAAGAAAGGAAAGGTTAAATTCGATAAATATTTTCTGGACAGTTGTAGCAAATCAAAAGTTAATTTGTACCCTAGAAATGGTGCCCCGGTAATGTTGTAATGTGCCTGACGGAGTCAAATCTCGAAGGTTTTTTCATGAATCAGTGCGTTTTTTTAATCATGATAGTTAGCAATCTTATCTTTCAGACCAATTGGTTAATGTAGTTCGTTCAACAAATGCACAACTACACTTTTCTTGTGCCAGACGGAACTAAACAGTTGATGAAAAGAACTCACTGATGAGCAATAGTCAGGTTTGCGGAATAATTCTGCTTTCGTGAACAACAATTTTACCCTATGACTCACACTTTTTGTCATGCACCATATTAAGAGGAGGTCAGTAAAATCAACATCTTACACAAGGTTTGTCCCTTCCTCTTTCCCTTCATTTATTGAACAACCGTAGCCTTCAAAGATGGTAAAGGGTTTCATCAATTCGGATAAGTTTGTTTGTATATCTGCGTGTTTCAACGCTCATGTCTATACCATTTCGTCAACATATTTGAGAAATTACATCAGTACTCCACTAAATCTTTCTGAAAATATGCATTTTCGCTTTTGCAAAAAGTATACTTTTTCAGAAATTCTGTGGTGCTAGTTTTGACAATTTTTTTTTAGCTACATTTACATTATCCAGAATTTATATATGTCTAGATATTTCAAAACAAATTCTATTTTAAATGTTCTCGAGTGATGTAATTAATAAAATATATCCAAAATACCTTTTTTTGAGCCGGTTTTTCACATGAAAGATCAACGCTATTGTTGTTCAGTTATTGATTATGATGGCAGGTCTGTCGTTTTAAAATAACTATTTCGTTATCTCCTCATTTTCGTAGAATTTATATAATTCCCAGATAATTATCTGTAAAACAGCCTTCCATTATAACAAAACAAACATGTTGGATGGGAAATCAGGGAGACGCAGAGAATTTTGTATGAATGTGACCGGTCTTTCTGTCATGACCAACATATTTTGAAATAAGATTAATTGAGGAAAACCTGGGCACATATTTTCAAGTGCAAGAAATTGAAATTTTCAAATCCGTTTCAAGAATGATATATTTTGATCATGCCACGAGCTAACCGGACGACATCAAATGAATTCAATGTTAACTGCCCATGGCTGTTGATAATGTGATTTAGGGATGCCCAAAGGAATATATACGAATTTGACATTTTGAAAATGATACAAGATAATATCATACAAGCAAAGACACTTTTCAAAATATCATTCTGGGTGAAAGAAAATGTCTTTGAAAGAGGAACCTTTCAGTAAATAGAAATTTGCCCTTTCGGCTCATCGATTTTTAATGTTCAAAAGAGGGGATATATCGATTGCAGAATATTGCAAATACTTTCAATCTCTGTAGCTATCGTTTTAACAAGAGTTGTTATAACACGATATTCACAGTTTCAGTAGTGTATATATATATATATATATATATATATATATATATATATGTGTGTGTGTGTGTGTGTATATATATGTATATATATATGTGTGTGTGTGTATATGTATATGTATATATATATGTATATATATATATATGCATATATATATGTACATATATATATGTATAAATATATATATATAAGTATATATATGTATATGTATATATATATGCATATATATATATGTACATATATATATAAGTATATATATATATATATAAGTATATATATATATATAAGTATATATATATATATATATATATATATATATATATATATAAGTATATATATATATATATATATATATAAGTACATATATATATATATATATATAAGTACATATATATATATATATATATATATATATATATATATATATATATATATATATGTGTGTGTGTGTGTGTATTCACAGATTTGTATGAACATGAACGGTTTTGACTTGGAATTATAACATTGTCTTCCTATGTTTCCCTGTAATCATGTCAAACGTTTTTCCCCATGCTTTTCATTGCATTTTTTTATATTTCATTTGGATATTTTCTTAGCCCACTTTGTTGTTTGGTAAGGTTTCTATACTGGCGTAGGCCGATGGCAACTCAGAAATGTTCTCCGTAACACAGATGAAGAATCGCAGTTTGTGAATATATGGCAATGTGTTAAACCTATCAATCATTCGTTATCGTCCATAATCATCAGCGTTTTGGCATCTGTTTTTGGACGTGAAACTTCCACAAGATTTATTAAAGCTCATCATCATGGGTGTCGCGGGGCCCAAAGTCTCTAAAATTGCTTTGCTAATCAGGCCGTCTTACCTTCTATCAACCAGAATGATCTCTTGGGATACATCTTTGGAGTTGTGGTATCCAGTGGTTGTTTGACATTCTTACATGTCCTGCCGATCACTGTTTGAATTTTCTAACAGTTTTAACGATAACTTAAACTTTTCTTTCTCTCTGATATGCTGTGCTGACATGATCTTCGCACGTGAGGCCTATTATGATTTTTTCTCGTGCTCATTGCATGGATATCAGTCTTGAGGTCTGTCGTTTGAATAGATTCCATGTCTCGGCATTCTTGACTATCAGGAGGATTCATTGGTTGTATAACCTTGTTTTTGGGCGAATGAAATTTTTTTTGTTCTCGAAAGCCGAGCATGCTGTGGCGAAAGTAAGCCAACTCCGTGTGATTATACACTTGGTTTCGACTTTTGACGATTTCTTGGAGATTTCTTGTCCTACGCAGATGCAGTGGGTCAATTTTTTCAGCTTTGAGTTTTCGATTTTGTTCGTTGTGTCTTTGTCCTCAATTTTGTACCATTCATGTCAGAGCAAACACTCATAGCCTCTTCATTTAGATCGTTTAGTAGTATTTGGAGATCTCAAAGGTTCTTAGCAACGTGCACGATGTCGTCAACAAATCTGAAGTTTCTTAGGCATTTGCTATCAATTCTGATTCCTTGTGATCGAGGCATGCTGTGAATAAATTGGGTGAGCTAGTGTCGTCTTGTTCTACATCGTTTTTCATTTTGAATGGGTGCAGAATCCTCGTGTAGCCTCTGAAGTAATCCACACTGCTCATGAAATAATAAATCAAGCTGACCAAATTGCGAAAATTCTTATAGAATCCATTTCTAATCTTATACCTTCCCTTTTTTCCCTACTTTATTCTTGTATTCTCTTTTTTTTCCGTACAATCCTTTGTCAATATCTTTTTATCGAGTGTTGGAGCGAGTATGGAGCAAATGTATATTTAATAATGTCAAGCTCAAAATTTGACTGGAACAAAGATGAGTTGACCATTATCTCAAAATCGCGTATTCTAAGATTAAGTCTCTGCTCTTTATCAAGATAAGCAGAGTTTTCTTCTACTGTAGTGTGTATCAAAAATTGACATGAGCGCCCATGGCACAAAAGATAACAAGAATGATGACACAGTCCCAAAAGAATGAACACACCAACTCAATTATTATTCAGATGTAGTTGATCTAACTTTTTCAGTCTACGCTTCAGCTCTGCGTAATGACGCATGTTTACAAATGCATACACACGCACAGATAGAACTCATAAGGAAATTCGCTTTGTTGATCACTTTATGACGGATTTTTAGATGTTAATAACACACTGATGTCATTGAGGAAAGTATTTAAAATTAGGATATATGTATATATCTATACCTAATGATCTCAATGTAAGGCGTGATCAAAACTGCCGGTGATAAAGTGATGGCGCCCTCTTATGTTAGTAGTATATGTTGAAGTTCAATGATTGACAAAATATATGCGACATTTTTCTATTCATTCAGTTGTAGATAAAAAATAGATAACATTAGCCGGCAGTATGAGAACTAGTGTTTAATATTTGTATTTTTGAGACCTATTCAATTATTCTGCATTGTATGTAGGTGTGCAAATGAGCAAATCTGAAAAGGTTGTCTGTTACATATACGTTAGTATAAATTGTTAGTGACTGTATCCAGCAAAGCTCCTTGTAGATCATACCTTAAAACTTAAACAATACATATATGGATATGTGTATCATTATCACTATAGGTCTTCATGTAAAGCGTAACCATAACTGATGCTGATGGCGATGTCTGTCTCATCTTTGAGGGTTTCATATTCTGTTGTAAAATCAATCAAATCTTTTTATCAATATTTTTTGTAATAATTAACAAAAATAGTTTGAAAGAAACGAAACCATAAAAAAATCATGTCATGTTTAATCATACTTTTCATTGGACCGGAATTTAATCATTAGGGATTTTCTACAGAATATGTGAAACGAGCTATCATAAGCAAGATATCACATGTATGTTGCTATATAATGCCAATGTTGGTATTCGACTTACCTGCCAGCGATAGGTTTTGCAGCACTCTCGAGCCAGTGCAATCCTGTAGCCGATGATGGCTTATGGACGTTTGGTGCTGCTAAGAGCAAAGGTGCAGTATTTGTCTTGTTGCCTCCAAAATAACCCTGCTAAATCTTGAAGAAAGCATAAGCCCTGGGCAGCAAAGACTTTTTTTGCTGAGGTCTATCATTCGTTCTGAGGACTCAGAAAGTTATTTCGCCAAGTTTTGGAGCATCAGTCAGTCCTGAAGCAGTATCTCTTCATTACAGTAGTTAGGGGTCAGGCTCATTCTAACACCTTTGCAACATCTCTCTCAGGGAATTGAACATCTTTTCTGAATAGCGCGCTGATGTAATTCTATAGCTGATAATGGCTTACTGAGGCTCGTTACTCCTGTGGCTTAAAAAAATTACCTTGTCTTGTCTCTTGGGATGAGTAAGCATGGGTCTGCATCTTCCCATTGCCCTATAGATGCAGGGACTGTTCGTGAGTTACATCTTACCCTCGTGGGAAGGCAAATAAAGACAAAACTGATCACAGTACGCCTAAAGAACTGGAACGATACCGATAATCCAAAATCCACATAATCAACAATGACTTTACCGTAAGGATATACAACCAAAATTAAAAGGAAGAGCTGAATTTTCTGGAAAAAGAAACAAACGAAAAAAATTACACAGTCAATCGTCGAGCAGCTTTCTTATCCTCCTGTGAAACAAGTACTGTCTAATTTATCAACAGTAATATCATGTGTCCGTGTACATTTCCTACCCTCGAAAATTTAAGTTGTTCGTGGTTAGAGAGGACCAGGATTTCTAATGATTCTACCGCAAGTCATGCAGGCTTTCGATGACTTCCCAAGATTGATGTAACATGCTCTTTTCAAACAACCCCCGTTTTTTATGACATTGCCCTCTAAGACAAATTTGATTTTATTTCAGATACCTATTTATTTAACTCGAATTTATTTATTAGAGATATCATTATGAACTACCAAAAGGATTCTATAATAGTTATATTACATCCCCACAAAGCAATGATATCAGAGTTTCAACTCAACGAAAACGTCATTTTTTTTATATGAATTCAAAAGTTTTTAATAATATTCAGCCTATTACCGAATAGATATTTTTCATCTCCCTATTCATTTTACGATTCACTAAAATACAGCCACAGCAATGGCCACAAAATATTTATGGCCAGCAGTCAGAACCAAAATAAAGTATTCAGTATGATTGTTTGTGAATTTCAAACCCATAGTTTTTAGTGGTTTGTTTGATATACAGTGTATTTTTGTGCTTGATTCATCCATCTTTTGTAACTGGATATGTTCATGCTTGCTTAAACTATTCAATGTTACTTTGATCCACCAAAAGTCTACCTGACTCAGGAAAACTCAAAAACAGCCATACAAACATTCTCTTTTTTTCTAATGTGACTTTGGAGCATAATTTTCACATATCAGACTTTGAAAATTAAAGAAATGTTTGAGTTCGTGTTTGTGGTTTCCCTAACAATAGTGATCTGATTTCCATGTGGTGATCGATGTTCACACAACTAAACGTTTGATTTTGACTACGCTTTTCTCCTAAATTCTTACTCTATCACTTTCCAATGGTCTTTTTCATCAACATTCTATTGAATCACTCAACATTATAACAACAGACATACACACATACACACATATGTATATGTGTGTGGAGAGAGAGAGAAAGAGAGAGATAGAGAGAGGGAGAGAGAATGAGAAAGGGAGAAAGGGAGAAAGGGAGGAAGGGATTGAATTCTAAAAAATTGAGACTTTGATTGGCAATGATCATTTTTCGAATTTTTCATTCATATTTCTTTGTTCTTATTCAAGTGAATGTAATTTTGGTATCAATGAATGTAGATAAAGCGCTCTCAGCAGCATGTTTTGCAACTTTCAACTCCAGCGGGGAATTGTAATATATATATATATATATATATATATATATATATATATATATATATATATATATATATATATATATATATATATGTGTGTGTGTAACGTAACTACGTACATTTGGGACATTTCAACAACGTATATATGCATTTTTTGAGATGGACGTTAGGTTGAATGCTTTTCCTGTTCATGGTTTGGAATAACAGTTCAGCAACACCATTTATATAGGCAGATGATGTCGCAAGTATTCATCCTCACTCCATATTCATATGTTTCTGAACTCTATGCGATTATTTGCAAATACTTATAGAATTTGCCATAGATATTTTATTCGGTATATGTTTCATGGATATAGAGCTTTGAAAAAGTGGGGCAGTCAAAAATCAATCACCACATTTATAAGAATTATGGTATAATTTTGCTTGGCGGTGATCATGATGTCTTTTTTCTCCCTTGCATGGACTATTTGAAATCTAAATAGTATTGACATGATTCAATAAATGATAAAAAGTTCTGAATAGGGGATTATATTAATGCCCCGTACAACAATAACTCGTTCGTTATGCTATCATGGTAACGACTGTTTAACTTGACAATAAGCTCCAAATGATGATAGCATATAAACAAGGAGATGGATATACAATACTTTGCAAGCGTTTAAATGTTCTTTAAATCGATAGTTCGGTGCATTTCTTTGATTAATATGAAAGTCATTGTGTTGAGAGTATGTTAAGACCTGGCAGAAAAGGTTAATATCTTGGAAAATGGAAAATGTTGGATATTTCTCAAAGAATTTTCGCTTAACTCAAAGAATTTTCGCTTAAAAAGGACATTGTCGATGACGTGGAGGCAGCATGGATGAATGTGTCTTAATCGAGCAGGACTTTGAGCTTGTCCTGGGGAAACTCTTTTGCTTTTAGATGTAAACATCTAAAAATCATAATTGCCCAAGCTGAAAGCCATTAAAAAAGTTGGAGTGAATATTTGAACTGTGTTTTATTTTAGATCAGACTAAACTAGAATTATCTGGCCACATGAACTCTTGTTATGTATGGAAGGAGTCCGATGAAGCTTACAAAAAATACCCTCCGTACAATTGAACTCGGTAGGGGGGAAGCATTATGCTTTTGAGATGTTTTGCTGCTCCTTAACCAGAACTAAAAAGAGTT
>OY735201.1:62948343-62958343 GCA_963457665.1 Thysanoteuthis rhombus
TGTGTGTGTGTGTGTGTGTGTGTGTGTTTGTCTTTCCAACTGTCTGACTGTGCATATGTAGCATCATACAGAGATGATGTACGTTATCGTATATCATATCGATCTGATTGATATTTAGCAAAATAATTTCCCGTGTAGCTTTCACAATTTTCTATCGCTCAGCTGTTTTTTCTACAATTTTACAACTAATCAGATTTTCCAGAAATTCAATAAAATAAACCTGCGAGATGATGTGAAGCTGTGAATCAATATTTGAAAGTAGATATTTGCTTATTTCAATCAACTGAAATAAAAAAAAAACAATCAAAAACTATTAAGAGATATATGAAATAATCTGAATTAAGAGCATACCAGCTTAGTAACTAAATAGGAATCTTAATATGACAAATATTTTTCTTCAAATATGAAATTTTGAGGGTGATCAATTCGAAGTTACGAAAAAAGGGGTGAACAGTGGATAAATTATTTCTTCTGTTTGGCTGTGATCATTAAAAGTTCAGATTTTCCAAGAATAAGTGTAAATGCTGCTGTTCACCAACAGAGGGATCAATTTTGCATAAACTTACATTGAAAAATGGACTCTGGTTAAAAAACTTTCCTTGACGGAGAACTTTCAGAAAATTTTTTTTCCCAGTCATACCATGGAGTACAGGTTCAAATCTCTAGCCCTATAGCCATTTGCTAGATATGTACAGCCAGCTGATCAGTAAGCCAGCTACACCAGCTCAAAAAATGGAGAATCCTATGTTGACAGTTCTTGTGACCATTAGACGTTTGTCTGTGTACTTTTGTCAATGCTTTTATTTCCGTTGGCGAGGACCATCATTCCAAAGCACAACAGACACCCTATGGAAGCCAGTAGTTACAGCTTAAAATTAATCCAAATGAACCAAAATACGAAACCAGCCGAGTTTACTTTGAAAGAAATGCTAATTGTAAAAATATCAATGAAAAATACATAAGATTCAAGTTGCATGAAAGTAGGAAGCGTAAATACCACATCAACTATCCATCGTCAGCGTGTAAAATACACATTTATGTTTATCAGTAAACAGAAAAACCTACTGCTCCATAAATATTAGACCGAAAGTGCATGGAAAAGATGTAATCTGACATGTTTGATATTCTAGAGAAAGTGTGACCATTTCATTCATGAATTCTAAATGATTCAAACGTCAATAATTCAATGGGTTTATATTATCGTACGTCCATACCGTAGAATAGCCTGACCAATATCCCTGAAAATTTAATTATAGATTTAGCAACCTCTCCCTCTCCGTGTCCCTCCTGTCCATCACCCTTTTCCTCTGTCTCATTTTCTCTCTCTCTCACTCTCTCTCTATTATATATATATATATATATATATATATATATATATATATATATATATATATATATATAGGTGTTCACCTGAATATTTGTAGAATCTCAACAGATGATATTCATCAGTTCATCCGTCTCGTCCAGTTTATTTCAGGAAGTAACTTTCCGTCTTTTGTTCCATGCACTTTTACCGGTGACTTTTCCTAAGATATATACGCATGTGCTTGCATGCGTGCACACACACAGACACACAGAGAGACACACACACACACACACACACACATATATATACACATATATATAAATATATACAAATGTGTATGTACATATATATACGTATGAATATATATATATACATATATTTATGTATGTATATAAATATATATATACATATATATATATATACACATATAAACATACTTATGTACACATATACATATATAAATATATATATACATATATACATATATATATACATATATACATATATAAATATATACATACATACATATATATAAATATATATGTATATAAATATATCTACATATATATAAATATACATATACATATATACACAAATATACATGTATATAAATATATATATACATATATGCATATATATATATGTATAAATATATATATAGAAATATATACATATATATATATAAATATATATATATATACATATATATATATGTATATATGTATGCATATATATATATGCATATATATATATATATATATATATATATGTGTGTGTGTGTGTGTGTATATATATACATATCGAGGGAGATAAATAGAAGAGAAAGAAAGGGAGAGACAAGAACGATCTGAAATACAGAAAAATTGAATTAATTATCTGGACTAGTAACATCTAATTTGCTACTTCGACTGAGCTAGTGTTATCATCGGTCTTCTAGTGTGCGTTGCCTAAAGCGACCATTTCGATGCTTTGAAAAGAATTCAAGATCTTGTTCACATTTTTTATGCTAATCTTGAATGTGAGACTGATTTTTGTTTCTTTGATCTGAAAAATTGGTACTAATTGGAATGTCTCTTTGGAAAACTGCATTCTAATTCTTTGCTATTCGCAATCTCTCAATCGCTGTTGGAAATAAAATCGGTAAGTCCACAGTCTTCTGGCAGACACAGAGAGGCGGGCAAGTTGATTACTGCTTCTTAAAAATAAGAAAAGAATGCAATACATGTACAGGTGTACAAGGGGAATATATTGACGTGAGAAAAAGATTTTGCATTAGTAATCACCAACACATATAAACCTTTCTCCTTCATTGTCTCCCCTTATCTATTGATCTCTCTCTCTCCCTCTATTTTTTTCATATATGTATAAAGAGAGAGTTAAAGAGAAAGAATCAGTTTCCTCTAGATGTTTTGTTCAAGTAAGAATGGTTACTGTGTATTGTACCTATTCTTGAAAAATCCTCAGTATATTCATGAAAACCTTAAGAAAATACCTGATGTCATTTTACCCAATATCAAAATGGTGACCTCTCAATGTTGCCCATATCTCATATACGACTTAGAATCGAAATTCCAGAAGCCAGATTCTCATTTATGTGGACTATGAATCGGATGGTGAAAATTACATACAAATGTAGATCGCTAATGGCAAATGATTGGACGCCATCTTGGATTTTTATGTGTCTTCCATTATTCTGACTACTCCATAATCCTGGCCAAAATTCTAGGCAAGAAAAATTCCTGTGGTTTATCTAAAACCATATCTGGATACAGGTGCAGGAGTACATGAATAACAATTTCCAATTTTATGGATTTGCAATCTATCATATTTTATTCCAAAGGTTTCAATACCGAAAGGTGGCATTTTTTCAGTGTTCAACTCTTAAAAAAAAAAAAGAACAGAACCAAACCATCCTGTTTGAAAATTTTTGACTCTGTACTTATCTCCATAACACTCTCTATCGTCATCACTGTAAGTAATGTATATGATATGATTAGAGCCTCCTCTATTTAGACAGACAATGTAACACAGACATATTCCTCATTATAGTATTGTTGTTGCATGTAACTGCATTCACATGCACAGCATAAATCTCCAAACGACTGAATTGTTGTTTGTCAAGCAACATAAAATTAAATCCAAACGATTGCATGACAATGACCAAAATCGAGAAGAGGGAAAAGAGTTTTTGGAGAGAGATAGATAGATAGATAGATAGATAGATAGATAGATAGATAGAGAGAGAGAGAGAGAGAGAGAGAGAGAGACAGAGAGAGAGAGAGAGAGAGATTACCAATTTTTGTCTTTTTTTTTTGGCATTGTTGGTCTCAAAAGTAGTGCTCCCATTCAGATGTACAGAAAAATTCCCTCACTTTAAGCCAAACTGATATATAACTATGATACTTTGCTGGCATGATCAGCACGCTTAACAGGTAAATTTTCATTTCCCAATGCATAACTTCATCCTTTGCTACCTATATGTCCGACGAATGTAACTTTTGGAAACTTGCATATTCTTATCAATGCTCCGACTGTCCCATACTGAATTTCTTTCTCTCTTTTGCTGTCCCCTTATCACCGATATTACGCCAGATGGGGCGATTGACTTTTCCAAATGCAAAAATACAAACCAACTAAAACTGAGGATGCCCTATTCAAATATCATCAACTATCAGCTTGTCTACGGCTTATTTTTATATTAATCTATCATAGAGCGTATACTGTACTTTTATTACAATCATGGATTCACCGTTTTGGAAATGACAATTCGAATTTATATTCCCTTGCCCTGACCTCTATCAACCATGGGAAGATTTCAACAAACTTACAAGACTATGCAGACTTCATGCATACAAAAAGGATATTTGTATCATCTTTAGTAACCGAGGAGTGCAAACAGACCTAAAAATATTGAAAACAAACCTTCAGTCATATCTGTCAAACATGTTTAATGAAAAGAGCAAATGCTGGGATGGATAAACTTTGTCCAACAGTCTTCCTCATTTACACGATCATAAACAATGTCACTGGACAAAGACTTGAAGCAGCGGGAGATAAGTCCCAGGACCCAGTATTCGGGACGAGCCAGAACTCATGAATCAGTCCAACTGTTCCTCAGCCGATGGACATTAAACATCACAAATATTGTATTTCGTGCCATGTGAGATCAGGTCGACTCAAAAAGTCCATAAAACGTCCATTAGCTAAAACAATGCTCGTCTGATTAAGCTGAACAATGAATTCTCACAAATCATTCAATAGATGACGTAAAAACCGCGGACAGGAATCGGCTCTAGGCAAGTAGAATCGAAAACTTTTTCCGGCACTCGCCACATTGGCTAATTGGGAAAAGCTCTATTGCCAAAGAATGGAGGAAGTATTGTACCTGCTTGTTGTATTCGAGAAAGGCATCATACATTCCGTAATCATAATTGGGGATATTTATATAGATGATAAATACAGATAATTCACAAGAAATTTCAAGACGCCAAAAACGAATAACCCGCCAGTCCTCCGGATTATTGTGTCTGAAATCGCTGCACCATACCTGAAGAAGGGGACATTGGTCTTCTACCACTTGCTACAGAATCCATATATTTGGCAGAAAGCAGTACTGACAGTAAAGGTTACACTTACAGTACAATTATTACAGTATATCAAGGAGATGATGCTCTTGAGGAATGATTGCCCAAACTCTAAACCACACTTTTACAAAAAGTACGTCGATTACAGCTTACTATGCACCGAACATGCAGCTCGGCAAGCCTAAAGCACAATTGAAAAAGAGCAATGCTGTTTTAGCTTACAAGGATGGAGTACCGGGAGACTTTAAACTGACGCACCTAGGATGGGTAATTGCTTCTGCATTACCAAGGCTAGTAATGGGAGAACTTCAGCAAGAATCGATATCAAGTTGTTTACTTATTGCTGCTCTCTCTTTCTCTCTCTCAGTCTCTCTTTCTCAGCCAGCCAGTCGCTCATATTGAAGCACTACGACACCTACAATGGAGGCAATCATGTTTTCCTCCATGGTTGCATTTTGCAATGCTCATATGACTCATGAGGCAAGATGCTAGAGCACTTGATAAGCTGTTATTTGCTTTTTCACCTGATCAAATTCAAACAATCATTGGCCCGAAACATTGCAGATATGCATGACCCCGAAACCAATCATACCAAGACCTAAATGGATTTTGACGCAGGTAATCGGTCAGCCAAGAAATATATCTGCGTCCAAAGGTGCAGACCACGCATGAAACATTTAAACAAGCAGGTGAAGGTCCACACTGAACTGATTGAATTATCCACAAGTGTAAATCCAAGCCAGAGTTGGTTTCGTCAGAACTGCATTCTGTACTTTGAGCTCCTGAGATCAGACGAGATCACGAGGTGATCGACAAAATCAAAGGTTCTATACCGTCACACTAATCCAGATACACGTATAGGTGTTTTGCTGTGCAACGTGATCACATGCGTCGGACAGGATTATGTCCTACAGATCTTAAACATCCATGTCACTGAGCAAACGGTTTACGATGATTCTGTGTCAGCGTGAATCAATGGAAAAGATCAGCCCCCTGGAAGATTTAACAAAACGGTCATGTGTAAGAACATGTATTCCAAGGGAACCAAAAA
This sequence comes from Thysanoteuthis rhombus, assembly GCA_963457665.1. Taxonomy (NCBI): domain Eukaryota; kingdom Metazoa; phylum Mollusca; class Cephalopoda; order Oegopsida; family Thysanoteuthidae; genus Thysanoteuthis; species Thysanoteuthis major. The sequence continues at coordinate 62,954,285 of OY735201.1, forward strand.
ATTGTTTATCTGAACGAAACCAAACATCTGCAACTAGAATGATTGTCATTAGTGGCTGATTACCAAAAAAACAGGCTATTCCCACAGACACTAGGAAAACCAGGAGCATACCATGCACCCCCAAGAACAGTTAGCGAAAGAACACACAGCAGATCGGAACCAATCACAAGATGCAAATCAATCGCTGACCTCCAGATGGTCACACTTGTCACAAGATTACACTCGTGTACTGGTTCAAAATAGTCAGAAGATTGTCAGTGACGAATCAAAATTTTGAGTGACTATTCCCCCTAACCAGAGACTACAATGGGTTGATTCAAATGTTTGACAACTACAAAGCTGTCAATTTGTGTCCCACTCCAGAGGGTACAAAGGAACCATGCAATGTAATATTAGTTCAGAGATGCTTCAAACTGCAAGTATATTTTGATGAGCCACTTACTTTCCAATGGTCAAACAATGGCTGATCCAACGTAGTATCTGGCATTAAAAACACTTGAATAAAGCAAAATGAATTCTAATTTTCCATTGATTCTGCTGCAGGATACATCGAAAACAACCATCGGAAGCGCTTTGGGGGGGAAAAATAAAAAAATGATAGCTTGCTGATCTTACATCACAGCACAACTCTTCAGATGAACAGCCGAATTCATTCTCTCAAGGAACAGAAAAACTGGTTCTGCTTACTTTGAATGGTTGTATTTCAATGATGTCATGGTTTTAAAAATCACATTATTATAGATCCTCTTGGGTGCACATCTGGCAAAAGCATTCCCGCTATTTACTGCATTTAAAAGTGCAGCTAACATTGGGCATTTTTCTATAATAGACAAACACGGCTGGGCATCGAACTTAAAGTAGACAATTGTATCCTCAACGCTCTGAAGAAACAAGTCTATTACACGTCTGTAAAAATCTAGGGGAAATATCACTAATCAATATTTAACAATTGATATGACATGACAACGTACATCTATGTCATAGATCAGCTATTTTGATTTCAGATTAGTACCATCGACAACCTGCACCTATATTGTATATTTAATCATTTGAATAATGATACTGGGAGATTTAAAAGTTAGACTATTGAAAGGTTATTACTTGGAGGATGAAATTACACAGAAACACCAAATAATCTCTGATATATCATCCTTCGATGAAAAGGTTTCAAAAAATGTACATTCTTTAACCCCTCCCCCGAGAGGTTTGAACAAATTTATATATTTCGACAGAGTGGATTGGACTAATACTCACATGGATAGATATTTCAACCAGAAATAATAGAAAAGTCAATGATGAAGTGTTTATTCTTGACAATTCAGGGCAGAGATAATGGCTGTTCAATTATTTCTGCCTGAAATTGCAGACCCTACGTTAATTTGACGAGATCAAAGGCGCAGATATGCAATTGACGTAAGCTGCAGGCAAAGGTGGGTTGGGATTGTTCGGGTAATGGAATTTAGTGTGACAGGGAGACAACTGTGCAGTGCAGAGTATAGGGTGCCATCGAAGCAGGAGGAATCAGTTGTGTATAGCTTCAGTTTTATTTCTTTCTAAATTTTCCTGTCAGCACATATCTTAGAAAAAAATTAGATATTGTGCCTAGCTTTATATGAAATTTGGCTGAACCTGTAAAATTATAGATTTATAAATGTTTGGTCGTCATCACGACTGAATTTTTCTATTAAAACAATAATTATTTCAAATCATACTTCATGTAGCTATGTATTTTAGGAAATAGACTAAATAACAGTTCTAAGCGGCGGGGTAAATGACTGTCCAAAGACGTACTGGGCAGAGAAATGGATATCAGATATCATTTAATTTAATGTGTTTTAGAAATTGAATTAATACCATTTTTCACGCTGTTTAAGATAAACGGGCTTATGTCAAACGAAAACATGCTGATGTAAAAACGAGATCTTCAGTTGATTTGAAAAAAAAATGTAAATAGAGGGTTAAAAAGTAGAGCTCATCTCGAAAAACAGTGTTCAGGCTCATGTTTCATGTTAAAAATGTTACAAAGTTTAAAAGGAGAGATAAAAAGGGAACCATTTTTGAAGAGGGGAAATGTTACAAATGGGGGCTGGATTGGGCAAAAAATCGAAAAAAAGCCATTGGTAAGTTGGAGTGGGGGTAAAGTTTAGAAGAGGGAAGTGTTCCCTCCTCGATTTCGACCTATAAAAATGCTAACGCTTCCGATTTTGACCCTTAAAGTAAAAACAGATGACAGTGGTGTTTCAAAAAAAGAAAGTTGATGTTGTAAAAGAAGAAAAGTTTCCCATATATTTTGAATGATAAGAAAAGGAATGTGTCCCCTGTATTTTGGCCACTTGACATGAAAGAAGAAAATTAACTCTCCACATTTCACACTTGGTCTTTGATGCTCACCACAACACAATATCCGGTTACTTGACAGGCGATTGTCAGTACCGACGCCTTGGAACATACATTACACTTTGATCCGTGTTGAAAAGGCCAGAAAAATGACATTGGCAATGACCAGACCGCCACATGCCCATCGACACGTCATGAGCTAGCATGACAGAGCATGGCTCAACACTCCGTATCGTTCACACGAAGAAAACTATTATCATTCCTGCTGGGACCTAGATCCCAAAAGGCTCAGCTGCATCATTTGCTAAGGTTGGGAATGATGTTATCCAATGGCAACAACACAAACTGTTCACCAAGAGAACCCCCGTTCCGGTTGGATCATCGACCCCAAAAAACCCAGCCACATCTCTTACCTTGAGTGGGAGTGATGTGCTCCAAAAGTGACTACCCAAACACACTATGGAAAACACACCCGTTCCTGACAGGACGTCGGTCGAGCAGCGACTACCCAAACATATCCCAAAAACTGCCATAAAAAAACAACGTTATACAATAGCACCTACGACGTCAAAATACTCTCAACTGACATTCATTTAAGGATGTAGACATTTGACCCGAAGAAGAAGAAATCGAATTAAATAGTAGACTTAATTATTAACAGAGACCTCGAAGACAACGTGACAGGCTTCTATGCCGTCTCGGACCGAGTAGAAAGCGTCACTATTCAACTTTCAAAAAAGTATGAACTTAACATCATTCAAGTCTACGTTCCCACTTCACAGTCAATCAAAGCAAAAATAAATAGCTTCGATGATCACCTGTACCTCATCTTCAAGATACCAGAAAATACTCTAATGCCATCATGGGGGACTTCAAAGCAGTGTCAGGACAAAGAAATGAAAGGTGAGTCGGCAAATTTTGATATTTTAAGAACAGAATGAGCGAGTAAACTTTGCAAACTTTGCAATAGCTAATGGGGTCAAATATATGAATACTTTCTAAAAAAAAGAACCAGATAAGAATTGACAAGGAGAAGCTCGAACCTCGGAAAAAAATAGGAGGAATGCAATAGACTACATCCAGACGGACAGAAGCAACACAATCGATGACATCCAAATGCTAGATCAAGTCAACGTAGGGAAACATCAAATGAGTGGTGAAATGTAAAATGTAAGTGAACACCAGCAAAGAAATCGGAAAAATGTTCCACATCAAACTTCAACCACGAAACATACCAAAAGAACTCAATGGATCCTTCAAATTTGAACTGAAAAACTGATATAAAGTTCTTACTGAACAAGAAAAAAGACCCTAACATAAATTTACTCATCAACACAATAAAGGCCACTATTTTTAGACCAACGAGTACACAATCTTTCAATACAATCTCAGATGAAACCGAAAATCTCATGGTAAAACGCTGAAACCTCAACCCACTGACAAGAGAGAAAAATGAAAGGACCAAACTGAATAAAACTTCAATTGCTGATGACATGGCCATTTTTTAAGGAAATTACACGATGTCCAAGTATTGGTAGACATGCAAAATGAAAAGAGCGTGAAAGTTGGTAGATCAAACTCAACTTTCAATCACAACCGATGCATACTTCCGATAGCTGAAATATGAAACTTTACCAAGAACCAGACCTGCAACTGAGAACTATGCAAAATGCACATGAAATAATGAGACTAGCCACCTTTTTCTCGCCTATTCAGCATTGA
>OY735201.1:62963343-63075843 GCA_963457665.1 Thysanoteuthis rhombus
TAATCGTGGCGTCATGTTAAGCAGGTTATTTATTCATTATTCTAAAAGTGTTTAATTAGCTTTTTGGTTAGAACCATAACTGTCAATAATGATGGAATTGCATTTGCTTTTTTCTGAACACCTGTAGTCATTATGGATATATTATTGCTGTCATATAGTTTTCATCTGAAGTCGTGCCTCCATCGATATTGTGAATTATAGCCTTAAGCTAGTTCCTTTTACTGTACTATGCTTATCCTGTAAATAAAATGTTTCTTTTTCTCTAATATAGTCAAGTTATTAAGGAGGTTCTATTGTAAGAGTGATACATGCAATAAATTATCGCGAAAATCTCCTTTCAAATGCCCAGTTTCGGAGATTATTGATTAAATATTGCGATTTTCTTTCTCTGTTGGAATGAAAAAGCTTTTAGGAATTTCGGATGTTAGATTTTGGGATGAATGAAGCCTAATGAGGCACACGGCATTCAAACCGGATTCCTAATTTGACGCCTAAAGGATATTTCTTGGCAAATTTCTTTCTCTTTTTTTTTTCTCCCAATTTTTCTTCCAATTTTCTTTCTTTTTACAGTGACATGAAAAACGCTGATGAAGCGTGCAAGGAGACTTGATGTGTTATACCTGGTAACAAAGTGAGCCATTTGCTTATCCTTTTACCAAAACTATTTTTTTTCAGTATTTCAAAGTTAGAAAAAAACGGATTAACTGACTGGCCTCTAACACCTACTTTCACAAACAAGGAAACCCATGTTCCATCTGATTTACAATATAAATGGTCAGAGATTTCATTTTGTTAACTATTCCGTATCATTGTAAGTTTGTACCTTGCTTGCTACTCCACTGTTGTCATTTCTAATGTCAGACAAAGGTTGGGAAATATCTACATTTATTCCTATATATATATATATATATATATATATATATATATATATATATATATATGTGTGTGTGTGTGTGTGTGTGTGGTGTGTGCGTGTGTGTGTATTGCTTTGAGGGAGTGGAGTAAGCCACAGCAATGGTCGTATTGATTCCACAATTTGGAAATGAAAGAAAATAAGGAAATTTTCGTTACACTTCAAAAACACCTTTAAAGATTGGAAAAATATTCATGAAGTGTCTTCAAAGGCAGTTCTGCATAGCAGAAAAAATACAGTGAATTGATTTGTCATTTGTCCATATGATATACGGAACTAGGGAAATTGTTACTTCGAGTAGGTCGAACCGGTATCTTCCATTCACAGCCAGCAGTCAAATCAACATGACATGTTTTCTTAACGAATATAGAAAGAAGAATTGTGACTTGGGAAAAGCACTATGTTTACAACGCTGGCCTTTTTGTCTTTTGCCCTGATTTTTCAGTTTGATTCAGTCAGTGATGTCACCTGGGAGACCTTGTGATGGCATTCATATCTGTCGGCAGACACTGCTGTCTGACCATCGTAGTTGGTGCCATGGGAAACATGGGTCTTTTTCGGATATCCTGTTCTTGTGACAACTCACTGAACGCAGGTATCTAGAAGATGATGATTTCACATCCGCACCATATGCACCTGTTTCGCTTGAGAATTATGCTTGACAGATCAGATGTAACAAATTGCTGCAATGCATTTGGAGAATGACATAGAAACCGTACAGATGAAAGCATTAGGGTTACCATTAGTTGTACTCGTACATGACTCAAGCTTACAAAAACAAATTGTCGGATGAATAAAACTTCGGTATGTAATGATCAGACTGTTTTCACTGATGTGTGGGTGTTACCAAAAGCCTTATAAAAGTTCATTTAAATGACTTGTGGTAATGACCTTGGGGATTAAGTTGACTCATTTAGCAAGTATACTCCTGATTGACATCGTCTTCGAACCGTTTCATTATTTCAGGTATTTGTCAATTTCTTCTAGATTTTGGCTTCTTATTCTTGGGGCTTTTTGGCGGACACTATCGTTGAAGCTAACTCTTGTACTTATCCTTTTTCTTAGGGTTCACCTATAAACCTTCGCCATTTAAACTAGTCATTGTTTCAATTCTTCCTATGCTCCTGACGTTATGAACGCCTTATCAGTAAGTTCAAAATGTAGTGAATATTCGTCTATGTATATCCCGATTACACCCCATTCAGTTTTCCGAATCATATTTTCATGTTATGTTGTACATAGTTTATTTAATGTTGCAACCCACTGTCTGTCCCCCTTTTTGTCTCTATTCTGTTTGTTTTTCATTTAGTCTGACTATTGCTGTGTCATTTTTTTTATGTTTCCAATGACTTCGATGTAATTTTTAACGATTGTCTTCAAAATATGCATTCTCATAATCTACAAAGACCAAGCAACAATCTATTCTAATTACTTTTTGATTACTTGGCTTATTTGATATTTTTGATCTACTTGGTGAATAGCCAACCTTCCCCCCCTGTTCGTGTAGTTGAATCTTATTCCGTGCTTCTTAGTCTGTGAGTGTTTTTTTGTGAATTGTATGTATGTTAGGTAAAAGGGTTGTATTTGTCAAGGTCGTAATTATCTTATTCCTTTTGCAATTTGGTCACCATTCCAAGACAGACCTTTGAGGTACTTTTTCTTCGTATAAAATATACGAATGGTTGCTCTAGTACTCTGCAAAATATTTTCTCCTGTATTTTAAAGAGTTTGCCGTTATGTCATCCCCCTGGAGAGTTTCTAAGTTCAATATTTTGTTGGGCAATATCAACTCCGCCCTTTATTATGCTTGGGACAACACCGGTATCTATCGGCTTCTCAGTTTATTATGCTTCCTGCAATGTATGGAATTTCATGGTATTTTTTAGTTATTCTCGATTCTTCATTCCAACGTTTGATAATAATGATATTTTTGTCCTCTACTGCAACTCTCTTTTGCTTACCGCTATGATCGACGGCACGGGAATGTTCCAAACCCTTTTTTTCTGATAGCCTCTACTATCTTCTTCATGTTTTCCTTCTTTTTTCTGCTCTATGGGTATTAATATGTTGAGTTCTGCTAATCTGGGGTTGTCCTTCTTAGTTTATAAGTCCATATTTCCCCCCTTTGATTAGCTCTAATGAGTATGTTCCCTGTTCTATATCTTCTTCCAATTGCTACTGGAAAACTAGTTATGATTCTCACGTCTATTTAAAAGAACATTCTTTCTCTTGGGAATAATTTTGTTTCTCCTACTTGTGAAGCTGATATTTGATTATATGTATACTTTGTCTATTACAGCAGCATCTTTACTGTTATTGATCTCGACAACTATTATGAGGTTGTTTTTTTTAATGCATTTATTACAAAATTCACGATCAGTGGTAGGGGCACAGATTTTATTTACATTTGTTGGTAAAATTAGTGGCAAAATCACTTTTTTGAATTATGATATCAGCTGCTGGGATGGTGGATTGCTTATCTATTAGTACGTTAATTGAATTTAGAGTTAATATTCTGTTGTTTTTGTGATTTACCGAAAGTCTTGCTGCCTTGAAGTATAATTTTCTAAACTCCAAATACCGTCAAAAGTTTCTATCCGAGCAAGCAAAATATGAGAGAGGGTCCAATATGAGTGGATAAAGGGTTGAAGACATCTCGAATTGTACCACCTTCGCATCAAAGCTCTGAAAGTATCATTTGCTGTTAATTTTCCTAACATACCCAGCGACATTTCTCAATATCACCACTATTTCTCTAAGGACAGAACTTTATCATAAGAAAATAAGAGATTTGGACCCAGTCAAGCTCAGTTTTAAAGGTTCGTGATACCGAAATATCACAGCTGGTTGCAACTATTAGTGTCATTGAATTATCATAAATATAATATAAGCGTGTGTAAACCAGTCTGCACGTGGTATAACAATCGAAAAAATACCATTGCGACTTGAACTGTTTCGATGAAGTCACAGAAATAGATCTGGGAATAACAAATTGACGAAAAAGCCAAGCAAAGATTTGAGAAGGGAAAGGCCGAATTCAAATATGTTAGGAAAGCAGAGAAGTGGGACAGTTATTTACTTTCCTATACAAAGCTGATAGAGAGGCTCGTATATTTGAACCTCTGCTATCGTTTATAGTTGGATAACAGCCTGGTAGCTACTTCTTCCGTCACCCTCTGACCTTATCAACCGGCTGCTGATTCAAAGAAATATGCCCAATACTAGTGTGTCCAAATGACTTTGCAATTCAAATCTCCCTCCTGCTGACACGTCATCATTGCTTCATTGTTTCAAAAGATCAAAACTTTGATTGACCGACCAAGCCCATAACTGATTCCTTCTAAAATTATCATCTCCTTTCGTTCGGTTGGCAAACACTGGCATCATTATCTGACCGCTTCAATATCCTGTTATTCAGAAAATAAACACCGTTTTTTTTAACCCTTCGGACTGATCTAAATTACATCGAGGCCAGCAAACGGGGTTAAGGTAGATCCTATAGTTGTGTATGTGCCTGCAAGTAGGTTAAATATCAAATATGTCTATGTGTGTGTGGATAAAGGTCGCAACGTCAAAGCACTATCCTCCCTTGACATCAATAAACACCAGGGAATTGGCACTGTTATTCCTACCAACATATGGCAAATAGTCCTAGACATTTTGCGTGTATTCAGACATTGACTGTACAGAAATGCATTAAACCCTTCAAGCCAAATACTAAAATAAAGAATCTGGAAAAAAGAACAATACATTTTTCAATTAACTATCTGAGATTTTGAAAGACTTTAACAATTCATAGATATATCTATCCCAAAGATAGAATGTCTCTAACACGTCGCTTCATGTGTGACGTCTGCAGAATACAAAACTCACTTTGGGTCCTGATTACGGTCAGAACAGCGAGACAACATTAACATTTATTATTTTTGACATGTTATGTCCTATTCTTAATCAAAAATAGTTGGCAAAAGAATAATATGAAAAACAACAACAACAAAAAAACACAACCTGTACGTCAACTTTTGTCAAATACGTGTCGATGAAATTTTGCTGTCGAAACACACTTTAAATGAATATATGCATAGAGGAGTATATCTTCAGACTTACACGGTTATTTGCTGAATTTCAATCTAAAATGCTCGCTGCAAATGTATTAGCTATCGAAAAATGAAAGGTGAGGTTGAGTTTATAGCCAGAGAAAAGGTTTATGTCAGAAAAAAAAATGTATTCGTATAATAAAATGCGTTTTATCATCATCAGGTTATGATCAGATTGATGTAAATACGTTGGTATGAATATATTCATATAAATTAGATATAAATTCAAAGATTACACATCGATTGAATCTTGTTAAAAGAAAAGTATTACCAGAATCTGAAACATCCATACTATCTATCTATTCACTTATCTGAGATTAGGCAAATGGGTATACTATATTTACGTTATCGATTCATTATTTTCTAGCAAGGAAGGTATTGAACCAAAAGATCGACCTGCAAACTGAGAACCCTACAATGAGTTACTGAAAGAATCTTGCTCAACCTCAAGTGATAAGATCATAAGACAGCATAATATATCAGGAAAAAGACAGGAGTCCGAGATATCATAGAAACTGATAGAAAAGTCAAATGGTGATGGGCTGGACATTTCATGAGAATGGCAGATAGCGGCTGATTAGATCCCTAGATATCAGGCGCGAGGCTATTGCCGACCGAAAGTCAGATTGCATGACAAGCTAGATAAATTCAGGAAGTACTGGCTCTACAATACCACCGATAGAAAAGTTCGGCGAATTTTGGGTGAGGTCTATGTTAAACCATGGACGCTGCTGATAATGATGATGATGATGATGATGATGATGATGATGATGATGATGATTCAAATTATCTGCATCATTAGCACTTGAAATATTCATTGACAAACTCGCTTAACGAAGATAAATGTGTTAATTATTGCATGATATCAGGAAGTTTTATCAAGAATTTGTTTTAATTCTCTTCCTCAAATCCATCGTTAGAAATCAAATCATTGTCTTTGAGGTAGTAATAAGGAATAACATTAACTATAACGAATTAACCTTGTGTGAAATGTAACATCAGTGGTGATTAAATTTACCTCCTTATTTACATTGACAAACAAATGCATATCCATCTGCATTCCACCACGTATACTCGCATACATGTATATCATACCTATCTATCTATCTATTTATCTATCTATTAGTGTGTGTAGTTACACATAACCATAAAACATAGTCATTTGTTCAAAGTAATATCAGGACTCCCCGGTCCAGGCTTGTCCAGCCTGATCTGTTGGTGCTTTGACCACTCAGCCTAGACCAATCTGCTGCCATCTTTCCAGACTCAAGGTAGTGATCATGATTAAATTTTATATTTTGAACGTTGACCTGATGTTTATTTTATGATTTCAAACTTCTCTGGCATTGAAAGCCAGAAAGACATTGTGGTGAGTTTTGAATAAATACAATCGTTAATGGGGACTATAGAAACAGGCTGGCTCCAAGAGGAGCTTCTTGACTATCAGCCAATTGATGTAAACTAAGAGAAAACAAGCCTAAAAATACTCACAGCAACTTTTTTTTTACTTCTACGGGGTGTTTAAGCCAGTTGAAATCAAACAGTTAAAACTCCAAAATCCATCATCAGAGTTGATTCCGTATATGCAGGAGTATTCCCAGTAGTTACTCTATCAAATTAATAGAAGACTCGGGACCCTCCCAGCACGGAAAATGATATAAAACAAGGTGACAGAAAATCACTTAAACTGTTCATAGTTTGCCTTAGAATAGCTTTCTGAAATTTCAATTGGGCAGATCAATGAATCAGAAATGATGATGGATACCTGAGATTTGCTGACGTACTCCTTGTTGTAAACTTTCATGGACTCCAAATAATTTGAGATAAACTGTCTTGAGAAGGCAAGAAAATTGATCTTCGTATTAACCTTAGTTAAACCAATGGCATGCACAAACAAAGGCTCAACGATCAAAATTGAAAACGCAGATGAATAGTCACTACTAATTCTATATGCAACAACTTCTCTACAAAAGAAAAGCGATCAAAATAAGAAGAATACATGGCTTGCAAGCTTCCGGTGAAGCAAGCTCAACATTCAAAAGTTAAAAAAAAATCGCATTACCCTTGAAGAGGAGGGCCAATAACTAATGCACTTTCTTAGTGGTCACTTATGGAGCAAGAACACGAGACCCAGCCAGAGGATCTGCTCCCGAACTAAGAACCATGAAACATTCACGGAAGAATCATATTTTGCATCACATTGAAGGATCATAAGATTTCTCAGCATATTACAGAAAGATAGGAGTCAGAAATACAAAACTTGATTGGCTATTCACGTTAAAGGAAAGTCAGACAACTACTGACTGGCTTAAGAGATATAGACTCTGCGATGCTTGCGATAAAGATATCTTTTGAATTTCTGAGATAGTCAAGACGGCTGATGCTGCAGTTAATGATGATGGTAAACGCTAATATTTATATGTTGAAGATTACATTGTGTATAATTATATTATGTATTTAAGTTGAAGTCCATGAATAACTTTGGAGACCATTAACAGTCAAAATCTGCGATGAAAAATGAATATTACTTATCCTGGCGTTGGGCTGCAAATTGAATGTAACACTGTGTGTTTCTACCAAGCCATGTAAATCAGTAGAGATCAGCTTTGATATGCTCAATACATGTATTCAGATGAATAACGGAATCTTCATCGATATCATGTTTCCTTTTCATTCATTAGGCATATCATAAACTTGCATGGGTCCAAAGCATTTGAAATTGAACTCACTACATGACAGAACTGGTATATACGACTTGCTTTCTCATACAATGTCCTGTAAGTATCCCAAAAATATTCAGGAAGCAGCCTAACCGATGATAATGTCAGCTTTGGGGGCCACGTGATAACCAATTGTAAAACAAAGACAATCGGTGGCATAATTCTAAAGTGTGGTAATAAAATCATTTTGATACGTTACAATTTTTTTCTGCAAGACAGTGACCATCTGTGGGAAAATGGGTTGTCAGCCACTCCCGAAAATATCGTCAAACAGGAAATCAGATCAGCGCCAAACGATATCCGACCAACATGTAATACAGCCCTGTACGAATTTTGATTTGGGTAAGGAAACCAATTCAACATGTTCAAGGGACATTTCATGAATAAAAATACTTAGGTCAATGATATCTAATTAGACAAGGTTTTATGACATATTATCAGAAATAGCAAAAAATGGTTCACTTCATTTTACTCAGCATGAGATCTCCTTTTGAACAATAAAATACGCACTTATCTGATGAAATCCTTCTTCCAACTAACACACCACGGCTAACATATACCATTATGAGAAATGACGATGAATATTTTTTTGCAGCAGATCTGAAATACTAACCAAACTATATACATCCTGCTGAGTAGCATGTCGACTTTGTTCCATTTATCAACTCAAAATTTCCTACAATGCTCTATTATAGCACCAGGACTATAAAGAACAACAGGAAAATAGAACGACTGTTTTACAACCCTTTATATAACATTTCTTATGAAAGGGACATACAACAAGAAAGCTAAAACGGTTTAGTATCCATAATATATTGGAAGGGAATTATAGACAACAATCGACAAGTTGGAATCCTGCTACGTAACCATCCTCCTCATTAATATTAAACGGGGAAATCATATATATATATATATATATATATATATATATATATATATATATATATATATATATATATATATATATATATATATATATGTATGTATATATATATATATACACACACATATATATATATACACATATATATACATACATATACATAAACATATATATATATATATATACATATATACATACATACATATGCACATATATATATACACACATACATATATATAAATATGTACACACATATATATACATACACACACAGACACACACACATATATGTACATATATATATATGTATATATATATATATATATATACGAAGAAGAAGAAGAAGAAGAAGAAGAAGAAGAAGAAGAAGAAGAAGAAGAAGAAGAAGAAGAAGAAGAAGAAAAAATCTTGGAAATGGAGAAAGCGAGGAAGGAAATAAAAGAATATATATGAGGAAAAACGTCCACTAAGGAAAGCAGGCAAGAAGGAAAAGATTAAAATTTCAGATAAGAAAAGGAACAATAGAAAAGAAAAAGATAATTGACACAGGAAGAAGAAGAAAAGGGATTTTGCAGTGAAGAATATTCTACTTATCATCCTGTGTACCGTTGTCCTCATTTATTTCAAAGAAGCATTATCTCAATCATCAAATGAATTAAGTCTAATCAGTAAAAATGAAAATCAAAACAGTTATCTTGCTGTTAATTCTTTATCAGAGACAAAGCGTAGTTGTCTTGTCTTGCGATAAAGAGAATTAATTATCCTATACATGTTGTATTCATGTTTATTTTTCTCCATTTTTCCCTCTTACACTCGAACACACGAGTCGATTGTATTGTTATGCTTCAAATTAGGAAGATGAAGACAATGAATTGAAAAAATTAAACGAAAATAATATCTAAGTGGTGGCTAAAGACAGGATACAGTTCTTGTCCGAGATAAGTTAGGAAATATATTGAGCGAGAAGCTGTTTTGAAAACGAAAAAGGTGTCCACACCAAACCCCCCGAAATTGCCCAGAATGATGTTCAAGTCTGAACTGCCTTAGCAGAATTATGCATAGTATGTACCATTGTTTCATTTGCTAGGTTTCGACAACACCTATAAGTAACATAATATAGCCGAGCACCAAAAATGAATGCATTTATTTTATTAAAATCAATTAAACATTGCTATTTAGGATGATTAATTTCAAATCAAAATTGGTAAACGATAACACAAAAGAAATGCTTATATCATTTGTTGGTTACCATACGGCGATTATTCTTTGAATGTACGATACTTTGATAAAGAAGCAACGCAAACATTTGAAGCATGATTCAAATACCAAAAAAAGAAATATACATTTCTACTAAAAGCAAATGTTGTAGCTACATTTGAAATTTTACATAATCATCGTTCGTGTATTTTCAATGCCACGATAAAGACAAAAATATTTTACAATAAATCATATCTATAGCATCTCTTAATCTAATTTCAATAATGATAAGAACATCATAAAGTTGAATATTCTTCTTATATATGTATTATTTTGCTCAGCTCCATTAAAAAAATTCAATAGTCTGTCTTTTATAAGAGGAAAAACAACCCATCAAAACAATGCATCATTTTGAACAAGGATCACTTGGGTACTCAGTCTAAAATGCTGGATATTCAATGCAAGAAAGGAAAAAAAGAAAGCCCTTAAATGAATGATTCCGTTAATTAGATATGAGAAAACAAAGCATTGTATCAGGACAATAGGATACCTAACTCACCCTCAAAAGTGCAAATGTGAATGACAAGAGAAAATCTAAATCACATTTTCCTTTGCAACAAGTCTTATCATACAAACGGATTAAGTGCTATGGATTCGGTAAGATAAAACTACTTTTCATTTCGCACTATGTACTTCTTTTGTTAATCAATCGAATGAATCTTTTCGCACAAATATCCATTGTTTTAATTATGTTTGTATGTTTATATACTGAGTATCTTTGGACAATTTGTATTCAAACTGTTTCAAATTAAAAATCTTTTTCGAAGACACATCACAAACTGATTTCCCGAAGAAGCAAATTAGACTTACATTCTAACATTACAATAAGTGTTGAAAGTGATTTTCTTTTCACCTGAATCCAAGTTGGCACCTATTTTACTAAATAAACGTTTCATCACGTTAGATAATGACATATCTGATTGAACTTGATGTATACATGGAAGAATCATTTATATACATAAATGAGTCCTATAAAGGAACAGCACCTATGGGAGCAATTATCTCTATAGAGATAAAATAAATTCTGTATTTACACATCTTACTTACCTTTCCTGCTAGTCCTGATACTCTTTGAGTGACTCCAGGAGGAGGTTATGATCCTTAGATGAAGGAGTGCTGGTTTACAAGGATTCATTCAATAAGAAGATATACTGCCGTTCTGATTAGTTCCATTTTTGCAGCTGCTTGTGTGATATTTCTCACCCTTTCATTTATGTAAGGCGTTGGGCGTAAACACAAACATGATCACTGACAAGTGTGTGTGTGTGTGCGTGTATATATATATATATATATATATATATATATATATATATATATATATATATATTGAGAGAGAGAGAGAGAGAGAGAGAGAGAGAGAGAGAGAAAGAGAGAGATAGCTGCTTTATCTACCGTGTACATGCTTTCTTCCCGTTAACAATCAGACAATCAGGTTTTCTGAATCTGGTGATCCAAACAGGTTTTAACCTCATAGAAATATTTTTTTAATTTTTTATTTTCCACGTCAACTTCTGCTTTGTGCATACGCTAATAATTCATATGGTTCATAAAATCAGATCCTAATCATTTGCACAGTCTCTTATGTATGCTTATTCTTGGAATGTGTTACGGCAATTTACTGTAATTAGTCCTTATTTGATCGGAGTATCATATCTATGTCCACTAAATTGGTATTTGTAATTTTCTCTTCTTTGGTCAATCTTGACAACAATATAATCTGATGTAATTGAAATTATAGTTCAAAATATCAGAAACCCAAATAGAAACCCTTTGGCCAATTCAAAATAAAGGTAAAAGGCTAAAAGCCAGATTGGTATCACGTCATATCAGTATCAGAGTATTTTAGACTCCAACAGGGATAATTTGAAACTTTTAAATTGTCTCAATCGATGCATCGAGAAACATTCAAGAGTAAGAAAAAGATGATGGCGTTGAAATATATTCTGAATATACGAGAGAACAAATAAAAAAAATAATGATGACGATATTTGATCGACTCGCTCCATATTTCCCTACATGCATCATAAGATGCAAGTATGTGATATTGTTACGATGACTAGAAAAATCTATTTTCATAGAATTGTTAATACTAATTTGGATTCTAATTTTTCAACCTGAAATGCCTTGAATTATCTGTGTTTCATTCTAGCCTCCATTCATCTTATAATTGAAAAAAAAACAAGAGCAATAATAATAATAATAAATAAATGAATAAATAAATAAATAAATAAAAACAAAAAAAACAAAGCAAGAAATTAAAAGAAAAAACAAATGTCAAGGGACGTTCAAATGAATATCAGGACAGTAACATTAACACCTAAAATA
Source organism: Thysanoteuthis rhombus (assembly GCA_963457665.1). Taxonomy (NCBI): domain Eukaryota; kingdom Metazoa; phylum Mollusca; class Cephalopoda; order Oegopsida; family Thysanoteuthidae; genus Thysanoteuthis; species Thysanoteuthis major. The sequence continues at coordinate 62,975,539 of OY735201.1, forward strand.
AAATTCGATGAATTGTTAGTTGAGGAAATCTGGAGACCTACTTTTCATGCAGTGTAATCAGAAAGGTAATGATTGCTAGTAATCAAGAGTTGATAATCTCTTACCGCTGGAATAAGGCTATTATGTACATAATGTTAATACATCTCTAATTAATTTGATAAAGTAATACAGTAATTTTCCCTGTGTTTGATATCGAGGGAGGAATGATTGCAAGTTGTCAAGTGAATTTATGTGTGTATAACTGGCACATCTGAAAACATGCATAAATAAGTTCGTAAACAATTTTTTGAAGATCTAAATCGAAGCAGCTGAACTGGAAAAAGTACACCTTTACATCTATCTACGGAAACAAATGTTCATATGACCCTCAAAAGAATAGGAAATTAAACGGAGCAAACTCAACTCTCGAAAACAAATTGACACCACTGATCCAACAGAGGAGGTTATATATCCTCCCAATAGTCACTTATGGAGCTGAAACATTGGACCCAACTGAGACACAGATCTGCAAACTGAGAGCCATGCAACGTACTCATGATAAGATTAAGCACAACCTCACATAGAATGACCACAAGACGGCACAAAACATCCAGGAGAAGATAGGAGTCCAAGACATCATACAGTCTATGAAAAATTCAAATCGCAATGGGCTGGCCATGTTGCAAGAATGACAGGCAATCGAGTGACATTACAACTCACATCATGGATCCATAGAGACCACATGCGTAACTGAAGCCGGCAAAATATAATATGGAGAGATGAACAAAACGAATCCAGAAAAGAACTGGCTCTGCAAGGTCCCCAAAAAGATATATTGTGATACCTTGGGAAAGTCCATGTCCAACAACGGACGTTAAAAGACTGATGATGAGGATGATGATATATATTTCAAATAATAATTTTTTTTTCATGCCTGGGTGTTTTTGAATTTTGTTTATTTGGCTATTATTCAGAAAGTGAGCTTTACTACCACTCTCGGAACATTGGATTCAAAAGCAGTGTTTAAAGGTAAGAAGATTTGAAGGTCGGATATTGTACACAAAGTGCATTGGATGAGGCTCGGAGAATTCTGAGTCAACACATCAGACCAGATTTCCACATTTTTTTTTTAGAAACCATCAGCCAAAACTGTCAACTCAGTTTTCTCTCTGAAATAAAGTTGAGCATTGGCCGCACCGCTGGCCATATATGTATTACTCTATCATGTATTAGTGCAAATGTTGTTAGAGGGCTTGGAATTTCAACGTTCACTCCTCGTTATGTCAACAATTTTTTAAAATCACATCCTCTGGATAAGTTTTAGTGGTATGTACAATAGGCAATGCATCTTCATGCTAAAACAGGCCCAGTCTGAACCCACTTTTTCTCTTTAGAATTCAGGCTTTCTAATATTGTCAGGCAACAGATGAGAAATCTCTCTCAGTTTCAATCCTATGAGTGGGAAAATACCATTCCCTGATTTTGAGAAAAGAAAAAGGAATAAATTCCAACCCATGAGTTTTGCCCCCATACGTGAAAACAAATTTTTGTTCATTTCCAACCTAGAATTTGACAAAAAAATCAAACTCTTCCTAGATCTAAACCCTTGAAGTTGGGAAGTATTCCCTCTCTATTTTGACCCTCAAAATGAAAGAAGCTCACTTTACATTTTGACCCCTACAAGTGTGAAAAATATCTCTCAATTATGACCCCTAAAATTTGGCAAAAAAAATCACCCAGCCCGAATTATCTGTCCCAAAGGGAAAAATGGAATATCTGTTAGATTTTGAATTTTGAGAGTGGAAAAAAATTTATCAATCTTGAGCAATATAATTGATTAAAATTCATCCTTTTAACTGACACCTGTTGAATTATCAATAACATGAGAAATACATTGTGTCCGTGTCTTTGTTTCTTTCTCTTGCATCCCTCCTCTTGAATTTCTTTTTTTTTTCTTTCTTTTCTTCTTACCCTCTCTCGTCATATCTTTTTTGTCTCCTAAAATCAAAATATATATGTATAGAACCAAGAATGAAAAATATCTAAATTCAATTTCACCTGTTAAAAAAAAAGTGATTCCCCTTCGATCTGAGTGTTTAAGTTGGAGAAAAAGTTCCTTCCATGTGGTCGAGATAACTTATGATTCCTGAACAAAATGGAAAAATGCGCTGTAACTGTACTAAATCAAAGCATGTACTAATGAGATCATCATTATTCAAGGTATCCATTTACAACCAATGAACATCGTAATATGGGTTATCTTGAGAAAATACTTTTTGTTCTTTCTTGATAAACAACGCAGTCTACATCACATTCTTATATCTGAAGTTTGACTTAAAGAAAAAGAGTGAAAAATATTTTATACGATGTCATCTGTGAATATCGTTACCATTGATAAGTAACCATGAAAATACCTCCCTCTTGATTTGACTCCTAAAAACATATTCTGGACGGGTGATTTCTTAAAACTGATTTGTCAAAATGCTTACACACCAGGAATTTCAAGGATTCATACTAAGTGATATCTATGGAAAGCGAATACAGACGGACAGACTTCTAACGATATATAATAGGATTAATCGATGATTTTTAAATAGTTTTGCACTATTATATTCTTTTTTAAATTTGGGAAAAAAACAAACATAAAAATTGAAAACTTTTTTCACTCAAAATTCATAATCATTGTATCATCTTTGACCAGATTTACAGGGGCGCTGATGGGATATATACGTAATACCGAGACGCCAGTCCCCCAAAAAATAAACCCCCCAAAAACTGATTTTGGCCAACTGCATCACGCTTCTCTGCTTCTCTGCAAAACCGTTGATAGCATTCTCGACTAACACCATAATCGCTGTCTTACCATGTGCTTTTATCTCCTTTGCATTTAATCCCCTAGTATTGAGCACTAAGAGGTTTTGTGTTGAATTATTTAGTTGTCTGATGTACTTTTACCTTTTAGCTATTACCGGGCCTTTCCTTGCAGTGCTTTTAGTTAATTTGGGTCTGTGTGTTCTTGCAACCACTCCAAGAGCCAAACCATTAAGAAAAGCACTATGCACGCACAGAGACAAAAAATGTCCTCTGTTGACACGCATCTTCCCCAGGCGTGCAGTCCACTTAAGCTTGTTGATTGCCTATTTCCCCATGACAAATGGGGAGCCATGACAACGCTGATGAGGCTGAGCTGTTTGAGTTAGTTGTATTTGCTCAGTCTGTCTCTTCAATCAAATCATTTATCTGACACTTTTGCTCCGCTTTATTTAATGCTATCGACAGAAATTGGGAACGATATGATTCGTCTTGTTAGCACATATACTGTAATTTTGTCTCTTTCGAAGTTATCCTGATATTCATTCACATCAACATTAATCGGTGCAAAAGAAATCCCTGATAGCTCTTTCAGATGAATAAAAAAAAATGATAAATACGGATATAAATAAGGATTATTGAATATGTAATGTTTCTTTATGGCCAATTCGTAAAAAAAAGTTCGGTAACGTTAGTTTGTAACTTGAGCATCGAGGAAAACCTTGAAAGAAAAAATAGCATATTTCCAGTAACATCTCCTAGTAATTTATGAGTAAAAAATAACTTATTTTCAATGACAATTCAAAGCAACTTGTGCGTTGAAAATGTTAATGTCAACCATTCTTTGTAACAATTGCGGAGAAAATAACTAATTTTCCGTAAAATCTCATAACTTGGGCCTACGAAAAAAAAAAAAACGAATTTTCAGTAATACGAACTAGTCGTGTTTGCAACCCGTTATTTCAGTTAAACATTCTACTATAAGCATAAGTCCAAACTAATTCACTGTAATGGTTACATTTATAGACGTTCAATAACTTAAAGTATATATAATACCTAAGTGCATGGCGCATATAACCTGAACTCAGATATATTTAATATAGATACAAAACATTGATTATTCAATATTTCTCCGGAGAATACTTGATCAAATTTTAAAGGCTTGACTAGAAAATGCAAAGGTTACATCCCACTACACGAAGAATGATATTGCCTGTTTTTAGTAAATCTTGAATTACAACAAAAATTACAAGAAAGATTATTGAAAACAGCTCTATCAACGAGTAAGATTAACCATAGTAATATTACCATTACATGGAATATTACTACCAAATTTTGCAATTTTTCAAAGTATTTTTTTTAAAGTTTTGCCATTGGATCAGAGGTTTGTGATTTAAAAAAATATCTTTGGTGGTCAGGAAACTGTGTAAGTATCACTGACAAAATTATATGCATCTGAAGAATTTGGGAAATCATGTTGACCGACAAAAACGTTGATTATGTTTCAAGCTTAAGATTTCCACTCTCTATCGACAATGAAATCATTCCAAATTGATTTCGGTTTTTTTTCTAATAATAGGTACAGATTATTCTATGAAATTTGTTTTTCTTTCTATCATATCTACTATTCTGAATGTAATATAGACAGATTTATTATGATAACGTTTCCTCTACATCCTTATGAATTTATGAATACCTTAATGGAGCTGGATTAATAGTAAATATACATTGGGAGAACAGAAAGTGTGAGACATTCAAAATTCGTAAAATTAGAAATTGTGTTTGAGAAATCGAAGCAAGGTCCACCAAATAACCGATAATGAAGATTTGCTGGCTATAAAAAAGAAGAAAAGATAAACTTCTTTCTGAGAATCAATAACACAATTCACTTTATTTGATGAAACCATATCAGTTCATTTGAAAGCAACTGTAAAAAAGCTAAATTAATGCTTTCATTTGATTTGAAGCCAGAACACAAAAATGAAACAATGCAATCATGAATCTATAAAGGAATATTTAAAAACGCCCCGTTTCTGAATCGTATCGATATTTGTTGTGATAGCTATTTTATAGAAATAATAACAGGTCTCAACAGAGGCTGGATATGGATGAGAAGCTGAAACACTGTTTGGAAAACCTGTTATTCTTCTTGGAAATTGATGTTCAGCTTGTGGGAACAGCATTGGATTGATACATCATTGATTTCTTCAAAGTAAAAAATAAACATTTTTATGTAGACCAGCTAGTAACAACAGCACGAATTAATAGAGTCTGGTTTTGTGGCATGACACAGCTTGATATACTGCCCGAATTACGTTATTAAAGTTACATCGGATGCAAGCGTAGATTTTATAGCTTTGTGGCTACTCCATCGATCAATCATATACAGATTTCCCATTCATCAGATCAGAATCCTTCAATTGATTCACTGTATATCTAGTGAAGAATTATTCGAGTGAATTGATAATTTGGTGTACAGGTATACGTTCTCACTTCTGAACTCTCCTAATCAATATTCTGGCCTATGAGAGCTAATATATATTCCTAGGAAATAACTAGGAATGGAAACATGCAGAGTTGTGTCCTCACACCTGACTTTCTAGTTTGGGTCGTTCATAGTCGGAAAATCAAAACATTTTTGACTTGACTGATGATACGGACTTGAAAATAGGTTTCCAAACTCAAGGTTTTTTCCCATCAGACACAAAAACTTTGTTAAACGTGGCGATGATTTTGTTAATAAATGAATTGTTTTCCTCGAAAATCTCAAAACTGTGCTGTATTTACGAGAGAGGAACGACTTGTTTGGGCTGTTTTGCTTGGTCTAGCAGCGATTCTTCTCAATAGTAGTGAGGTGTGTATTTCTTGTTGATTTCAATATCTAATCGAAATCAGTCAAACTCAGCACCACTATCTTAGTCTTTCAAGGTTCGACTACTTTCGTCTAGCTCTGAATTTTTTCATTTTGATTGCTGTGTCCTTGTCCCTAGCATGTTTGTTGTACATAACATTTGTTTTGCTGAAGTTCTTGTAGAGGCCAACTTCCTTGCCTCATTTGGTTCGTCATGTATCATTCGGAGATACACGTGAATTAGATAAATGAGCAACATAATTGATTGGCATTGCATAGACACTTCTCAGTGTTTGCAACGTTCGCGTTTCTGCTTGTCATTATTCATTGTTTATGTAATTGAGCTTCACTCTTCCTGTGTCAACTGAAGTGATATTTAAAATCTGAATGCATGTTTAGATATCATTTATATCAAATGATTTGCACTTACAAATGTAATTGTCTAAACCTTGTTATTTCAAAATGTCAACTTTGAATACTTGCATGTAACGCGGCACTTTGTATCATCCTCAAGTAAATCTTTCTCTGCTTCTATAGGCTGATATCTCTTTCTCAATATTCATCTATTTGGTGTACATGAGGTGTGATCAATAAATCCGTAAAAAGACATAGTTATTACCAGAATTTTCACTTGAAATTACGAAGGGCAAGATATATTTCACTTCTTGTAAATATTTGAAGCACTTACAAGTTTTACTGCCATGCATTCATATTCATAGAAATATAAAAAATGTGGCACTTTTGCTTTTTACAGTCCCAATAGATACACGAGTATTTACCTTCTTGTTTCGTTCATATTATTTTATTCTATTGACACAACGCCCAGTGAAACATTTAGTCATAACTATCTGAGGTAGAGTTTCTAGGACAAGATAAATTTCCCACTAGATGACGTCAAAGATAATTCAACCAATCATGAAAATTGTCGGATTATCGTACATAAAATTGATTTTACTGATTGCATATGTACGTATCAATGTCATTGTATGCACCGCCATTTCAATCAACGGGGCGTAAAAACTCACGCGAGCGTGAATATAATGGATATACAATCTCTATATATCTAATATATTTTTTCAAAAATATGATAACATTATATGCATTATAGGGGGATAAATCAATAAATCTATAGCCTGACATAATTATTAGCTGAATTTTGATCTGATATGTTGACTGTAAACAAATTTGCTTCATTTGATCAAAATTCACCAATGAATCGGAAGCACTGAAAGAGAAATACATTATATAAAATCAAGTAACCCAACGTTGTTTTTATCATACAGTTACCGACTGAATGATGTACGCATACATAGACACACATAGCTATGTCTGATTGTGTTGAGGAAAGAGAGAGGAGGAGGTGAAAGAGTGGAGAGTGTTTGGGGAGATGACGTCAGAGAATATCTGCCAATCAGAAACCTCATTTCTACTCAGAATAGTTGATGCTGTGTCTTGTTCACTTCTTTGTACACTTATAAGCATTCATACTTAATCTTCGATCCTTGTATTTCCGGAAACACTTGGGAAATCAACCTTGACATGGGACTTTCACAAATAACATAATTCGTTAGAATAAATTTTGAATTATTTTTCATCTTCTGTCACTAGTTTCACCCCTATCTAAGATTACTTCACTTATCAATCGGCAATCGCTGTTACTTCATTGAATGTTTTCAATTTGGACTTTACATAGAGTTTCCTTTCTGAATGAGCCTAAAATATCGATTATCCAAAAGACGGTAACTATGTGGACACCAAACTGGACACCAGATTAGAATCATTATTGTTCTATCAGTATTTACATAGTCTTTGTTTCAGTTCATTTATTGTCTGTCTTCTCTTCCAATTATTATAGCATGTTGTCTTCAAAAATACTATGATGATGATGCACCCTTGTATTAATCAAACTTCCAAATAAAGGACTTTTTTTACTAACCTTTCATGTTTGTTTTACAAAACTAACTTTTTATAAAATCCTTCATATCATTGGTAAGGTTATCTGAAATTGGAAATTCAATCCGTATAAATGATTTTATATGTTGTGACAAAGAACAGTCTGGCAATCATTGAAATCACCACATTTATGTCTAGGGTGGCAATCAATGATTACATACCGAATTCTGAATTTTTATCCAGTGTATTATGAAGTGGGTGTATATGATCGAATAGAATTGGCGTGAAACAAGGAAACAAATAGACCAAGGATGATTAAGATGTGAATCTAAGGTGAAATCAGTTGTTTTTGCCTTTGCATTACCGGTGAGTCTTTAACTCAGAAGTGAGGACATTGCTCCTTTGAAACGGCTTCACTATCGCTATCAGGCTCGATTCGTACAGGAGTATCAATTACTCTTTTTTTATATTGTCTAAGGCAGATGATAGATTGACCATCTAATGACGGCAGATCATCTAAAAAGAATTTTCTCTATAACACAACGCAATTTATAACCACTTGTATTCAACCAAATTTTGTCTGAAACATCTAGGCTCTCGATAAGTGCAGTGTGCTTCAAAATTCAGGGAGACTGGTTTTGAATGCCAGTAATTGAAAGAGGCGGCTGCGGTTATTACAGATCATTCCAGTCATAAGGAAGCGTCACTATGAAACCGTTTCCTGAGCCTAAATGGTGCAAATGAAAAAGCAACGACTGTTAATTGACGTGTGAATTCCAAGCCATGATGATGATGATGATGATGATGTTTTAGGCAGAGTCTTCGGACGTTAACGTGGGAGAAAAGAAGAGTGAGTGTGAGCTGCTTTCGTAACAGAGCATTATCTTCACTAGTCAGAAAAAAAACTTGAAGAGCGTAGGATATTTGTACATGCATAATGATGTAATACTAAGCTGATACTTATTTGACTGTGTGTGAGTGTGTGTGTGTGTGTGTAATACAGCGAAGGTATAACTTCTACATTTCTTATAAAAGCATATCTGGTTGATACAAGGTGAAATTCAACCCAGACTCCTATTTCAACTGAAGATGATTACTGCAACGTTTGTATATATATAAAAATAAAAGAAAAAATATTTTTGCACATATATCAGACGTTCCAGTTTGGATCATTCGCTGGGAGAGCTGTTCTCCAATCACTTTGATGTCGGAAAATGTTATTTTTGTCTATCAGTTTGGTTTAACGTGGTGTTGCAAACAAACGGTGCAGCGTTTAAAACACAAAAAAAAATTGGTAAAGATCACTTTTGGTTTTGTAGTAACGATGAGAAACAACTTCAAACTCTGACATGGACTGGAGATTGACAAAAGCAGTAATTTTTTGATGTTTGAGCTTTATCGTCATTCTCTGTATGCAATGAGCAGAGGTGACTTTCATCAAAGTAAGACAGAGTATGTTCCAAAAAGGCATGTTTGGAAAGGACTGGACATATGAAGCGACGTGCCATAAATGTCAAATAATTTCCATCCTACATACGACATTTCGAATCATTTCAGTTACTTCTTTTAGTGATGCCAATTAAAATATTTGATGTCTGATCTAATCACAATTTAGATAGTTTATACCTTAAGATCGATGATCTTTTGAATTTTTAAGATTTTTCATTGTATCTTTTTACTAACGTATCCTAGAAATGACATTTCGGAAGTTTTTATTACAAAACATTTTACACACACACACATATATATATATATATATATATATATATATATATATATATATATATATATATATATATATATATATATATATATATACATTCATTCATTCATTCATTCAAAAACGTAACTGAACCAAGTACTATTACTTTTTGAGATATTTGGACAGGATGCCATATCTTATTTGTTTTGAATCCTCGTAATTCATGTAATTGTATATTTTTTCCAGTTAATTTTTTTGTTGAACCCTGCGACAAAGGCCATTGGAGAGTTGTAAATTATCAAAGAAGCTTAAAATACTTGCACTGGTCTGGACTTTTTTTGTATTACTAATGTATTATTTTGGAAGAACTGACTGCACATAATTTTGCTCTCAATTATTATTTGCCAAAAGTCTACGACAACTCTTCATATAGTGGCCAAATTAGACCAGGCGTGGGAATATAACAAATGCTGACTGGATACCAGATAATAATACAAAATTATCGACGAAATCAACCAGACTCAAAAGAAGTACAAAACTAAAAATACTTTGGAACTCTTAAAGCAAACCCATTAGCAAATGCACAAACTAGAGACTGGCTTGCGGAGGGGGGATATTATTAGATTCTCCAGGATTAAATCTTAAATAATTCCCTATAGTTTTTATTTTATTCAAGATTTGATGTAACTAAAGCTGTGCTGTAGTCCTTACCAAGGTCACCGGATAGATCATTCAACTTCAGAGACTTTGATCTACAATAGAGGTTCCACACTTGTGGCATACAAAGTAAATACATGTGCATACAGATATATGTAGTGGATTAGGTAATTACAAAAAGAAAAATAAGACTAAATAGTAAAAACGTTTTCTATACGTAGTTTATATTTTATTATTCATTTTCAGTGCCTGAGAGAATTTCCAGGGAGACACCACAAATAAAGTAAAAAGAAAAAAGATATAGTTCATTTTAGCAGCCGGAAACTTAATTATCTCCGAAAATAAAAGATTCCACGGCCAGGTAGGGTTTCTCATTTCCCAGTCATTACTGAGCAAAAATAACGGCCATAAGTGCAGCCTGTAAAGCTTCCTTGTAGACAATTTCCGCTCTTCAATTTTGCAGTCTGTCTGACTTGTAAGTAATTATACTTATGTCTGTCTCAACTCGTTAAGTGTCCTACTGCAAATAAGAATTCATTCAAGAGACAAATGACTGGAAGTGGGGATCTACAGGTTATTAGCAATGTAACTTGGGAACGAGGTGTTGGAAGATGGAAGCCAAATTCGTCAAGTAATGGAAAGAGAGAGGCAGCAGGAGAGGGAAATTAGGAGAAAGTCGAGTGACATATGTAATTCCAAGTTCTTACGAAATCTATAAAGTTTCTTGTCTTTGGTAACGATGCTGCAAGGCATCGATTCTTTTATAAAAAGAAATGATTTGTTAAATCGAACTTGAAAATAGATACAGTACACCACAAAACTTGATATTCGAATTGAAAAGGTTGAATAACTTTATCAATATCCGGAATATTCCATCACCGCTTTAGATTTCGGGTGTATGTCAAATAAACCTCTCTATTGAATGATGAAAATGTTGAGTGGTGGTTATCATTATACGATTGAAAATTTGCATTATATCTAAAATCCATTGTTAAGTCAGTCAATTGCACGTCTGAAGGCTTAAACAGGGATTTAAGTCCACAAAACGATCACCCAAAAAACAAATAAGTGGTGAGAATTAAAGCTGAGAAGTTGCCAGCGTCTAGTTCTGGAAATGATCCACCAAAAAACAAACTAGAATTTTTGGTACTTCGTCAGACGTGGAATAGGGAACAATGGAGGGTTCTACTCCAAAGACTTGAGAAAGTTCAACCCGAATGGCCGAGATAACCTTCAGTATCACCGACCCAAGAATACCAGAGGGAAGCTTTTCATGATCTGCATGTGAAAGAGTTCAGATCGTGATATGGGCTGCTGTAAGATAAAGTCATGGCACTCCAGTTTGTAGGCAGGCGTTTGAGTGCAGCAAGATACGGAAACCTGCTAAGGAAAGCGAATTAGTAGCTGAAGGGGTTCTTACTAGCGTCCCTAATTTTTAGATTTTTTAGATTTAGAGATTTTAGTGGGAATGATATTTCATTTTGCGCTGTGTTACCTAGTAACAAATACAACGATCTCAAATTCGTTACGACTGGGTCACATTATGCAGAACAAAATATCATACCGACTTGAATGAGTTCAAAATATTTTTTTTCAGTTGGGAACAAATTGTCAATCAATTTGATGCATTTTTACATAAATATGTAGATGTCTGTCGTGTGAATGTATGGTGATCTTACACATCAGAATGCAAAACCTTTTTTCTCTGATTTCTTCTCAAATTCCTGTTATCATTTTACCAAATATATTTGTACACACACACGCACACATACATACACACACATATATATAATTTTACCAAATATATTCCCAAACACACACACAAACATATATAATTTTACCAAATATATTCCTAAACACACACACACATATATAATTTTACAAAATATATTCATAAACACACACACACATATATAATTTTACAAAATATATTCATAAACACACACACATATATATATATATATATATATATATATATATATATATATATATATATATATATATATATATATATATATATATACAAATACGTGCATACAGACATATTTTTCTCTCGATATGAATATTTTCATATTCATGTGTGTATACATATATATATAACTATACACAAACGTATTAATACACACACTCACACACACATACATATATGTATTTAACATAAATACACTTATATATATATATATATATATATATATATATATATATATATATATATATATATATATATATATATATATGATAATAATCAAGTCATCCACGGACAGCTGTTTCGTTGTATTACAACTCTTTAGTGTGGTTATAAACAATCCAATATTGCATGCAGTACCACGAAAACATTCACTACAGACTCAAAAGCTATCATTTACTGCTGCCTTGTGTCGAAATGGATGATCAGTAGCAATATATTTATTAATGCACAATTCATCATCCACAACAGTGGTCAATTTCACAGTTGGAATATATATATATATATATATATATATATATATATATATATATATATATATATATATATATATATATATATATATATATATAAATATATACATATATATACTTCTAAAAGATTACTTTTCTTTTGTTTCCTAGCTATATGTATTAGCTTATTTGCTTCAACTCAGTGTTATTTATATGTATTGTCTGGTGTTTGGACATGTCCATTATACATAACTTCAGTTTTGTGAAAGCAGATTCTTTTGCTTTCTTCATTCAGTCTAGCATTTCTTGGAGGTCATGCAGGTCTTCTGCAAAAAAGACTATGTCGTCTGCAAATCTGAGGTTGTGTAATTATTTTTTATCTACTCTCAAGTATTCTTTGGGAAAATCATCCTGGAGCTGCTTATGTGAGTTTGAACAAGCTTGTATCCCCCTGTCTCACCATTCAGTTATGCTCTATATAAATTTGTTACCGGGACAGTAAATATGATGTAATACTCTGACGTGAGGGGTTCATAGTTTGTACAGTTATAACATTAATGACCTTTTGAGTTTCTTTTGACTCCAAGCCCTTTTTGAAGTTGATAAACGCTACAGCAAATGGAATTCTAAATCCTACTACCTTATTTTTTAATTGATTTGTCGAATGAAGATTGTCATTCGTTGACTAATTTTTATTTCAATTTTCTTTCAGCCAGCTTGTTCCCCACGTTGGTTTTCATCTTGCATTTCGATGGTTTGGTCGAGTACACTAGTTATTTGATCCCGTCTTGAATTGACGGTTCTGATAATAGCTCTGATATTCAAAATTTTTTCGTGGACCTCCAGAATTTAAACAGGAAGTATTAGCCCAGTGAAGTCCATGATAGAGATGTGTATTGGATCATTTGAAGGTTTATGATCTACCACAGGCAATAAAATACTGTTGATGATGGTGATATACATTTATGTTCACATACACACGTATACACACACACACATATATATATATGTATACATGAATTCATGTTTAAAAATTATATATATATATATATATATATATATATATATATATATATATATATATATATATATATGTACAGAACATGTGTATAAATATACATAGATACATACATATACTATTGATTATAAATTATATTATAATATATATATATGAATTAATTTGATCTGACAGTTAATGTATCAACTACTTAGAACATCAGCAATAAAAAAGCTAATAAAGCAATGGGGGAGCTCCGGTAATCGAACCTGCAATCGATCGAATAGTTGCTTCAACGTAGTTATATATATATATATATATATATATATATATATATATATATATATATATATATATATATGGTGAGAGAGAGAGAGAGAGAGAGAGAGAGAGAGAAAGAGAGAGAGTTCAACATTTGTATCAATATCGTCAGCATTTTAACATCTTCTAATGGATTATATGATATCTGTGACCCTAATTTTCCTTTTAACACGCTGTACCGCCTTTTAATCCCTCCATATGATGTCGAACATGATTACTTCCTGTGCACGTTACATGGTTCCGAGTTTGAGGGTTAATCTCTTGGTCAGGTTCCAAGTTTCAGCTCTCTATGTGATGATAGGGAAAATGCATCGGATGTATACCCCACTTTTTAGGATTAATAGGATTTTCTGGACTTCGAAACTGGAGTTTTCAAATCCTAAAAGTCATTGATACAATAGTACAACAAGGTTTAGACCCCTTTTATGACAGAGTATCGGAACATATTTTCTGATTCAGCAGTTTATCACCCTAAATGAAGAGTCTGATCCCCTTCAACTTGAAAAACGTATAAGCTTAGGAGATACCAGCTCACTTAAACTCGAAACCTTCTTCAAGATGATCTTCCGTTACCTACACACGGAATATATTGAAATCAAATAGTCGTAAAATACCCATACACAATTTTGCTGGTAACTTCGTGTTTTTTGCAGTGAACCTTCATTATCGCTAAATAATACTGGACGAACGGAAATCTGAAGCAAGAAAATAAGTCACCAGATTAATTTCAGCAAAACAAATGTCATAGAAAACAATCTGAGAACAGGGACACAACAAGCAGAATTGAAGACTGAGAACCGAAGAAAGTATACTGCTTCATCTACCAAAGAAGCCGATCTCGTGAAATACTAAAAAAAAACCAAGAATCAAACAAACACACGCATTTATATATGCGTGTACATGTATACATATATGAGTGTGTGTGTGTGTGTGTGTATATACATATATATATGTATGTATGTATATATATATATATATATATATATATATATATACGTACATGTGTTCATATACATAAATTTAGATATACATGCATATATTAACGCATACATTAATATCAATGCACATACCCACATATACATGAATATAAACACATACATATATATTAATATTCATGCATATATATATATATGTATATAAACACATACATGTATATATACATAAACACACACAGACACACACATATATATATATACGCACACACTCACAAAAATATACGCACACACTCACATATATACATACATACATATATATATATATGCACATAAATACACACACAGCACTATATACATACATGTGTATATACATATATATGCACATAAAAACACACACAAGACAATATATATATATATATATATATATATATATATATATATATATATATATATATATATTGGGGAATGGAATATTAATATTATACATTTTGTTGTATCATGTTGAAACTCTAATTTGAAATGATCACCTGTCATCAAAATATAGTCGGCTACTCTTTGGCTTAGTCACATTTAATTGATGAAACAATTATAAAAAATGGTCTGTTGCAGGTATGAAACCTACCCTATTGTATGAGTAACGCCAGGTTGAAACGGCTACCCCCATCAATCACCTTATGAATAATGCACAAAATTTTCAAATATGTATACATTTATATGCCATGCTGATATTACAATTCTGCTCTTGAAATCCCTGAAACGGTTGCATGGTTCACAACATGTGATAAAAAAACAAAAATAAATAGATGGATAAATTAGTCCATAGTACATCAATAACAAAGCATGTGTGAAACAAAAAAAACACCAGGAACATTACACAATTAACGTTAAAAGATATTTGGGAAATAAGTGATCGAAAAGACAGACGAATCAAAACTGAGAAATATTGTATATTCTAAGCTGTAACGTGTTCTAGACTATATATATATATATGTGTGTGTGTATGTGTGAATGGGTTTGTGTGTGTGTTAGTGTGTTTGCATGCATGTGAATGCTTCTCCGCCTTTCCGAAGTTTGACATATGTAGATTCCCCATACATATATATATATATATATATATATATATATATATATATATATATATATATATATTGAGCTTTTCTACGTGGAAAGACGCACACACATACGCATACATACACAAATACATGCACACACACACACGCACACACACACACACATATATATATGCATAAAATGGCTGCCCCATAGTTTTCAATACGGCCATCATATGATGTCACTGTAGAGAATCAAGTATGCCAGGAACAGATGGTGCTTTACAACCTGACCAGGAATTTGAAATTATTGGGTGCGAAATTAGCATGCAAGAGAATCTACAGTTTAGGTAACGGGTGTGCATGACCCATATACTTTTGCATGCCTTTTGGGCTCTCCTGCTGACTTGCGTTTTGATCTCGAGCTATTTCATAGTTCCCTGTCATTTTCTCACTTACTTTGCTGAAGCGAAAGTTCCCGCGTATAAGACGTGTTGATTTGACGCTATCATTTTCAGAACATAGAGTTCAAAATCAGACCCTTTCCTGATATACCTCTTCAGTTTTTCTATTCCCCAGTTGTAGCTTTCCTCCGATGGATTATTTCCCACTAAAACAAACAGTTACTCGTTTCACTTTAATTAGCTGAAGTATTTGCAGCTCGGAGTGAGATATGCAGACAATCCGTATACCTCATCTTCGGTTTATGAGGACAAGGTTTACCTGACTTTGCAAACAATAGTTACTTGGGTATTCTTTCATCATTCATTCTCGGTAAATGACCTCTTCATTGTAGCCTATAGTTCAGGGCTGTGGCTTGAATACTAGCTAAATGACTGGATCAATTCAAGGATTGTCATCTTGACCCCTCCTTTCACCAATGCTTCTCATCTGAGACAAGCCATATACTTACAGGCAAAGATACAAACACCTTCTGACTCCTTCTCTTCTTCCAGCTGAACCCGTAAAATTTCCACAGTTGTTGGCAACTAAGACTATTTATTGTCATGCCAATGGCCTTGAAGTAATTAACTCTTATTTTTTTATAAAAAGCATAATCATAGATTTTTCCTAAATTTTCACTGGCTTGAAACAAATAAAAAAATATGCAGAAATGAAGAGAAGAGTATTCATGTCTCAAAATAGTCTCGAGTCATTCCGTCTGCTCCCTTAAGAATTCACCGTTCCGAAACTACCCCCCCTTCTCTCTAGTTAGTCTTTTTTGACCAAACAACGGGTAATGGTTGTACTCCGTGGCAAGAAAATAGTAACATGCGTTATTTCTAAACTTGCAGTTTGATATCTCTCGTTCACTTTTCTTGTTCTCGAATACTTTGATATATTCATTCCAAGGCAATTCTTCAATTCTTCTGTCGATGCCAATACGTATATATAACCTTTCAATTCAAGATGATCATCACATTTCAAGTGGCTGATTTTGGGGGGAGAAGAAGTTAAGATAAATGATTTTTTATACCGTGGAAAGGCTGTTTCAGAGTCAGAATAGCAGTTTGATACGACAAATGAAAACAAAATATTGAGATTAACCTGTTTCTTTGTATTTTTTTTTTTTTGCATTTAGGAGATAAAAAGGATTTGAGACTGCGTTGCTGAGAAACTAAGCGTGGGATAGCCATATGCGCCGGCATGAGAAAAAAAAAAGACTAAAACAAAACAGTCTTCCACACAATCTAACACGCCAAGTAGGGTCATGTTGTAAGCATCTTGACTTCTGTTATATGTATTTTGTCATCTTATTCACGTGTTTATTCGTGGAGACACTTGTAATGTGAAGCAGACCTGTGGCAATGAACCAGTGAAACCAGTGGCAATCCCGCTGCAAGAGTGTAAAATATCACAGGAAAATGACAAGAGGACAGAGCTACCCTCAACAAATACTAACCGGGTTTATGCACTTGAACTCGTCTCCAAATGGTGATGATTGCGCTAAAATGACATATAGTCAACTAACAATGTGTTAAAAACGCTCAAATCTTGGTGTTGTACCAGCATTATCGCTGGTCAATACATGCCAAACTCCGCTGACTTCATTCACTGCAAGTTTTTGCTTTTCGTTAAGATAAATTTCAATGTAAAGGGTCGCTGTTTTGACGCAGTTGAGGAGGTTTAATGCGGACCAGAATTAGTGTATGACACATTCGGTGAGCAGAACTTCAAGGGGAAGTCCGTAGCGTGTCTGAAGCACAGGAAGGAGTGCATCAGTGCATAAAGGGACTACTTCAAGGTTGATAGAAGTTAGATTTGAACCAAGTGCGAATAAAGCTTTCAATAGGAAGAGTTGCGATTTTTTTTCCAAACAACCCCGTGCTCTTTATTATCTGATATGCTGAAGTAAAGACGTCATATTTTGTGTGCATAGTTCCTTTTTTTATCCGTTGGATTATCACATAATGAATACGTCAGTTTTTGGGATGTCTCTGCTCTGAGCAGCAAAATCTTAGCTTCATGTAAAGACTATAAGATTTAGTATTAACCATACAACTTTTTTTCAGTGCTGCAAAATAGATTCCTGTGTACATCAAGTGGCTCATAGTGTGAAATTTTGGCATAAATCTTTGTATATCAAGATCAATTTTCGTCAACATGGACATTTCTTATCAGGGAGAACCTGATGGATAATCAATCACCTCAAAACACTGATCGATTTTACCGATAGAATTTCCTCATTTTCGCTAACCGTCGCTATGTGATAATTTAGTGCTGAAAAACGTTGTGATTTTCGGTGAAATATGAGAAGATATACACTGCTTATCATCTTGAAACGTCAGAAAATTATTTCGAAGGAACTTTCAGACAAAACTTAATAAAATGAGTTACTGCCGTCTGATATCAAAAGTCCAAAACGTCATTCTTAACACACACACACACACACACACACACACACACACACACACACACACACATATATATATATATGGAGAAGTACAAAATTCGTCTTCTTGACTAATGCTATTATATTAGAAATTCAATCCTAAGTTAAACCTATGAATTGCAGTGCTGTATACGAAAAGATTTGAAGTATTTATACATGAAAATGCTTGTCGGAAACTTAAAATGGTATACCAGCGATGAAATAGTCAAGTTAAAGTCAAAAAATGCTTTGTTCGCATCGGGTACATAGGACATCTGAGAATTGGCAAAAGTCTTCGAAAAACACTTACATCTCTGTTTGTGAAGCCAATTCATTGTATATATATAATTTGAAATTCTCCATTATATGATTTCCCGTCATTGTACAGACAATGTGCCACTTTGTCCACATAGCATCAATAGGATAAACAATTTTGAAAGATGATGCTGCGGCTGAATGTTCAACCTGAGACAGATTATCAGGCCAGTTTACCATTGATTTTAACAGCCCATTTTTGTTATTTCTTTACGGTGCACATTTTCACTATTGTTCGTCCACATGGAAATTTTATCATTGGAAATGGGTATACAATACGATGAAATTATTATAATTGCATGATTCTATTTAAAACTACATTCAGAGGGAACTCCCCTCATTATTGAGAGAATGCCTCATTTGGCATACATGGTACGCTCATTTTTTGAGAGAGGCTATAGTTAATGGACTTTTGCCTTTCTGCCGGGATGTTTAGCTCAATGGTAAGAGAAAAACTGCGTTAAAATGACGACCTAATCCATTGCAGGTTGAATTACTGCAGAAGCGCCGTTTCCAATAAATATTTATTCTATGTACACAATCTAGACCAAGTGACTTATTCATTGTGTAATAACAGGAACTCATTTCAAATAGAGTCTCCAATATTATAATTCAGTCATAACTCTTCCGTCGGGTTATATATTCATTTTTATTGATACGTGCATATATCATCATCAGCACCATTTTTTTGGTTTTCCGTCGTTGGACATAGATTTTCTATATTTATATATCTATATTTATATATATATATTTTTTGTTATATATATATATATATTTTTTGTTATATATATATATATATTTATATATCTATATATTTTTATATATCTATATATATATTTATATGTATATATTTATGTATATATATATTTATATATATATGTATTTATATTTATAATTATATATATATATATATATTTATATGTATATGTTTGTGTGTGTGTGTATAGGAATACATAAATATAACGTGTTTGCGTGTGTATATGGATTTTTATGTACACGTGTACGTAATTTCGTATCATAAACTGTTTGATTAATTCCCTCTTCTTTGTAAATAGTGAGAAATATATCAAAACATGTACTATCAGAATATTTCTGTATTCCGAAACTTTGATCAGAGTTTGAATTCCCCAAAGATTTCGGATGGATAAAGGTTTATTGAATCGAATCAAGAAAGTAACTTCGATACTTGCACAAACGTAAACTTTTGTTCCATGATAATTTGACAGAACATACTCGCAGATCATAAAACTAGATCGGCATCTTTCGGTCTATTTCAACAATGATTGCATGATTCGAGATTTTAGCCTTAGAAACATTTGCCCGGTATGTTGTCCCTTTGGATAAAACATAAATGTATTTGTATATGATGGAATGTCTTTCTTATTAAATATCAAGTTTATTATTGTTGTTATGGAAGTTGTTTGACATGAATGAATCAGGATTTTTTTGAATCATCGATCATTAGATGATTTGTATGTAATTTAATTTGTTGTCCGAGCTGCTTGGAACACATGTGTCAAATTATGACTATGATAATGTTTTGATACTTGTGTCATTTGTTTCGATCACGATTATTCTCTTTAAAGATGGAATCATTTCCTCCGGTTAGTGAAGACGTCTTTTTTTTGTATCCATAAGTAAACGGCAGTTCTTTCTTTTGTATTCATTAGTAAACGGCAGTTCTTTCTTTTGGATTCATAAGTAAACGGCAGTTTTTTCTTTTGTATTCATAAGTAAACGGCAGTTCTTTCTTTTGTATTCATAAGTAAACGGCAGTTCTTTCTTTTGTATTCATTAGTAAACGGCAGTTCTTCTTCAGCATGTGTTCATTATGAACTGAATCAGCCGATTATGTTCACTACTTATCTCTGAAAAAATTAGAACTCTGTATCAGTGGTAAGGCCTATTAGATTTCGAGTGACTGGTTTTTGATAGATAGATCTCTGTGAATATTTCAAATAATTTGATTAACCGATAAGAGTCTATCGATTTTAGACGGTCAAACGAACAGTTCCTGCTTGCTGAAAATTCTCTGCAACAATGCTGGAATATGTCACTTCTCAGATTTCAGTAGAACACAAGACATTAAACAAAGGAAATGATTAAAAAATGCACTCCTGCAAGATAATGAAACTCAATTTATATATATATATATATATATATATATATATATATATATATATATAAAACCAAATGATATCTCTTGACTAACATTTACCCTGTTCAGTCTATTATACAAGATCATTCAATCGTATATTAATTTGACAGAAGACCATTGTGACGAGTCAGCCAATAAAACATGACTGTAGTACACAGTCTGAAAATTGCACATAATAGTTATCACGCTGTGTTTGGCATACAAAAAGCATAAGCACGCACGCACACATGCATGCAAAAGCACACACGTATATACTTATACACACACACACACATATATGTACACACACACACACGTGCGTATGCATGTGTGTCTTTATGTTTTATACACCTCTCCGTAGGAACAGAGACTTGCCAATATATATCTTACCTGAAATATATATAAATGTTATTGTCAGCACTTCAAAAGGAAGGGGCCTTTGAAGTGAATATTTGCTGCAAAGTTAATTAACAAACATTCAATTTTCCGGTATAATTTAACGATCCTCGCTGAAACCATCAATGACAGAAATAAATTCACTCTTTTCATTTAAACGCACGCCCGTGCATGCACACAGACACACATTTATATACTGATATATATATATATATATATATATATATATATATATATATATATATATATACATATATGGGAAAAATATGAATATGTATATCTATCTATCTATCTCTATATATGTGTGTATAAACATGATTTTGTATATATATATATGTGTATGAACATAATCTTGTATATATATATATATATATAAACATAATCTTGTATATATATATATATAAACATAATCTTGTATATATATATATATATATATATATATATATATATATATATATATATACACACACATAATTTTGTATCTTTATATATATATGTACGGATTTTTGTGTGTATATTCATGAGGAAAAAAAAGTATTACTTTATACTCACATTTGCTGCTGATTTTTAGCATTGGTATTTATTTATCCCTTCAAATGATGCATATACCTACTCGCAAATGTATATAATCAATTAAATATGTACGTGTCTATCTACGTACACTATTTTTCCTTATGTGCAGATTGCTTATTCATATAAAACTTTCCATATATATATATATATATATATATATATAGATACGAATATATATTTATGTGTGAGCGCAGATTTGTAATATTTACGCCTATATCTATGAAACAAAGAATATAATTTAGATGTTATTTTCCTATCATTTTGTCAATTTCTACTGCCGAGAGGACCAGACTGTATAATAATAATAATAATAATAATAATAATAATAATAATAATAATAATAATAATAATATTAAACAACATAACAGATCGGCATAGCAGCCAAAGATAACCATAAAAAGAATCGTCTGTTAATTGACAGGAGCAAGCCTCGTGATAGAAATATACTGGTAAACAACTTTGTGGGAAAAGGCAAGTACATGGACTTGGAAATCGAAATACAGAAAATATGGCTCTTGAAAACACAAACTGTACCCATAATTGTCGGTGCCCTCAGGATGATCAAGAAATGCTCTGAAAAACATCTCACCGAATTCCCTTGTGACCTTCTTCCTTTCTGCTCACATGCACTGTCCGTATACTGAGCAAAGCACTATCATCTGCTGTATAAGAAAACAGAATGAAGACTGCAACACATAGGGAAAGAACTGCAACATACACACACACACACACACACACACATTCACAAGAGACTACAACACCCATGCGGAATTGGACTTCAGGAGAAAAAAAATTCATCACTTCGACCTTGTAAAGGATTAAGTAAAAAAAAAAATTATAATAATAATAATAATAAACTTCAGCAATGACCACTGGGCAATGGTGTAAATCTGTAAACTTCATTATTACAGTGGCTAATGAGGATTAAGAGAGAAGGGCTGGAGACTTGAGGAGACTTGCTATCACTCAAACTCCAGTTGTAACCAACAGGCAACTAGAGTGAGATAGCATATAATAATAAAAAAAAATAGTAATAACAATAATAATAATAACAATAATAATAATAATAATAATAATAAAAATGATGATGATAATGATAAATAGGAATGAAAGTGAAAACCTTGGGAAATACCTGGGCCTGCCAAAGGAGCTGGAGAAGGTGCGGTACTTGAAAGTCAAGGTACTACCAGTAATAGTAAGTGCACTAGGAACCATACCAAAAACACTGAAAGCAAGATTGGGTGATGGGGTGTAAGGAAATATACAGACAGACAGACAGACAGACAGACAGACAGACAGACGAAGAAGAAGAAGAAGAAGAAGAAGAAGAAGAAGAAGAAGAAGAAGAAGAAGAAGAAGAAGAAGAAGAAGAAGAAGAAGAAGAAGAAGAAGAAGAAGGAGAGAGAGAGAGAGAGAGAGAGAGAGAGAGAGAGAGAGAGAAGACGTCGTTTCATTGGTTTTAAAGATCGTGACTAAATTGAGAGTAGCACCACGTCAATATGTGGAGAAAAGTAAGGCAATGTTACTGAAAGCAGTGAATGATAAATATAAGCAGCAAGACGAAGACAGATATGCAAGAGGAGAGAATTGGTTTGAACACAAATTACTGCCTGGACAGTTCCACAAAGCCACTTTACATATCAAAAATAAGAAAGCCTGAACGTTGTTTTGTTTTGATACCTGTGTTTAGAAAAAAACAACAACAACATACAACCATCATGCAAAACCAGTCTACTAAAACATTAAAATTTAAATGGAACTTTTCAATCCAAACGGATCACTGAATTCAAAATAACAGACCAGACATGGTGACCCATGATACGATTAAACAAAATTACATCATAATAGACATAATATGCTCAATTGACACCAACATATGTGAAATGGAGATTGAGAAAGTAAACAAAGTATCTGGGTTCGAAAAGAGATAGACTTAGACTTATGAAGAGCAGAATGGTACAGGTGGTGTTTATTGTAATTGATGCTCATTAGCAATTAGTAGACGGTTTATGAACGGACTGAAAATCTTTCTGAGTCGATAAGTTAGCTGACGTGTGCCTCAAGTCAGAGGAATCGGCTTGCTATCAACTGTTATAACTACTTGCATCATATTAAATGAGAGAAGAAAGAAACAAGGACAGTATTAATAATAATAAACAGATGGAAGGAAAATATATTAAAACCATCAGTGGTCAGTTGAAAATAATTTCAGTGGGAGTCTTACTGAGTCATAACCTGGAAAAATGTTGATGAAATATGAACTGACCAAAATTACCGGAGCAATGTCATATGGACATGAATTTAAAATAGGACGTAATGACTCATTGTACCTGGCGCGGTGAAGAATCAGTGTCATTGTTTGAATTTGGATAAAGGACTCTGTGTGAGTCAATCATGTGAGAGAAACACAGTAAGTGGGCGGGATTATCGTTAGATTTTAGATATTGAGATATAAATCCACAAGTAATATGTAAAAGGCACAACCCTGTTAAACCTTTTGATATGGCACACACCCATATTTTCATCATCAAGTTAGATTAGTATTGGCGACCGAGGCCGATGGATGTCTTAGCTTGCTATAATTAAAATTAGTTCTAACCAATCCCACCGGGACTGTTGCTGCCTTTCAGCATCATGACCGAACAAATATGACAGTACAACCATATTCAAAATATCACAAAAACTAGGCAAAGATTCAAATTTCATATGTGATCACCTGCAGGTTATTTTCTTGATGACTGGACAAAGATGAGGTATGCTACTAAAAGAACAGATAAGAATAAGGGAAAGCACTAAAATGACAAACAAATTGCTGTACATTGACTTAATGATTTAAAAAAAAGCGAGAAGAAAAAAAAGAGAATTTTGCCACGGCGATATGACTAGTTCGTTACAGCTAGTTCAACCGTTGCTGCAAGACACTCAACATTAGTGAACCAAGGGTGCAATTATAGCCAACTCTACCAATAAATGGATGGTAGATTTTGCAGCATCGTAAACAAAACATAGTAGGGGGAAGTATAAAGATGAGTAATTTCTCAAGAGGACTTTCTGTTTCCACTGCTGCTAATTGTGTTCACAAGATACCCCTATCGTAGAACAGCCAAAAACATCAATCCTCAAAAACAGAAGGAAAATTAAACCACCTCAAGTATACAGACGGTAGAAATAACGAGCAGGAGTTACAAATGTCGTTCAACAAAGTGTAAGAATTCAGTATTGACACTTGAATGGAGTTTGGAATCGAGTAATGCGTGCTAAAGGTAATGCACAACAGCAATAAATAGAATGGAACCCCAGAGGGCTGATATAGCTAACTAAGACTTTTTGAACGTGACTCAACGTACTGGGAAGGAATGAAAGGAAAATGAAATAAAAATACTTCAAAAGGATAAAAAAGTATTACTAAATAAGCAGAATAGCATGAACCTGATAAAAAAAGCATGCAAACATGTTCAGTATCTATGATACAATACATGGGCTATTTTTTGGATTGGCGAAGCGATAACTCCAATCGATGGATCAGCTAACGAGGAACTTTGTAACATTGTACAAGGCTCAACACCCTAGAGCTAGCACACAAGAAGGTGACAGAGGACAGATGGGCGTAGTAAAATACGCCAAAAGGCCAAAACAGGGTTAGAGAAGCAGCAAGCAACATATTATACGGGGTGCCCAGAGCAGTGTAGCAAACAGCGGGGAGGGGGCAAACGAGGGTGTGACAGAGCAGACAGCGGGGAAATAGAAAAAATAAAATAGGAGCAGAAAAAATAACTACTCTTGGAATCCAAATGACCGAGAAAAGATATTGCAAACGTGAAATCGTGGCCATAACGATGTCAAGGAAACTTAAAGAGAGAAACTGATTTGATCATCATGTTGGTTCAAAACGAATCCTCATAAGCGATAAATATAGAAAACTCGCCCATGAGGTGTTAAAAAGCGGACACGACAGGGTAACAACAGTTATACACTGGGGACCTAACCCAACCACTGGAACCCAACCATGCAGATGAATGGTATTAGTACAAACCAAAGGCATTCATGGAAAGTAGAAGCCAGATTTACCTTACGACTTTGACATCAGAACCGACCACCCCGTCCCAGCAAGAAGACTGGACCTATTAATCACGGACAAAGGACAGAGAATTCACAAAGTGGAAGACATGTCAGTGCCTGTGGATTACAGAGGGAATATGGAAGAGAGGGAAAAAGCTAGGATATTACCAAAACATTGAATGAAACTCTCAAAAGCGTCGGGCATAATTGTCAAGATAGTACAAATAGTAGAAGTTGAGGCTGTGTAAAAAACACTGAAAACAGGACTTCGGGGCTGGACATGAGAGGAGAGATCAAAACTATGCAGAGGAAAGCACTACTGTGGTTTGCAGGAGTACTAAGAGTACTGAAAATATGGAACCTGCCATCTTCAGTCGTCAGTCACCATAGTCACCAAAAGGCCATTCATAATCGAAAGTAGGGAAAATGGAAACTGTATGAACCATAGCGTTTCTGTGTCATGAAAACCTGATGATGGGAAGGCTGCAAACCTGGAAAGAATTCAACAGTTACCAACCGGGAAATTGGTACAAAATTGTAAACCCTTTTTTCCCCAATCAGCTTTGACGTCAAAACACAATATTGTGACTTAAAAATTTCATAACTTCATTCTGACCACACTTTGGAATGTTAATTTATTCTACCTCATATTCCGAAAACATTTTCTTGAAATATTTTTCTCCCTAAATTCCTTTTCTAGTCATATTGTTTATTCCACTTTTGGTCAAAATTTTGGTCAAAACTGAGAAGAACATCTTATACTTTCAAGAGACATAGCGGATAGCAATTGTTTTTACTGTCAAGAACAAATTGAGGGGACAATTTCTTTTTCTTTCTGGAGTCATATTTTGGGGAGAGTTTTTTTTATGATCAGCTGTCAAGACTGGGTGGAGTACGTCTTTCCATCTGAAGGGAACAATTTTTCCATTTTTGGAATAAATTTATTATAAAATACTCTCTTGTATTGATTTGCAAATGATTATAATCGAATACAGAGGAAGTGACTTGACATTTGTTGGAATGAAGCATCTTCATCCCAAAGATTGATGATGTGAACATAATCCAATTAGAGAGAAGTCCTGTATGAGCTTCTTCCGTAAAATTGAAGATGGAACAAATGCTGCTCCCAATTTGACTATAAGCCAAAGGAATTGACGGAACATGTCCAGGGGTTACTCGACAGAAAGTTGATCTGTTATCCAGGATTCTGAAAATTGAGAGTTTCTAAGAATCTAAAGACGTTGTTCTGAAGGTCTTTCATACCCAGAGTTTCGCGTTTGACAACAAAAACTGACCAAACATGACCCATGCTTAATTTATTTCTGACTCACTTGCGCCTCGATGCTCCCAATAATCAGATGTGTCTTCAACGTTACCGACCATTTTGTTTTGTTTTTGTTTTGTTATTTACAGTGAAAGGTACTTTCATTATACAACGATGTTTCAATCAAAAATAGAAAGTACGCTGGGAATTTTATGGTTTGCTTTTGCAAACCCCATTTCCCATTTTATTGCTCTACAGAGAAAATGTTGTGTTATTTATAGTTTTCATTTATTCAACTCAATGCAAATATTCAAGATTTACTGCAGAAATATTAATGCATTACTAATAAATACTATACTCTACCGGTACAACTCTTGGCCTCGTGCAAAGTTAATTTTTTAGTACTGGGTTATTCCAGGATATATGGTATGTGCATACTACCATGCTGTGCCTGGTCTCGAGGGTTTTGAGATAAGGTTTGTATTTTTGTATCAAATTATATACACTGTGAAATAAGGCTTGGTGGATTTCAACTCTTAATTTAAAATCACAGTTTATATGTAAGATTTTTTCCATTATTTCCTTCTATAGTTCAACGCGTGGAAAAACTTATCCCATTGAATTGGGCATTGTTCATCTATCACGAGCTTCCAATGTATTGACAGCGACTTCAGGTATCTCAAGGAGAAAAATTATATCTCCTGTTTTACGCATCTTACTTCAACGCTTGAATCGCAGTAATTTTAAAATGCAAAGTTCAAATATTAAACAAAAAAAAAGATGAAAATGTTTGTAGAAATCAATTGGTAAAAATACTGTGGTCCTGTCCTTACCAATGGTTTTGGATTCTGCAGTCAACTCATAAAATAAAAAAAAATCATGTTTCATTGAATAATAATCCGAAAGCATGAGAAAAGAGATCCTGACGATACAGATGTATCAAAGAGGATGTCTAAGGTGCTTTTTTATGCCTTAAGTTTGCAAGGATCTGCATGTAGGAACGAATCTCATATTTGACACATTGTATTCATTCAAGTAGCATATCGTGAGTATTATCAATCACCTGATCATAAACTGAATTTGTGTCAATATATTTGTTTGATTACAAAATGAACAACGAGTGTGAACACTTTTGGGATGTCAGCAATCATGCAAGTTCTGTATATCCCTAATTTGAAAAAAAAATCTGTGATTACACTGATTAAAGTTTTGAAGCGGGGGATCGTTAATATTTAACGATTTTGATTGAATGAATCTAATCAAGCGATGGTCATTAATCCTTTCAAACATAGACATCTGATTACTTCAGTTTAATAGGACCCCCGATCGCTATATTCGATAAGTGTAAATTGCATCCACAAAAACGTAAATTATTGTTCAAAAAGAAGCAAAAAGATAGATAGACAGAAATCAAATATTATTCAATTCAATTTTTTAAATGATCTGATATTCTTTCTTGCACAGTTTGAAATTTAGGGGGAATAATATTGAAGAAATGGGGGAAAAGAAAAGTAATATTGAGGGAACGGCGGACTATTATTTAAAAAAGACAGTAAAAAATAAACGGGCAAATGTTATAAAATTACAAAAACATTTAGAAAAAGGCTTTGGAGGATATATGATAAAGAACAGAATGGATTAATGATGAAAAAGGGTAGCCGAACTTTGAAAGAGCGAATTGATTCTTCCCTCAATTTTTTGTGTTTTTTTTTTGTTTTGAAATCTATAATTAGGATTCTTCCTCTTTCGGAGATTATCAAATGTTCCCTTTTGGCCATGAAGGAACACCTTTTTTTTAATTTTCAGAAATCAAAATCCAGTGGAAATTTTCTTTTTCATTGCATTTTCATATATGATATCTCCGTCGTGATGTTCATCAGTTTTATGACATTCTTGCAACGTGATCAACTCACAGCCATTCGAGTTTTAAAATTCTTTTCTTTGATATCTCTGACATTCGTTTTTTTCTAATATGATGTGTTGTGTCATCAGCTTTTCATGTGATGCTGAGCATGATTTTCTCATGTGCACTTTGAGGGTCGATTCCCTGATTATCTTCTATGTCTCAGACCCATAACTATTAGAAGGAGATTGATTATAGACTCTTATTCCATCGTTTTTTTTAAGGTTGAGACAGCTCGATCATAGGTTTGACAACCTAAAGGGAATTTTGCTTAATTTCTCTTCTTTAGAGGATTGAATGGGAATCTGTGGTCCTAGATAAGTAGATATCCTAGATAGATGTAGTAGTCTACTTCTCTCGAGTCTATGTCTTTGATATCAACTGTTGTGTCGTTGTCCTTAAAATGGTTGTTGTACGTGAAAGTCGCTTTGCTGAGGTACATGACAAAAACTCTCCTACTCTCCTTGTCCAGTTTGTCGTCCATATCTGAGTAACCTGGTTTCATTTGTTGTAGTTGGTATATGTGATACATACATACATGGATAAGTAGCCAGATCCGTCAAAATACTTAGAAAACACATATTGACAGTCTCGGTTGACGATTCTTAATTGAGGAAAATCCAAAACTTTATAACTGACAATGCTTCATGTGATGAAAATATAAATTAACAGAACTTATCATGAAATCTGTGTCTCTCAACAGCTTATTTGATCCATTGAGAATAGGGTAAATGTTTGATCAATTAATGAATGAGTCACATCTTGATATTGTTGGGCAATAATCTCCAAAAGAAAGTCTCAATTCTCAAAATTATAAGCGTGAATGCAGTCGGGTATGAAGTAAAAAACGTGTACGCTGACTTTTTTTAATGTTTGCGGAGCAACCTTTATGCAAATAATGTTGTGATATGTCATCTTTAATCTCATATTCACAACAGGGTGTGCGATGACACCACAGCGGGTGATTTTGGAAATATCTAAATCCGTACAGAAAGATGTACGATATGTGACAGAAATAACATGATCTCTTTGAATGGCACACCTAGGAAACAAAGGAGCGTACTGTCCTGATCTTTGGCATGAAAAAGTGCATCAAAATACGCTGGTTTTTTTGTTAGCTAAAGGTGCCGGAGCTTTTGTAGAGCTTTCTTTCTACGACTGGAGCAAAGAAGGAACCAGGGAAGCATCTTGTTTGTGTCGAAATTTTTTCGTAATAAGGAATAAAATGGAGCACAGGACAAAGTACTTGATGATACCAATGATACAAATCACAAAAAAAAGGTGTCTACAAAGGACGATCCTAAATATTGACCTCAATGACTATATGCGACGATCATATATGAGAAGTGCGTGTTGCGATCCGTGGAGTCGTCGCTTCGACTATTTGTGAGGTTCCTGAATTAGTAAGATGTACGGTATGTCGTGTCACATGATATTTAAAATAAATCTTCTCTGTATTTTGTTACAAAAAATTGGTGCTGCGCCTGCTGAAGGACGAATAATGACAGCTTCATTCTCTTGCTGGACAGTAGATTTGTCCCCAGTCAATTTTTTGTTCCAAAAGCTAAATGCACTCTGGGAAAGCGTTAATTTCAGGCGATGTTTACTTCTAAAGGAAACCCCCAATACCATGATTGAAATATAGATGCAAAACAATCTTCCTTCAATTTAACTTTGTCTCAATTTGTATCAATCGTGCATATATATGTTATAAAATATATCTTTAATAGCATTGCACCAGAAATAAAATGATTTACATATCGATGGGCACTTCTGAGTATAATCACCGTGTAATTGCATACTGTTTAGGATCAAAATATTGCATCCAAACGCTCATCAAAAAGTTTAACATATATATATATATATATATATATATATATATATAAACCTCAGTTTAATCACTTAAATGCTCAGTGTATGTGCATTTTATGAAATAATTCCATCACACATTGTATATTATTGCATTTTTGATTTGTAATGTCAATAACAATATATATATATATATATATATATATATATATATATATATATATATATATATACATATATATATATATATATATCATTATTGCTCTCATTCTTTAATGCACTTTTAGAAATTATTGCATTAAATAAATGTCCTCTCTGAAAGTTCCATTTTGGTTGTAAGAAAATAACGTTACATTAGTCGTGAAATACACTCCTGTGAGCTCACACAGTATTTTTGAACTAATATAGCCTGTGTTTACGTTTTACGTAACTATGAAAAATCGATTCAGTCATAATTCACGGATATGTTACCAGAGGATATAGGGTTGAGTTTTAAGATGTTTACAGTATGGCTTATTGCATTAATTGAACTATTTGTATACTTACAAATCAGGAATGATAGTGGTTTTTTTTCATATCTAAAGGGTTATATACAGTCACTGGTCAGGCGCTACAGACACGTAATGTGAATATGCTTTTGTTATGCAATGCTTGCAATGAACGTTATTCAAAAATAAGCAAAGTGAATACGGAAAAACATATCTTAATGATGAGAAAATAGGTAAACCACATGTACATATATACTGGGATAAGTGTGAATTCTAGCACATGAGATAATAAGGATAAATAATTGCATTTAAATTTGAACGTGTGTTTAAGACATCTCGTGGATAACTTTACTGTCGAGGAGGAGGATGGGTTTACACGACTGATATCCAGAATGGAAGATATCTCTCAGCAAAATGGATTATATTACTTTATCAGGAGCTTTCTGCGGCAGTCTTATCAACAAGCCGAGAATAGAGTGATTCGTTGATTGTAATAATAATTTTCTTCTCACGTTTTGGAAATTATTTACGAAATGGAGATAACTACTGTTTAATCTCTTTTCGTCACGAATCAAGTATGACTGGAAAATTCTGAAGGTAAAACTTTTTTTTTTGTTTCAAAATCATTTTTTGTGATTGTTACAAGAGAGAAGTATCGATACAAAAAACAACCCCACTTGGAAAGAAGTATTGAAACATTATAACAATGATCTTACTAGCAGGAAGATCAATGCTCAAGATCATGCCCATGATTAACGTTCAGATATTAGGATTTTCCTCAATATTTCATGTACATGACTCGTATCAAGTTAGATGGGAGTAAATTTGAGTAAAAATAAAAATATGTGAATAATTATCTCCCTCTCTCTCCCTATCTCTATCTCACACACACACACACACACACACATATATATATATATACATACGGAATATTGAATTTGGTACTTGAACACGTTTATATTTTTGCCCTTCTGGGGCTTCGATATATTTGAATCCCTATTCAGGATGTCATTGGGTAGGTGTTTTTTTCTCAGTGGAAAATATTTTCCTCATTTTAGTTATATTTATTTAATTTTACCTGGTTTAGCTGTTGATCTCTGTTTGCAATTTTCGTTCCATAAGGAAAATGGATTCCTGTGTCTTCCTTCTATATTTGAAGAGATGTTTTTTTCTTCTCATATCTGTCTTCTTAATTAACCATTGCTCTGTGGTATTCTTCCTTTCACGTAACACACCTTATTGAAACTATTTAGAATGTTTATCCGTTATTACACTCAGAATGAATCATTTGGCGAGGCAGATACAATGTGGACATAATTATTCTTACATAACATTTTTTGAATGAATTTTCAACAATTTCTTAATACTTTTTTTCTTGCAATAAGATTTGTTCATATTCCATTGAATATGTATTCCTTCACTTGTTATTGTTGATTTCATATTAAAATACATCAGCTGTGATAATTTTAAGTTATTGTAAGCATCAAAAGTACATTAAATCGATATTTTACAAGTGTCCAAATAATTCTCTCAGCACCCGCCATCGTATAAATAGACTTTGCTTCTTTTTTTTTATGTTACACGGGCATTATGAGATCTAAATCAGTGTACTTTCTAATGGTTGACGTATTTCGGTGTATTTGACTATGAGATACATTACTCATCTCCGTTTTTTCCAGTGATTAATTTGAAATAGTCCCTTTCAATAGTATGCACATTGGCTTACAAACTTGCTTAGAAATTTTGATAGAATATGTACGTACGTCGAATGCACTGTTCAAAACTCTGAAACAATACAAAAAATATCCAACCATACAAGCTCTCGAAGTGTGCAAATTGTTAATCAACCATCTTATTCGTTTGCACGCATATGAGCTTGGTACATGAAACGTTTTGGTAGATATGTACCTTTTTATGAATATACAATTTTAGTGAAGATGTGATGAAATCGATCATGATTGACTTCTCACACAAACCGACAACTTTAATTATGTAATAACATTTTAAAAAAATATTTTGATAAAATGTATGTCATCTTGTTGAGTCGTTTATTGGGAGTAACATTTCTAATTACACCGTGTCACGAAAATTGCTTTAGAACACGCTGAGTATACAGGTTTAGGGAGCTTTTCCTTCAATTTAAATATGATGCAAGAGACGTCCAAACCACTGAACATAATTACAAGTAAGTTTCAGACATATTTGTCCTGACACCTTGAATGAAAAAAAAGGACCCTTTAATTTATAAACAAATCGCAAAGGTTATTGTTGGTAATGGGGAAAAAACAACTTGATATTTGTAGTTAGAACAAATCATGTAATTGACGTATATATCAGTAGCTCAGGCATTTAGGACTCATGTCTTATAATTGGGTGAGTTGAATCAACGTGGGAGAACGACATTTGAAATAAAACAAATAATTTTAGTTACAGTTGAGGACACATTTTTCGATAAGTGTGTGTATTGATTGATGTCAATCTAAAACCGAATTTCTTAAAGCTGAATCGTTTATTTGAGATAAAAAAGAAAAAGATCCTGTAACTAACTACAGCACGGGAAATCATTTTTTCACGAGTTTCTAGGTACGTTTGTTCAATTGAATCATTTCATTTCTGCGTTTTTTCTTGCTTCTTATTTTATTTAGATATTGAAAAAAAAATTCATCGAAAGAGGGCAATCGAAGCACTTTATGAACAGTAAAATGTTCAATTTTCTTTCTCTAAAGACAAAGAGGAAAAAAAACTATTTTCAAAATGTTCCTGTTCACAGCTAGTTTTATTTCCATAGCAACTGCTGACAACATGTAGCCAGCATTAACTTAAATGCTTCTATTTTAACCCTTTCTGGAGAATTTTATACCCCTCATATTGATATTTTCGAAATCACAGCTTAATTACACAATCATTCCTATCACGCTGTTAATATGTTTTTTGTATTTTTTTTACAAGTTTATTCCAAAACATATATGAAATTTCAAATACATCTTAAAGTATTTAGGATTAAAAAACAAACAAACAAACAAACCAAAGACAAAAATAAACTAACGATAGAGAGGAGAAATGATAACCTGGTAACTTGGGTTATCCCTACCAAAAAACTACATTAACTTCGTAATAGTTTTTGAAAATCAGAAAATATAAAAAAAAAAAAGGTTTAATTTTTGTTTTAAGCAACTGATTCTATCACGCTGGTTTACAGTTATTTTTACATTTTCAATACATGGGATAATCAGTGGAGAGATCACCAGTGTAACGTTCCTGAATAATGTATCGATACAATTGGAAAACTGCTGCACAAAAACATTTCAACATTGAATTGACAAAAAAATATTGATACAGTGGCGTGACTGAACAATCTCATATTTTAGAATTTTGTTATAAATAGGTATATACCACTATAAATATCTATTTTGTGTCATAGCATTATTGTTGTTTCGTCAATTTTCTGGAAAATTTCAATATGAATAGATGTCGATCTATCAATGCAGTGCAGAGATACTCTTTTAAAAAAGATTGCTTACAACTGCATTAATATTCTATTGTCTTTTTTATGTTACTTTATTTTTGTTGGGAGTTTTTAATGTGTAAAGTTATGATAATACAACGTGGAGTTACGCATTAGTCTTACATGTATTGGCAAGTTTCCTATCACTTTCAGCTTCTTGTAAACTCAAGGAGTATGCTGAGAGGATTGTGGTTAGGAGAGGTTCGATCACAAGGATTGTAAGGTTGTAAGGAGCATCACATTAGGCAAATCCTTCACTTACATTTTTTTAGAAATAATTCAAATACCCTGTGCACAATCGTATACTGAAAAATGAACATTAAAAAAAAAACCCAAAGAATTTATAAGTGGGACAATCAGATTTTGTTTGAAAGTAAAGAGAGACATTCAAATAAGTCAAAAAATCATCTGATCCACAATCTTCAGTGTGAGTAGTGGAAGATGGCAGCGAAGTTGATTAGGAAGTAAGGAGAGCATGGGGTTTTATATCAGGCCCATTCCAAACCAAATGTGATTAACATATTATTCCTAATGATTTTCTTCCAACAGATTTTACAAGGTGGAAGCACTGACAAAGTTTATGCTCTTAAAAGGGAGCTAGTTAAAAAGCGTTTGGAATAAAATCTGATTCCGACGTTTGTGAGGAGAAAAATGAAGATCTCTGTCATGAATATTCCTTGAATGAATCATCATTGCTAAGAATTAATCTTCACAAACAGGGTATTGAACCATAGGTT
Organism: Thysanoteuthis rhombus; assembly: GCA_963457665.1. Lineage (NCBI taxonomy): Eukaryota > Metazoa > Mollusca > Cephalopoda > Oegopsida > Thysanoteuthidae > Thysanoteuthis > Thysanoteuthis major. The sequence goes on from OY735201.1 coordinate 63,011,210, forward strand.
CTAACCTGCTGATAAAAGTCTGGGTCCTCAATTAAACCTGTATGGCTCCTTGTTTAATTCCATGACCTGGAACTTCTCTCTTTTCCAAATGGGAAACTTCATGACACGATCTCTTTCCTGGCTCAAGATAAATTACACAATTTATGTCTAAAAGATCGTTTCCCAAAACCATTCTTATATATTTCTTTTTCCATTATCTTCATTTCCTACTTTTTTTTCTATTTCTTTGTACTTTCTTCCTCCCATACTGTATCTTTTTCTCTCATTTCCTTTCACTTGACAGAGGATCGTGTTATCGAAGAGGCTCTTTGCTCTGGCACTTCGTGACAAAGAAGCCATGCTGACCATTGTTCACAAGAGTCGATTAGATCAATTGATGAAGGAGTAATCGATATGCTTCCAGAAATACTGTGTAATTTCAGACGCTTGGCTCAGACGGAAATACTGAACAATATCAATTGTTGGCCATGCATGGGAGTGAATGCTCGTTCGGAGAATTCTGGAATCTTGCAGTTTTTTCATCAGGTTACTGAACTACCTTTGAATTAAATCAGGTTGCCGAACACAAATCAAGAAAAATACACACCTTGCAGCAGTAACAACTTTTGGAGTCCGTCATTGTACGCGACTCTTCTCCGTGATGTACCAGACTTTTCAATCATTGTTGTCAGGGACCCAGAACTTGTTGAGCTTGTCCCGTTCGTCACGCCATCTCATGTTTTGCCGTCCACGATTACGCATATGATCCCTGGGGATTCTCGCTGTGAATTCAGCGGTTGCTTACCATTTTGGCAACACGACCAGTCGATCGCCATTTTTAATTTTCAACTGGATTTTATATCTAAGACTTGTGTTTCCCCTTGATATGTTGTGCTGCGTTGTAATCTCGTTATGTTATGCTCAGTAGTACTCTCTCTCTCTCTTGGTTAGGATGTATGTTTCAGCTCGATAGGTGACTCTCAAGGGGATTCTATGGTAGTAGACCCTTTTTTCTAAGACTGATAGGATTTTCTTGGAGGTTGAGCTGAGTCTATCTAAATTTTGTCATCTTAGATTAACTATTCCCTTGAAATCTCAAATCAAATGATACTAGTATTACATTGGAAAAGGCGGATAAATGTAAGAAAGAAGTAAAAAGTGAGGAAAACCCACACATTTGGGGCTACTTGATATTTGATAAATTTGAATGCGTGAAAAAGGTCCATGTTTATAATTATATTCTTTGTATGAACCATAGTGAATTATGTAATTTTCAAAAGAGAACTGAAATCATCTTGCGATGGCAAGTAAAAGATATCTTGTCATCAGTTCTGTATTTCTTTTTAATAAACGCATGAATGTTAAAGAGGGAAATCTGAAAAATGAATAATAGAGGAATGAATAGAGAATGTACAAAATAAAATAAAGCAAACGAATCGTAAACGATGAAATAAAAGGAAATTCGATAAAATCAGATTAAAAAATGGAAAAAATAACTTTGGAAAATGATAAGAAAAATAAATTAAAGGAAATCGAATTCAAAAATAAATTGATATATAAAATTGAATGGATATTGAAGGAAAACATTTTGAAAAATCAATTGATAAATTGAACACAAGGGAGTAAATAATAGAAAAATGATTTTTGATTGATGAATTAAATAGAATGAATATTAAAGAAAAATATTTCAAAATGAATAATTAAATGAAGTAGAAAAAATGAATAAAAATACATTAAAAAAAATGATATATTAAATAAAATGAGACCATGAATTAAAACAAAAGATTTGGATGAATTCTAAAATTTTAATTGGTAAATAAAAAATAGTTAGAGTATACAGATAAGATAACAATGATAAAAATTTTGATAATTACGAATGAAAAAAAGATGAGAAGAGAGTCAAGGTGATTCAACCGATTCCTATATATTAGGATATACACATACATGTAAAAGTATCAACATATTTATGTTTACAAATGCATATACACATACTGGTGAATATACACCTGCATCTAGGGACATCATACACATGCACATATACGCTAAATTCCCAAATTGTCATTTTACTCATATTTTCATAAACACTTTCAAGCACAACACACACATATCAATCCACACAAGTACACATATATGGACAAAACTAAAATTAAATGCATACAAATAGGCAAAACTTCACACACATAAACAAATACACAAGCAAAGGTATACACGTGCACAGGAACAAATATATGTACAACTGCACACACAAACAAGTTATTATACACTCACATATTTACATACATACTATCACAGATACTCACATATATGCATATGAATGCAAGAACAACAATAAATGGAACACATACGCATGCACATATACATACTCCCATACAAGCACATTTATAGACAACCATCCTCATACTCATGTTCATGTATACACGCAAACATTTACCCACGTATACATACAGGCGTAAAGATATATATATATATGTATATATATATATATATGTGTGTGTATGTATATGTTTATATGCCTGTATATATACGTATATATGCGTGTGTATATATATATATACATTTATATATATATATATATATATATATATATATATATATACATATGCGTGTATATATATATATATGCGTGTATATATATATGTATATGCGTGTATATATATATATGTATATGCATGTGTGTATATGTATATGCGTGTATATATATATATATGCGTGTATATATATATATGCGTGTATATATATATATGCGTGTATATATATATATGCGTATATATATATATATATGCGTATATATATATATATGCGTATATATATATATATGCGTATATATATATATATGCGTATATATATATATATATGCGTATATATATATATATGCGTATATATATATATATGCGTATATATATATATATGCGTATATATATATATATGCGTATATATATATATATGCGTATATATATATATATGCGTATATATATATATATGCGTATATATATATATATATATATATGCGTATATATATATATATATATATATGCGTATATATATATATATATGCGTATATATATATATATATGCGTATATATATATATATATATGCGTATATATATATATATATATATGCGTATATATATATATATATATATATGCGTATATATATATATATATATATATGCGTATATATATATATATATATATATATATATATATATATATATGTGTGTTATCGACCTCGAGGGGAAATTGAAATATAGTAAGCGGTGATGAATAGAAGAGGCAGCTGAGAATTATTTATATGTATTGACTCAAGTATCTTGTGTTAAGAAGGGTTATAAATTAAAACTCTACGTATTTACTAATCACACTTCAGAGCCAGTTGGAAACGTCGGAATTTTTTTTCCCTTATCCGTGTGGGATTGTCCCTTCATTTTTCAAAATGATGAAACTGAACTCTTTGATTTTAATGAGGTGCAATCGATTGTATGGTTGCTGACTTTCAGAATCCTCGTTAATTGATCACATCTGTTGTTTCTGCATTGTTCTCATATTCCTTGTGCGTGAAGTTCCTTCTCGTATTCTTCTCAACATCCCTGACAAATAATTGCAAAATGATGTTTTTTTACAACTTTTGTTTGATTGGACTTCATTAGTTTCTCCAAATTGTAAGGTGCATTTATTTCCCCTGTAATAGGCATGTGTCGAAAGTTTAGGCAATCATATCTTATCATCGTTTTTTCTTCGAATTTTTCAATGAATTTTTGTAAGAGGTTGTTTAAAAATAGGAGGGTGACGTTCACTATTGATTATCGATTTTTTTTAATGTGATTATTTATATTTTAAAGAAAGATGTTTTTTGTTGTATTTCTTTGAAAATTTTCGGGGTTGGAGGGATTGTATGTGATAATGAAAGAGATAGAAGTTATTTAATTTGATTTTTGTTTCGTTAATTATGGTTGTGTATCAAATCTTTCGGATTTGAGTGCGACTCATTCATTCATATGTATACATATGAGCTAATATCCATTACCATACATACGAATCTGGGATTGGTATCTTGAACTAACCACCATTATTATTTTAAGAACACTGGCAAACCTCCCATAAACAACATACCCTTGAGCCTGACCATGCCTTGATGGAAAAAAAAAAAAAAAAAAAAAAACAACAAACAAACTAGGCTTCCACTGAAAAATTATTGCAAGATATGTTTTCGTAGTCATTAAAGAATATTTCAATCCTCCATTGATAATTGCTGAGACCAGTCATATAGATTTCACTGTGAGCCCATACGAGATATGCAACTATTAACAAGGGACTCTTTTTTTTACAAAGTTATTACGGATATAATGATTGTTCATAAGTGTGGTTTCTCTTTGCGAATTTCCTAGTCACCTTTATTGGATCGTTGAGATGAAATAATAATACTTCCCCACCTCTCTTTCTCTCTCCCTCCCTCTATCTCTCTCTCTCTCTCTATCTATCTCTCTCTCTCGTTCACCTTTTAGCAAGCTTCTCCAATATTGTTTTTTTTTTATAGCTAATTTGAGGGAGTGTATGAAATTGTCTATGCTAAATGATTGAACACACACACATTATGCAGGATTTTTTCTTCAATTTTACAGATCTGAATCGAAAGCAAAATTCTTCTTTACTCTTTTAGCAACGGAATCTGAGGTCAACTTTATTTAATTTTTAAGGTTCAAAAACGACTGTTTTATTTCCTTACTTTTTTGGAATCTAATTTTTGGGGGATATTTTTCCCACTTCAGTATCAAAAACAAGGTATAAGATAACAAAAAAATATTGGAGTCAAATCTCGGGGAACATCTTTTCACTTTCAGGTGTCCAATTTAAGGGGATTTTTTTTTCAACTTTTGAGGGTCAAAATCTACAGGAATTTATCTTTTTCTTCAATTTTGGGGGAAAAATAGAGTGCAAATCATTGGTTTTCACTCATACGGGTCGAATTTTCAGGTGACAGATTTTTCCAATCTTTTAGGAATGGCAATGGAGGGTAATGTTTTTTTCATTTCACAGGACAAAATCCATAGCAAGATTTTCGTTTTAGTTATAGGTGTTAGAAGCTAAAGGTAGTTCCACAACTTCTGGGAGTCAAAATTCAGGGCAACTATTTTTTCCTTTTTTTTTAGGGGTCAGCATAAATGTTTTTGCATCTACTCTTAGACGGATTTTTGTTCAAATTTCAAGGTTCAACATCCAGAAGGGATGTCCTCAGAATTGAGCTGAGATCTTTCTTCCAATTTGTTTTATTTAGGTGTGGTAACGCCAGGAGAGATAGTGTTATATTTGCAGTTATTCCCCCAACCAGCAGGATCGTATACTAATGCTAGTATATAGCAAATAAAAAATTGTAAAATTAATTCTCATAGATAAGTAAGCCAGTCTAGTGGTAAGAGAGCCATCACCGGGTCACTTGATAACGGTTTCAAATTATGGTCATGAAATGTTATTTTATTTATCAGTTTGGTTTAACGTGACTTAATCCAGTGGAGAGTTTATTACCCTAAATTGAGTCAGGTTAGTTTTTGTGGTTACTGAAGAAAAACAATGTCAGTTTAAGCCTCCAAATCTTATTGGAGCCTTAAGATAAGAAATTCAACATATCTAAATTGAAAAAAGGAATTTCTCATTGACACTTGGCCGAACGATGTTGATTTTTAGTCCCTGCAAAGTTTCTGCCTTTTCAGGTTTAGAGCAGTGGTTCTGAGCACTGGTGCTTTTACTCCCTTTCAGCATTTGTTTGTTTCGAGACGGACACTGAGGTGCTCATGGACCTTGAAGAATGTTCTGGAGATTCTATCAAAAACCAGTGATAGTAATATACATCGTAGATCTTATGACTCCTTATATATATATATATATAAAAAAAATTTTCTCTAGTTATTTTTTAAAAAAATAGGGATTATGAGTGTCAAAGAGTGGATTGAATAAGATTTTCCTGATCTTTGCAATATCAAATTGTACCGTCATCATAATATGAATCTACCCAGGAATTGGTTTTCACTTCAAATTCTTTAGTACTGTTAGTATTTCAGTTTTGTGAATCTCAGTTTATTCCCCACATAGCTAGGTTCATTAGTAACTTTAATTCTCAAGGACATTTCTGATCAATTTGGCAGTTTCCAGCAATGATGCTTCCTGTAAGAGCTCAGTGCAACTTTTTAGCGCTCGGCACGTCAACCTGTCTTTCAAATTATTTGATATTTTACCAAAGGTTCCAAGTACAATCAGCACAGGACCATCGTAGGCCATACTCCAAATATGTTTGATTTCCATCTTCAGTCAACCACAATTTTCAATCTTATTTTGCTTTTTCTGTTCCACCTGGTTGCCCGCTGGAACATCAATCTATAATCCAGCATTTGTGGACTATCACTGAATCAGGTGTTCTATATTGTATCAAATGATTTGTTTAGATGCTGAAATCTTACTCAATCTATTCATCTATCATTTTCCAACATGCTTTCGTGTTTGTGCTTATATTACTCTACATACACAATCAACTTAATCTGACACTGCCCCAAATGCACAAATTGTGTTATTCTATCATGGCGTTGCGTATGTTCCCTTTGAGTAAGTTTTTACGTCCTGTAGTCAAATTTTCCACATTTTTCTCTTTCTTCACACGAACTACACCACTCTGATATGATTTTATAGCAATATATTTTTTATCCATTTAGTTCTCATGGTTTAAAAGGTCAAATATCAAGGGATCTTGTCCTTCTTTTTCAAAAGCTCTCACTCAAGCTATCCTCAGGTATATTCACGTCTCACACCACCGGTATTCCACAATAATTTCCCATATTAGTACTTATCTCTCCCTAGTTTTTTTTCTTTTTTTGTTTCTTTATGATCGAAATGCTTTGATCTGCAACATGTGAAATCCCTTCACTCAAAACTGAGCAAAAAACGCTCTCTGAAATGTTTGAAATACACAGACAAACTTTGTTCGTCTCTTGGTGATGATTTTGAGCAATTCTCTTTTGCCAAATGTTTGGGGCATTTGTTACCTCCTCATACTTTTGACCCCATACAAAGCAAATGAAGTGCTTGGAACTTTTGGGAGCATTGACCCAGTAGGAACGATTGTTTTCCTGGTGATGATCTTGTTGCTGTGTTTGGGTTTGGGAGTCTGCCCTTGGAGCACATCATAGACACAGAACACGAGTGATGTGGTTGGGAGTTTTTGAACCGATTACCCAGCAGGAAAAGCGGGTATTTTTTCGATCTTGCATACCATGGGAAATGTTAAGCCAAGCCTTGCCAAGCTGGCCCATAACATGCTTTTTTTCGTGCATTCAATCCATTCGGAAAACTGACATATTTTCAGATGAAAAAGATGTCTTCATAAATTGTAAATGCAGAGAATTATTTTTATCTATTTTCCATCGAATCTTCGATTTAATTGAAATTTGACCCAGGGATGGGGAACCATTTTAGCACAGTGTGCCAAATTTTAATTCTTTCTAATAATCCGGCTATTGGATTTCTATTACATTTATCTAGTTGTAGGTCATCCTGATGTTTATTTCCCTAATATATTAAATGTTTAAAATATAAAATTGGAAAAATAAAGTTTTTCGTTTTATGTTTATCAAACTATTATGAGCTATAGAAACCTATCAAAAAAATTCCTTCAAATCAATGATCAGGTGTAAAAAATCTCACTTAATATCTTATTTAGAGAAGTTCATATGGGACTTTCAATTTCTATGAAGACTTTTGTTATCTTCTTAAATTTGCCAATTTTCAGAATGGATTGAAAGCACAAAAAATGATCTAAAAAATTACCTTTTCTTTCACGCTGAAACGTGCAAAAGTGAAGGTTTACTAGTACATATAGAACACCTGTCTAATTCATAAAATGAATAGCACTTCATTGCTATTCAGGAAAGGGTTGAATACATCGAGTCATAAAATACAGTTCGTTAGGAAGTAGACCTGGTTCTGAAGTATAAAGTCTTGGTCGGATTTGAGCTTAAGTCACTGTATTCACTGCACTGTAACCTGATACACAGTGCAATAAACGTTAAAATGAAAGTAGAACAATGTGGAGAAAGATGGATATTTGAAATCCCCTGACTGCTAGTTTAGGGTAAATCTGATGAAGGAATGAACAGTTTACTGCCCGAGAGAGCTGTATAATGCATGACAATGCTATCAAACAACTGATCTTCAGATAAAATAGTTCTCTCCCTTGCGATTAAAAAAGTATCAACTTATCAATTGGAGATTACCATATGTTATCAATGTTGAACACGCCCTCCAATTTTCAATGGCTGAATTTGAAAATCATCAGCTATTATAAGTCTTCATCCCTGCATCTTGTGTTTTGTCTCTTTTTACTTCAAAGATATTACCATAAACATATTTTCTCATCTCAGAAATTCAGACAGCATTTTTTTGTTTCTTCAAGGTAATGTTACAAATAAGAAAAAATATTTTTAGCCGATTAACAGAAAGAAACTTTTTGAGCATCGATTACTTTTTCTTGTGTGATTGTTAAGCAGTGTCGTAACTTTTTTTAAAAATATACGAATAAACAAGTTAAATTCATAGGATGATATACTTTGAGTATATTGACATCCTCAATCTGTTCCAGTTTGAACTTACCGAGAATCTAACAAATGGATAAAAAACGAGAAATTGCTAACAGCACGTAAAATACATCACTGGAAAGCAGATGTACATAGACCTGATCTGCCAAGAATTTAAGGTGATAAGGCTCAGTCAACTGGAAATCTCATGTAAAGAAACAACACTAGACTCCAAGTATACACCCAAACTTCTAAAGCCTGGATGTTAGAACGAGTGAGAAAACACGAAAATGGTCATGAACTCCGCTTGATCACAATGAAAAGAATAAATACAAGAAAAAAATATCATTGATGATGAACACGAATAAGAGGTTGAATCACCAACTAAAGCAGCCAAAAGAGTAAAAACAAAGCTAAATTGTAGGGAATAAAAATACTACGTACTCGCTGGTAAGAGAAAAGACTCCACAGCTAATATTCCTTTCTCACCAAAGGAGCTGATGTAGACCAGAATAAAACTCATCTGGATTGAAGACCATAACGTAGGGTTTAATACCAGCAACATTGGACCAAAGCCTAAAAACACAAAACTACTAAGCTAGAGTACCTTGTCTGCATTGAGGGGCAGCATTGTTTCGGATTAAAGGAATAGATCTCATAGTAACAGGATGATAGGTACTTGCAGCAAATGTACACAAGATGAGACACAATACAAACTGACTGTACTGGACTATCTGCAAACACCCGAACATCTTTCAGTCTTATAACTGTCTCGAAAATTGGTCAGAACCGGTCACAGAAGCATAGGGTTTTATGGATCGTCACTATACACTTATAGAATTATATTTACAAACAGGCCACATATCATAATGAAAGACTTTGAAAAAGAAAACGTACGTACCAGTAAATATAAATAAAAAACATTGCTCCCAAACAATAAAAAAACACACAAAATATAAAGGTCCTTGGATGGGAGTTCATTGAATGTGGCAACTGAGGACGAAACTAATACTAACTACTTAAAAAAGGAATCATCGAATCAGTTTGAAACACACCTGGAAAGTGAAGTATATTTGCTAATAAATAGTTATATCCTCTACGGAACACATCATTAGAACATTTCTGTCAATGTGAAGAATGTACTACAAATAGCACACATCCTTGTATATAGGTGATATTTATGCAGGTGTTATATCTTCTGTAAATGTAAAGGCCCTTTCATCTCCAGAGCTGCTCTCGCTTACATAACGAATACGCCAACTTTAAGTCTCTGAGTCTGAACAAGCTTGTGTCTTTAAGCGTGGAGTTCATACCCGACAGTTGTGGTCAACGGAAAGAGAGCTTGCCAATAAAATTCGTGGCAGTACCTGTAGATCACAGAATAAATATGAAAGAGAGTGAAAATCTACGGAAATACCAGGACTTGGCAAGAGAACTGAAGAGACATTAGCCATAGAAGTCAGAGAAGGATCAATAGTAGTAAGTGCGCTTAGTACCGTGCCAAAGGTACTGAGCAAGATTTATTTAGTTGAGGATAAACTTAAGAGACTATGAATATACAGCCCAACTAGGATCTGCATGAAAACTAAGGAAAATTTATGGAATATGAGATTGACAACCTCCAATGGTTAGGAATGACCCAAAAAACAAAAACGAAATAAGCTACACCGTTGCTGTGATATCTGAGAACATATCTGAGGAGACTTTAAGAGACCTAGTGTCATTTAGCCTCCAGCATAATTCACAAGAAGAAAAAGAAGAAAAAGGAGAAGAAGAAGAAGAAAAAGAAGAAAAAGGAGAAGAAGAAGAAGAAGAAGAAGAAAAAGGAGAAGAAGAAGAAGAAGAAGAAGAAAAAGGAGAAGAAGAAGAAATAATCGTGAACAAGGGATGGAGGACCCACCAAGTAATAGACATAATTATGCCTGCAGATCACCAAGTAAATACCAAAGGGAGTGAAAAGTTGTAATTATCTGGCAAGAAGGAACTTGAGAAGGTGTAGAACATAAAAGTCATCTTAAGAGCAGTAATGGTCGGTGAATTAGTAACCGTAGAAGAAATACTGAAAACGAGATTGGAAAAATTAGGGATAAGAGGAAGGATTGAGACTATACGGACCACTACACTACTAGAGACTGCAGAAATACTGAAGAGAGTATTGGATATATGAGCTCTACGACCCCGGTTGTCAGCAATGGTAAAAAAAGGACATGGTAGAAAAGGTACTGCGCTGCTGTGGCACGCAAGAATTATAAGTGAGGAGGACTTGACTTCCGAGGAGACCTACTGTTACTTTTCATTGGAAATCACCAGGAATCTGGTGTAAAACTGTAATCTGGAGCACTGCAGCGGACTGTGATAATGCAAAGAAGAAGACTCCAGACTTGAGGAGACTTGTTGTCACTCAGTATTGAGCGGTGACCACCAGGCAACCGTTGTAATGATGATGATATTATTATCATTACTACTGTTATTATCATTTCTATTACTACTGATAATAATAATAACAATAATCAGAAGAAGAAGATTATTGGCTTGTGTTTTCCCTCTTCGGGCGTTGATCCTTTCATGCTTTATTTCAAGGCTGTTTCTTTTTCCTTTGTCTGTCAACATCCCCTTTTTGATTTTGACGTATTAGTAGTCGGGGTTTTTGTTCATATAGGTTACAACTTAGTCATTTACAATGCTGTATGGGTATTCCACAGAGGGTAAATAATTTTCTTCCTTTTCTATATATCCTGCAATTCTATTTCTGATGGCCAGTTTCCCCTTCGGTCAGCCAGGCATTCACTTCACGCCTCTATTGTGAGTTTCCATCCGTTAAAGACGCATCATATTACTGCCCTGAGCATCTTATTGGCTTATCCTAAATGGACAGGATGATATCTTCTCAAGGCTTGACTTGACGGTCATTCTACCCTTTGTCGCCACCATATATCTGAACTTACTAGCCGAAAATAACATTCTTGCCCAAGTGGAAACATTGTCTGAAGGTTTCCAGCACCCAGCAAGTTTAGGCATATAACACTGCTGTTATCTTGATGCCGTCTATGTATCCGTTGAATTCCGGCTAGGCAATGCATGTTTCTAGCGTAGAAACGCAGGTAACACTTTCTGCTACTGATAAAAAGGCATTTATAACCGTGATAAAAAAATGGGAGATGGTACATCCTCTTGTGGATAAAGTTTGTTGTGAAGTTGGCCGACATAAATGTGAGTCTGAATCCTGCACGCAGCTGGAGATCATGTATTGAATCGTCGTACGAAAGTGATATTGACTGAGTCTTCCCTAGAAGAGATCATGTGGGATTAACATTAGGTATTTGTAAGGTCTAATCAATCAGCTGTTATGTCGGCATTTTTTTCTGCTTGGCCTCTTGGAACAGCTTGCAAATCAATGAGGTGTGTCCCAAACGATCGAAAAAGCCTCGAATCTAACCTTTCTGGATGGATGTGTTCATTCATTGGTTCTGCGTCATATAAGGTCAGCTTTTTTGCTAGCACGAAGAAGATATTTTATTCTATGCACAAAAAGGAGATTCTTCTAAGCTGGTCGAATGTTGAGATATTCATTTTATTACTGGTAAAATTGTGCCTTTAGCCAAAATCTTCCTCAATCCTCGGTGATGTTCGGTGTATTTCTTCTTCTCTTTCCTACTCTCCTTCTTTTCCTTATGATGATGATGATGATGATGATGATGTTGGTGATGATGATGATCATGATGATGATGATGATGATTACGTAGATCGCTTTTCCATTCGTTTCACTATAATCTGTATAAAAAACAAACTTCCAAGAAGTGACATTTGCCAAGTCTGATCCAATTACTAAAGTGATTTTGATAGAAAGAAATTAATTTAGGTTTATTCTTTTTCCTGTCCATTTTTTGAAAGTGAAGAAGCTGAATGCGTTACTATGGGGCGACCCATTGATAATATCGAGCACGAGATGAAGCATAATGGGTGCGATCGAATTACTCCTCGAAATAATTCCAACTGAAACAACAAGACGCAGAGCAGTAGAAGAAAAATATTGTCAAAAGAATCTGTAATAACAATGAAAAAAAAAGTCAAAATATAACTACAGAATCCCATGATTGCAATTACTGTCCTTTTCATTACGAAAAACATAATTTTCGTCCAAACCAGGGTCAACAGGTGGGTCAAAAGAAAGCAGAAATGTCTCTCCAATCATTGAACAAATTTATTCTATGTAATTCACTTTAATACATAACGTGAAAAGCTAATATCTATACTAAACTATCTGTTTACTAGCAAGGATACCTCTAGTTGCCAAGGGGATTAATAATATAACGGGAGAGAGGATTATTCACACTATTTACGGAAAAAAGTAATTGCAGTAGAAATATTCCGATGCTCAAAACAAAATTCAGTTCTTTAGTTCAGAAGGGCTCCTCAGTACACAACATTACTTCTCTTCCCTTTGAATGCCAATGTTGATTCGTTCTTATATTCATCAGTCTTTTTTTTCTAAAACGGTGTATTGAACGGCAAACATTTTACAAGAAAAACAGAAAAAGATGTTATAGCCTTTCAAATTCTTTTGTTTTGCAAAAAAAGTCTTTTAAATCCAAATCTGGCCCACGGTGACCTCCAGTGTCTTTTGAAGTCAGCGCTGCTTATCGAATCATCTTTTTCAAAGTTAATCCCATAGTGCTCATTCACCTGAACGAAAGTAACTGTTTGGTTGCAATGCAGATCATAGAGGCCTCGGGTGTGGAATTTGATTTTATCTCCCCTTCTATTTGTGATCAGATAGTATAGTGGTACGTATCATACTCAATATCTCATTCCATTTTGCTAGTAATTGCTACACAAGAAATGGCTTGGTGCGATTCTGCCAATATATGGTAACCTGAAACTACTTCCAAAGTAAACTGATGGCTTTTGTAACAACGTATTATCTTCACAGAAGAAACTGACTGAGAGAAAGTAATTCTTCCGTCTCCTGAGATCTTTTAAACACGCTTGGTCAGCAATGCAGTGACTTGGAGCTCAATTTTTTTGTCAATGCATTTGGTGCACGTGTTATTATCATTGCTTTCACCTGACTTTACTGTTTCACACCTTTTTCAAGTCCTGGTATTTTTGTAACTTTTTTTTCATTTATATTCACTCTGTTATCGGCAGGCATAGCTTTGTCTACTATTTTTTTCCTTCTGCCTGCAGCTACAAGTTCCGCTGTTCTTATTTAGATGTGATGGTCGTTTTGGATGTTAAAGTCCCAGAGTAATTTCTGGTTTTGCTTCCAGGTCAGTTCCCTGTTTGCACTGTTATTCATTCTTCTCAGCGATCGAATCTAAGTATTTTGCTTAGATGTGCATGTACAACTGTTGTTACCCTATTGTTTCTGATTTTGCATTCTTTCTCGACTAGCTCATTACATTTACTAGTTATGTGATTATAATAACATCTTTCCCTCTACATAGGAGGCATTTGCAGATTTTCTGGGTACTGCTGAACCTTGCCTCGGTATAGCTTGTCCTGATGCATTAGAGTTCAGCTGCAATATTGAGGGATTATGTTTCTCTGTTCTAGTTTCCTTTGCGTGGCGATTTCCACGATTATTCGTCTGTGATATTCTCTATCTGTTCCCTTAATCCACCATGTACTGTCCTTTTGTTCGCATTTTCCGTCAATGTCGTTGCCCTTGCTATTCTTATTTATTAGAAAAAATGTTGTTGCTAGTTACACTGCTTCCAGCGATTTACATGGTACCATCTGTACTTACATGCACATCATTTTCTAATTCTTTTTGGAGACAGTTGACAATTCCCCTGCCGCCTTCGTTACTGTTCACTTACAGTCAGTTTGTCTCGTCTTGATTGTAGAGCCTTGTGCATCGGCAAAAATTTCCTCGTTCGCCGGTCTATTGAGTGGAGTTCATCGTTTGTCCCTTCAGAACTTGAGTATTTGGTAACGAAAGACACCATCGTCCAATTAATTAAAAAAACAAACAAACTTTCTTCTCTGTGTATCACAATAAATGAGCATTGATCTATTTTGAAGTCCATACCAATGTAATAGCTTTATTTTTTACCTTTATTGGACAACATTTGATGAGTTATTTGTTTTTAGAAATAGATTTATGTTGTCCATGTACAGCAGGTGGCTGACTTCTTGCCTTTTGGAAAATTGTATCTTTCGCGAGAAATATTCTGTTTAGTTTTATCATGACGAGTACATTCAGTTGCAGGGACAAAAAATTCCAACTAAAATGTTTTCTCTTTTACACTTATTTCTGCTAAAATTTCCACTGCAATTGTCAGGAATTCATGTGCACTTTTCGAATTTAAAAGTTTACTTATCGTGTCTGAAAAACATGTTCATTTTTTTTTGGTCGACCCCACCCCCTAAAAAAACTTTTCATGGTTGATATTCGAAAAGTAAGTTCATACTTAATTGGTGCCTTAATTCTTGCCCAACAGCATTCGCGCTTGTTTCTCTAGAAATCAAAACTAATTTACTGATTACTGGCCAAGAAAGGGTGACAGAAAAAACTGATTCATTGATCACAGCCTGCAGCCAATTCATAATTAACCATCCTGACACAACATGTTGCCAAAAGATTTTGGTCATTTAGATGTTTCTATTGAGTGACCAAACAAACCTGTTATTCATGTAATCAAACTGTTCCTTAAACATTGATAGTCTCAATATTATCAATGTTTCTCTCCAAATTTTTTTCATTTCCTAATCAGCGTTTTTGATCAACACCAATCAAGTCTCATTGATGACCATTTCTTGCAATATTAACCATGATCCTAAAAACAGCAATATCTGAGAGGGAAATTGAATGATATATATATATATAAAGATATAATGCCCTCCCATAGGGATAGAGCACTCTGGTGGATGAGGGATTTCCGTGTAAAAATAAATATATCGCTTAAATCGTAGCCTTACTGACTGTCCAGTTTCGTATTCTAGAGGTAGGATATCTGCCTGCAAGTTTGAAGTGAAGGTTTCAATTTTACCTCGTGGTACTGGATGGGATAATAGAAAGTCTATAGCCACACTGAAGAGATGTAATACATCGAAACAGCTGTCTTAGGATTACATAATATATATATATATATATATATATATATATATATATATATATATATATATATATATAAAGATCTCAATGATGATAACCTTCAACGAATTCCGATCTTTCAAAGTGTCAATCATTTTTGATCTTGTTTATTTATTTTCCCTTTTTCAGGTTCCTTGGACGGAATAAATTCATCGTCTCTTAACATTGAAAGACGAAATAATCTTCTTCCGCTGAACTGTGAATCCGAATTGCAGATTGCTTCATTCAATTTTGTCAAATTTGATTGATCAAAAAAAATTAATAAAGAATCGAATTGCATTCATGCTCTTGCATATATGAAGTCAAACAGTGGGAAGGTTATCTCATCTCTGAAGTAAATCTGATCATTTTGAATTAAGACACTTCCGTAATGTGATTTTTATAGAAGCTGAATCGCCTAAAATAGCAATGGATTTGATCCTGATACAGCAAATGATATTTTTCCAATCTTCAAAAACATAAGTGTATTTGAAGTGAGGTCAGTAAGTATTTGTAATGATGCAAAAAGGGCAAAAACCCCATCAGTGTTTGAAAGAAATATGTATAATTAACGCATCTTCCTTTGGAACTTAAACCCAAGCAAAAGATTAGAACGAGCCAATGTGCACACGAGAGGTTCATGCTTGACGTAATATGGAGGGATCAACAGACTGCATAGCATGATAAATTTAAAGCAAGAATCAGATATATCATTGGATTTATTGGAAAACCCAAACGGTAATGGGCAAGGTATGTTGCAAGTATGGCATATAACCATTGGCCATCACAACTCACTGCATGGATCCCCAGAGATTAAATGCAAAACTTCAACTGGTAGAAAATAATATGGCATGACGATCTTGAGATCAAGCAAATAATGGGAGAAGTCTTTGTTCGATGACAGGATCAAGGTGCTACTGATTATGATTATTAAAACAGTCAAAGAAATTGACAGACCTTTTTGCTGTTTGCCATTATTCAATTACATGTCATGGATTTGAAACATAGATCCATCATAGTGTCAAAGTCCTTGAGAGTTTCTTTTTCAATTTCCTAGGTCGGTTTGTGTTTGGCAAACATCAATAACAATCGAAATGATTATGCATGTAAGAGATTATAAAAGCAGATGAAAATAACTCATAACGATCGGTTCGACATGAGTGATATAAAAAGTGACCTATTGAAGAAGCCCTAGCCAATATGATTAAAACAGAATGCATCCAAAGAATGTATAATACGAGGTGCTGCTTTCAGATTAGAGATTCAAGTTGGGTTGGACGCTTGGCAAGAAGAAATTATAGCAGATAGAGCAAAGAGATTAGCGGTTGATTCCCATGGGACGGTAAACGCAGTGGAAAAAGACCAGAACAAAATGAGTGTGAGATAGAAAGTTTTTTCCCCAATAGGGCAAGGCAGAGGTTAGCACATTAGACGAACTCTATAATTTCTGCGGGTACCCATCGGGATATGGCCAATACAGCAGTCTTCTTTGTGTCACTCTTCAGTAACGTCTCAAGGATCAACAAGCGCGTCTTTCTTTTTTTCTCCAGCCCATCATTAACATTCTCACCTAAGCCAGTTAGATTACTTTTTCATTAGTATCCCTCCCTCATCGAAACCGTAAAAACAAGCATCCTACTTTATAAATATGAATGTATTCATGTTTGTGTGTGTGTATATGTGTGTTTATGTAAACATGCGTGAGTATCTATGATCGTGTATGAGGAGAAATACTTTACCTCTCCATATGTTCACACAAAGAAAAAAAAAGACATCAGACGTTACAAAAACACAATTTACCAACTTTTCGTTGCAGTACATCGAACAGACGTAGCTAAAGACCAATGCAATCTTATAGCAAAAGTGCCAGTCTATTGATTCAAGAGTAAATGCTGAAAAGCCGACAACGGCAAATGCATGCCTCATCAGAAGAGTCTGAAATAAGATCTGATGAAAGAATGTCTAGTCAGAGGCGCTATCTTTAAACAAAATTGCACACTCTCATACCGTATAATAGCGTAATCAATACGTATTGTTCCATTTCATTTCTCGCCTCAGGCTAACGGGAAGACAAATCGGATGTTCGGACAAATACTACATTGACGTTGCTATTACTGGTTATATATTTCCTTTTACAGTAATTATAAAGTATGTTGTAGACATCTTAGTATTTCAAGCGGCAACTTATTTAATACACGGCTCAGCAATCGCAAGGGAACGAAAAAATCTGATGATTTCGGATGTCTACTGAGTTGGATTATTCAATATCTATCCAGGTATATCAGTCAATATCAATTGACAAATAGCAAAAAGAGCGACGTATCAAAGAAGTGCTAAACCAATGGAATGGTATAAAACATAATAAAAGATGTGATATACATATAGACTGAAAGGTACGGTATGATACATTTGGTTAAGATAATCGTTTTAAATTCATGGGTTAGGGATATGCTTCAGAAGCATAAGTATCACATATATAAAATAAGCGTGTCATCATATTGGCTTTAATATAATTTCATTCTTTGTATTAAGAATTACTCACCTAAAAACTCTAATCGGTGGACATCAAACTCAAAGTCCTTTCTTCTGTCTCTGATAAATCATGTAAAACCGTAAGATTTGTGCTTTAGAAAAAGTAACTTATTCAAATAATTGGAGACCGTGTTTTCAAACAATTGACAGAAAATGTAGTTTGAGCTGTACAATTGGATTGTAAATAGAACCCCGTGGAAAATTGTTTTTAGAAAAAGATTCTGCGATGAAACGATCCATGTACTTCAGATCCGTAGCTTTGCACGCAGGGCAGATGGAGAGCGCCAAGTTCTGCAGCATAGTTACGTTACACAAAACATGTTTTTCAAGAATTATTTCTCAGTGATATCAAAGGAACTGAAAGTAATTTTTCGAAGCCTTAGTTTCGCTCAATGTACAAAAAGTGAGGGCTCAATAGGCCAGTATATATACAACATAAATAAAATCAAGAGTACATTTTTTCAGGGAAGGCATTTCAGGAAAAAGTTCTTTTCAATGGAGATTATTAAACCAAAATTCTTCAACAGGGTAGTTTAGTACAATAAAAAACAGTTAGAGCCTAGTTCAGCGTGATATCTGAAACTTAAGAATAGCCCGATTGATCAAATTAGTAATCGAAATACATCAAAGCCGTAGTTTGGCACAATGGACAAAATAAGAGGGTTCAATTCTGCAGTATGGTTAACCATATATAGAACTGCCAAGCCCCTAAAATGGGTTCTGGAATAATGATTTTTTTATAAAATCAATGACACTAATCACAATACTTGAAAAGTTTTTGCAGGATGGGGGAAGAAGACGGTCCAGTTAGAGAACCCATCGACCCCCGGAGAGTGCACTTGTTACAAAAAAGATTTTTTCTGTGCAATACATTTTAACCAAAGAAAAAACAGTCAGATATGTTAGATGTATGGGATCTGTTAAAGAAATACAACTTCCAAAATAGTGTGGAAAGTGAGAAGCTCAGGTGAAGTTCAACCTCCACAAAATGGTGTTTTCAGAATATTAGGTTGGGGGAGAAAAACAAACTATGTAAGATGTTATCGGCATATGTGGTTAGGTAAAAGATTGAGTTTGGAAAAAGTATTATCAAAATATAAACTCAGTTTAAAAGGAAAAAAACTTTTAAAAAAGGTCGACAGAATAAAGTAAAAAAACTCAAGGTAGAGAATTGTTGCCAGAAAAATGAGGTTTTATAAAGAAAATATCTACTTACCCATGCACACACATGGATATAAACAAAACATGATATGTTTCATGTATCTATATATGTTACCATAACCAAGCAAAAACTGCACAAAGTACGCAGACAACAGATTGTCTTAGAATGAAATTAACCCAGGTGATTTTCACGTGTTCCATCATGTTTTCGTAGGATGGTCTTATCAACTGAACAATTACAATTTGAAACTGAACCCTGATTTTATGCAATATCTTATTATCTCACTCTAGGAATCGTTGTTCTGATCAGTAATTCGGTTGGATTTTTTCAAAAAATTCTCAGCAC
This sequence comes from Thysanoteuthis rhombus, assembly GCA_963457665.1. Taxonomy (NCBI): domain Eukaryota; kingdom Metazoa; phylum Mollusca; class Cephalopoda; order Oegopsida; family Thysanoteuthidae; genus Thysanoteuthis; species Thysanoteuthis major. Next base: position 63,030,861 of record OY735201.1, read on the forward strand.
ACTTCCTTTTGGAAGTTTTTATCCGAAACATTCATATTCAATATATTTTGGGACTTAATATAGATTTATATATCATACGAGAGTACGGCTCTGAATTTTTACTTGATTGGAAAATCTTTTCTTCCAAATCATAAGTTTGGTATTTTTATTCATGATGTCACTACACCACAGAAATAGATCCTTTCTTTCATCATTACTGCAAAACTACAACTCTAAAATACTTTTGATTTTTTGCTACTTGATTAAGAAATCAATTCTGCATAGACATGTTTGTTGCAATGAGGTTCTATCCATGATTTTACTATATTGCTCGTTGGGAATTTCATATTTTGTACGAAACGATGCCTTTTGAATTATATTGGTTAAAAGTTTTGCACTATTCGTGGTAGGAGATTTGCGAGAAGCATATCACCAGAAAATGCGAGGATACATTTCTTCCAATGATGATCGTTCCAGTTGGGATTTTCGACCAGGTTTTAAATAGAAAATACGACTTGTCGAAGGAAATTAAGATGACAAAGCCAAGACTCTTCAGTTAAAAAGAAAAACTGCAGTATTATATTTCTGTTGGAAAAACTGCAGTATTATATTTCTGTTGGAAGACATTGAAGTGGTGAATGTTTGCAGACCAATCAAAGTACCAAATTCTGTTTTGCTTAAATTCTGAATAATTGTTCAAGGTATGTTATTACGTACTTTGAAAGAGTGATTAGGATAATGATTAAAATAGTCATTCTTTGTAGTGCTTTTCCTTAATCGATCAGCTTATTTTCATATCTTCCCCATCCCTACTGTAATAACTGTGGGCCAAATGCTAAGTCCTCACCGCTGCTTGCACGAAACTAGCTGATGCTGGATTTGAAAATAGACCGACCCCTACCACTGAAATTTCCCTAGATAAGCTAAGAGTGAAGCGTTATTTAACAAACCCCAGGACCTTTGCATTGCTGTGATCCGAAATTTTCCGGGGAGAAAAAAATAAGATACTATTCTTTTTCCCAAAAGCACGTCAGTTTGTATTTCTCAACATTTCTTAATTTACTTTTCATGTGAACTTTATGTATCACATTATTACTAAAATATACACCATCGAGAAATCCTCTTTTCAAGACACGAAAATTTAATTCTTTGGTAAGGGGTTCTATTTATGAAGCATATATATATATATATATATATGTGTATCGTACACGATAAGAACTTCGTGTGAAACCACAGCTTCAGAATATTGTTTTCTACCTCCCTTGACTTCATAAAAAAATCTTGACCCCTACACACGTATTTATTTTTCAATTGATGCAATTCTATATAATATGTACCAATGCTGCAGAACTGGATCTTCTATTTCTGTCTTCCGTACTAAACTACTTATCCCCCTATTTTTGGTTAAGGGGATCCAATTTACAAAGAATACAGCTGAACTGGTCCCGCCTTTTATATCTATCGTACACAGCTGCGCATTTACAGCATTTTGAAGCATTGTTTATTATTTTTATTCCAGTTTAAGATTTGCATGTATAGTATGGTGACATATCTTACGTCCATCGATCATATGACCTAGAATACTATTGTGGTTATTCCCCCAGATTTTATTTATGAATCATCATTCAAATACACATTTTTTTTCGACGGGGGATCTTTAAATGATGTAACTATAATGCTGAAAGGGACTGTTAATCGTACAACGATATGACATTATTTATTACGGTTATAAGCTTCACTTCATTGAAATTGTTTTTCTCTAAAACGACAAATTTTTGAGTATGGGTTTATGACATGAATATTACTCTCGCTTCTCTCTCCCTGTTTCAATCCATTATACGAAGTTATGGTTTTGGAGCATTCCAGTTGCTCCTCTCTATTGAAAAATGATTTCCCAGGAACCTGAAATTTAGGTTTTGAATTAAGATACTCCTAAGTCATCATAATCTACATCATCATTTTTCTCTCCGGGTCCATTCATCTCTGTCAGCCATCGCTTTCGGAAGATCATGATATTGACAACCTTTGTCTTCTAGTAGTATATCGATATTGGAACTACAAGGGCGTCGAACCATAGAAAAGCTGTGTTTTGGTTTCTAAAGTATAAGACTTCCAATTCATTTTACTGCACCAATTATTCTGTAAATTGTGCATTGTTTCCAAAGTATATGAAATTGAACACTTGATTAACTTGTTAACCATCGGCAATTTCAATATCCGTAATTGACTTGGCAAGATGTCAACGGCTTCTGGACTTTTCTAATACAAGCTCTAGTTCATTAATTTTGTCAGCTGAAATTCATCGGATATGATCAAGACATATGACGAAAAAATAGGAGGGGGTGTATCGTTTCGGGGCATCAGCTGCAATATAGAAGAATGGTGTATGTCCGTCAGGTGACAGGACCATTGTTATTGTATCTTAGTAAAACATCATTATAGCTAACATTCATAGGATACTATCTCGTAATTTACCTTGATGAATCAAATCGAAGACTTTGAAATGTCTGTGAATACGAGCACTTCTTCGATATTCCTAGCTTTGATTCCCTCTAATTGTGCCAAATTGTACCCTCTATTATGCCTGAGGATTTAGCCCACTCTAGATCTATTTTGTAAAAATCTGTTTTGTCTTTTACTTATAAATCCTCCCATTTTCAGTAGTGTATGGTTCAAGAGTAACAGATAGTACATCTTGGTTTGTTAACACTTATTCTTTCAACACTGAAAATAATGATTAATCTTAGGTGTTCTTTTCTTGGAAAACAAAAGAATGAAGCCTTTTTTCCATCGATCACTGTACTTGTTTATTATTACGGCATTAAATAGCTCGTTAAATCAACGAGTTTTACATACTTCAGGGGGGGATGTTATTTAGACATTTTCTTCAATGCGTTTCGGAGTTGTCTGATAATGAGATCTCATTTCTTTATTCTTTGTTAGAGATTGATTTCTTTTTGGATTGGTTTATCTATGATTTCGCAACGGTTTCCATGGAAATTCCAAAATGAGATTCCATTCCTCTCGAGTCTGTAATTTTGATCATTTGTTTTGAGCTCGGCTTTGGTGATACTTTTTCTCCCGCTGATCTCCTTAATGACTTTTCTTGTAGCGACTGCCTATTTGTTAGCAAAAGATTGTCGATCAAAGGAAGCTATTTGTTTGTTTCCTGAAGATGTTTATCAATGCTTCCTGAGTTTATTTATAATTGCATTCATTTGCATGGAATTGATCAGGTTTTTTTTTCTTTTTTTTTTCATAGGCCTTTCTCTTCAACTTCCTCATGTATGATTTTTAGAGCTCCAGAGCCACAGGGAATTCTGTGTTTGACCTTTGGTTTTACTGTAATGGATCTAGTAGAAGCCACCTTACATGCTGTTTCAAAGTTGATGGATAATTAATTGGCTGTGTTTTCTTCATTTTTCTATTGTAAGCATTCAAATCTGTTTTCAGTGCAGTAGTAAATTTGTCATAGATGGGAATATCTGTACGTTAGATAGACTAGTTGAAGTGCGAGGATCAATATGTTTTCTGTTTATGAATACAAGGTCTTGTAGTGGATGTGACAACTCAATGATAAGCTGTAACGTTATTGGAAGAAATGTATGCCTGACAGTTGACTCTTTATTTAGGAATAGTAAAATGTATTGCATTTCCAGTGGCGTACGTGTAAATTCATTTTTTTTCTGGAACTTTTTGTTTAGGCAAAATAATTTGTTTTCCTTCAAACATTCGATAAAGAATCTGTCATTTCTGCCTGTTTATTTATGGAGCAAGATACATCCACAATCTTGACTTAATTTTGCATTAAAGCCTTCCCAATAAATTATCATATTACGTACGAGGGAACATATTTCATCGTACAAATTGGTTCCTTGACTAACGTTGCTAGGCTGTAACAACTGATGATAAGAAGTTCTTGTTGTTTCCATTACGCATCATTTTTGTAGAAACAGTGTTTTTTTTATAAGTGTATGATTCTTTGTTCAAAGAATTTTTGCATTTGTGACCCATTCACTGAATTGATCTCTTTATACTACTGTTTGTACAATCAATGTTGACTTTTTTTCCGTATGGCAAGATTGATTTTGATGATTTGGTCAGTTTTTGCTCGATAGCAATTTTTTTTTCTTCGCCATCCCTCAGACAGCTAGGCGTTTCTCTTGTTGATGTGCATGATGGGTGATGCAGCGTGGACATCCGATTTTGGTCATAATCATTTTGCTCTATCGATGCCTGGATAGCATCTATGATCGCCACTTCTATGGATATGTATAGCAGGATACTTTGAGCTGGTCTTCTCCCTACATCTAGTTCTGTATTGAAATTAATTGCACTGAAGATTGACGATTGAAACCTGAACAAGCAACAGGTGCGGCCAGTGAGATTTATTTCCCATCAGCACGATATTTAGATTTTTGTGTTCGAAGCTCACTCTTTTATGCTGATCATCAATTTCTCCAGCTGTTAAAGCATGCTATGTTATAGTGCTGTTAGCCCTCACCCAAGCACAAATTGAGAGCTTATCTAATATATCGGTACTGGTGTGCTTTGATATAACGTGTTTCTTCAAAGTATGGATAACGTGCTCCAATCTATCACAGTTCAAGCAAGTGCCTCTAAAAAGTATTCTGTGGACGAGTATGTCACAGTAGTGTTTATTTCTCTCTTTCCTTCTCTCACTCTCCATATATATATATAATATATATATATATATATATATATATATATATATATATATATATATATATATATATATATATATATATATATATATATTCGACAGCTCAATTAGTGTAAAATGCAAATAGGTAGATGTGAAAATAGGAAGATCAAGCGCAAGAATACACCTGAGACAGAGTGGATATACTCTATCTTCGAAACTGCTTGGTGTGTTCCTGTTATTATAAGTGGCAAGTTATCATATTAGACAAGCTTTTAACATGGAATAAAATTGGTGCGAAAGGCATTAGCAGAGTATTTGATACAAAGAATCCTAATTGAAAACAATAGCTTCGTTGCCAATTTTGAGTCTCCACATCATATCTCAGTGTAATTAATGTTTGATTAACGTCTTGAGCGATGAGTTCATTCAAAACCCACTTAATTCTATTCATGGGTTAAAGACTAGATGCACAAAAGATGTGATGAAAATAAACATAATATTTGAAGAAACTGATAGAAAAATATATGTCGATTAAAATCCAGGTGTTGGGTTGTAAATGTTGGCCATTTCTGAGAGTTTGTAATCCATGGATCACATCATTAACGGAAGTCTGATTAGTAGGGAATATTAGTTTGTATTACTTGGAAAAAAGCTAAGAATCTAAAGATTTTTCAGCTTTTTGACTGGGTTGAGGGGGAGAAAGGTTTTTATGGTAACTACAAGATTTTCTAGAAGGAATTTTGGATAATTCTTGATATAAACGCAATCAGAAAGTACATCCCAACTGTTATTTGAACTCAGTAAGTTCCCATGAAGCACAAGAATGCATGGATAGGTTGCTCATAGGTAAAAGTTGAAGATTGTTCAGGTTCCTATCGACGGGCTAACAATAATCATAAAATGCAATCCTGTGACAAATTCATAGGTAGAGATCTATTGCCATCATGACTCAAATCTCCCGAAGTAGCAAGTTTCATTACAACTTGTTGACCTAGGAATTGATGAAAGGACGTACGCTGGTATGATTTCTAATATTTAATGTTACTTTGCTATCCGAATGAGCTCCTGCTCCGATGGTACTTATCATGCAGCCTCAGTTACGTGAATATCCACTATATTGAAGAAGATATCAAGGTGTGTATTTCTGGAAACACTCAGGCTATTCAGAAAAAAACTGTAGCAGATACATTCCCACACATCTAGGATAACTTTCCATATTGTCAGATTACATTATATTCTCACTAGCGCACACACATTCATACACACGTGTATACATGCATTTATAGGTAAATATTTACATCAAACTTCCCAAGTCGATCTTGTGAGATTTTATCCTATTAAAAGTACGTGTCTGTTGCTCTCAGAATAAATCGGAAACAAGAACACATCAATTATTTTTGTGAGTGAATTTTCCGCGAAATCAAGCAGAATTTCAAGACTAAATAGCACCTCCAGGCAGGGGACTCACCCTGATAAGTTCATTTCAAAATGAAGTCAAACCCATGTAACCGATATTGTGTCTGAAAAGATTGCTCTCATCGTTAGGAACTACCTCGAAACCTACGTTGAACGCTGTCATTTGTGCGACAACGGTACCGGAATACCCTGTGAAGATGTGAGTCTGTTTCCCCCTACGATCATCTTTTAGAAGGGTGTCCAGCACTGAAAATGAATGTCAGAGTTGTGAATAATCAGAAGCCCAGATGGTTGAGATATCAATATCCGAGGACATCGAAATCCCAAATGAAATTTGAATCCCGAATCGTTTTTGTCTGATATTGCAGTAGTTATTTCTGTTCCCTGAATAAAAACAAAGTATGTGTGAAATTAGCCCATGAATAAAACAGATTTGTTACCAAAGTTTAAGAGCATCATATTGATTGGATAGTAAACGACAGGATCGTTTTTAATGGAAAAGGCGTCAACTGATATGAGAGAACCAAATTAAGCTTAACCAGAGGAATTACCATGCAAATTGAAACGTTGTATTCCTGGCCTTGGTTACTACGGAAACATACCTATAATTAATTCAATTTACACTGAGCAATCAGATTTCGATATATATATATGTGTGTGTGTGTGTATATTTTTTTTCTTGCGCACCGTTCGATTTTCGGCACACATCTCAAACGTCAGTCTTCTTTGATACATGGAATACTTGACTTTGACCAATCTCATAATTTTCCCTGGCACGACTTGTGTCGTGCATTTTGGTGTGTCTCAGATCTTTACTTACGCGTTCATAGGTCAACAAACTGTTTGTTGCTTCCTTTTCTTACATGAACCGTCAGATAATGTCTGTCTATATTACAGTACTAACAATTTTAAATAACTACCATAAGAGTGGCTAGCACCAATTATTTCAATACTATATCAAACACAAAGCTTTTTAGCGGAAAGTATAAAAATAACTTTTTAATGTTTTGGATAAGTATAGGTTTCAATTGATTTTCAGCTCACTTTTCAAACATTGGCCACATATGATGCAATTTGGAAGCATTATAGGGCTGTCAATGGGACATTAACCAATCTCAAGATTGAACCTACCTTTGGGTCACTTTGGAATCTCTCAGATTTTAAGCTTCGGGCAAAATAACAGGTATAGGTGTATTTTGTATTTGGACTTGATGATAAATATCACAGGAAAAGAGAGGAAAAAAGCCGTCTTGGGTTTTCTTGAGGTTGGGCCAAAAAAGAAGGAGGCTGCATTTGGCAGATGGCGTCTATAGAGATTTTTATCTTCTGAAGCCAATTCTGTCGGCATCTATCGAGGTTGTTATTTTCTTACGCCGACCCCCGATGGCGTTTACCGAGATTGTTATTTCCTAACAACCACCCACCGAGGGTGGGTATCGAGATTGTTATTTAATGAATATCGGGTTTTACTTCCTTATTTGCAAAGTTTTCTACAAACTTTCAAAATGCAGCCACGAAGTTATTTTTTATTTGGGTCAAAGTCAAATATTGCCTGATGAAAATTGGTTCGTATTATAAATTAATCGATCGAAAACTGGTACAAAACCAGGAACCATTTTGGACCGATTACTGCTCCTCTTTAAATAATGTTGTTCTTTCCTTCATTATTGTAATTTTGGAAATGAATGAAGAATTGGCTATAAAAAACCCATGGTACATCGAATTGTCAATGGTTTTTAATAATTAACATTTGCTATTTTGTGTCTCTTATACAGTCTTTCATTTTCTTACTTGTTGAAATATCTACATTTAATCTTTTTAATGCCACACGTTTGTGTTAGTTAATGTTATTCATTGTCAATCATTATTTAACATGGATAAATCTTCAATAATCTATAACCATTGCATATATTTGTGAATATTATCAGTTGATGATACGGACGTTTTTGACTTTTTTTCTTCTGATTGCATTTAAATACAACTGTCATTTACATTAAACTATGTATGCATCTTTATTACTATTTTGGATACACTGATCACATCTAATAACGGAAATTTATAAAAGCCATCAGCCCAGTTGTAACACAATCAGGTTAGTAAGGCTGGTCAGATTGTCTAGCCTGGTTTTGTCAGTTTGGTTAGGGCTTTTTTCACTCACTTTGATATTTCATTTGAAAAAAGTCTTTTTATTTCAATTATTTAGCTTTAATATATCCATAACTATGACGCTCAACAAGCGGAAGATTTCATATATGTATAACAATAAAATTTTAAGGTGTTTTTTTCTCTCAGGTTTTTATCACATGGCACTTTAAAAATAGATAGCGAAGTATACATAGTAAAATATGATAACATTTATTTTATTTTTAGTTGCAAGCTAATATTTCATATAGTCATGGAATATTTAGAAGTTAAAATGGTGATATAGAATTTTCATAATCTGAATAAAAAACCATCTCAAACTCAAGTTGATTAAATGCATTATTATGATCATTTGAACTGATAACAATCAGATATCAAACCAATTCTTTCATCAATTGTGGAAACAACCAAGAATCATGGGGAAGACAAGAACCATAAGTTCGGTGTTGATGACTAGCAAGCACCAATTAGTGACAGACGCATCGGAAAACTACATCAAAATCTGAACCAATGACTTGTAGCTGCAAAAATCGAAAATTGCGGTCTGAGGGATCTAGTAAATTTTGTCTACCATAAGCTATCAGCATGAGGAAAAACTGCTGCAACAGAAAAGTGAAATGAATATATTCACCCCAATAAGCAATGTCAACATTTCTGTATCATTTGGAGCTGATCAGACATGTTCCGTACGGTGGTGGGGCCATCGCTTTGGAAGTCTCCACACGAACCAAATGATGCGTCTTGGCTCTAATTTAAATCTGCTGACCCAGCACGAAGGATCCTTATGTCTTTGATCCTGCAATCAGTTGGGAGTGTCGAGCAACACCTTCCTGCGCTTTCCCATGACCTGTTAGAAGTCATCTCGACAAAATGTGTCTTCTGGAAGTGCCCATCTCCATTCCATGTAGCAGGGGACTGAATAAGTATTCATAGTTTTTGTAGGTAGTTACGTTAGTAGAAGTTAAATGTTAGGTTTAATCAACCGAGCTTTTTTTTTGTCAGAGAAAATTGAAAGGAATACGTATAAACAACTATTCATAAAACACAGCTGTACATACTTTTCGATGGATTTCCCCTCAGAATCATTTGGTGATTAGGAATAGTATCATTTCAGTATGCTTTCATCTCTACAATACATTTTGGACATGTTGCAAGAATGGCAGACAACCAGTGGACATCATGACTCACTACATGACTCACCAAAAATCACATGCAAAACCCTGGAGTACAGCATACAAGATATAAAAAATAACTTTACGTTCAGAAATGATTAGATCTGCAATGTCCATGATATTCCTGTGCTGTATTGTAATCTCTCCAAGTGAGGTTTAGCATAATGTTCTCATGTGTACGTTACATGCATGTCAGTCTGCGGGTCGGTCTCTTGGTCAGGTTAGATATTTCATCCCCATAAGTTACTCTCGGGAGGATGCATTGTTTGTATAGTCTTCTTTCAAGGATTTATGGGATTTTCTTATTTTTGAAGGTTGAGTGTGCTCTGCCGAACGCTTGCCATCTTAAAGTGATTTTTTGCTTCATTTCTTTATCATGGATCTTCGATATCCAAGGGAGATGTTGCTGTTTACTTTCTCCAGTTTTGATCCTTCGATTTTGAAGATCGTGTTCTCATTTCCAACAAGGTTGCTGCATATGACCTTCGTTTTGCTGAAGTTTGTATGCAGGCCTACTCTATTGCTTTCTTCGTTTAATTCAGTAAGCATTGGAGGTGGTATAGGTTCTCTGCAGAAAGGGTAATGTCGTCTACAAATCTGAGGTTGTTCCAATATTCGCTCTGTGTTTTGACTCCTTTATTTCCCAACCAAGGTTTCGAAGGATCACTTCAAGACGGGCTGTGAAGAGTTTGGGTAAGCTGGTATCACCTGTCTTACTTTTTTGAGCTGAGAGGGCTCATTCTTTGTGTAGCCAGATGAAGGGGTTGCTGTGACTGTAATCCATATTGAAATAATCTGATGTATACCGAGTCTATTCCTCTTAGAATGATAGCCATCACGAATTTTTCAGAGTTGAAAGCATTCTTGGAATCCATAAATGCTACAACGAGTGGCATTTTGCATTGTACTGTTTCTTTTCCAGCTAATCTATTGAATGCAAATAATGTCATATTTGATGATTTCGATTTCATTTTCCATATTAGTTTGGTGGAAGTCTGTTGAGAGAGTTCAGATGTTGTAGGTGCTAATGTATAACGTTGTGTTCCTAGTCGGGGGTTTAGGTTTTGTTTGGGTGGTCACTGTTAAATAAAATGACTTTTACCCAGGATTAGTGACGCAGCTGGGCTTTTTTGGAACAATGATCCAGCCGGAACGGTTTCTTGATGCACTGCTCGGGTATTCGCTTTTAGAAAAAATTATCCCCACTTAAAGCAAGTGATGTGTTTGCGCCTCTTGGGACCACTGACCAGCAGGAATAGACAGTATATTTTTCATCGTAGAAACCATGGGAAGTATTGTTCCATGCCATGCTGGGCCGGCCGATTCTTTTTTCCAAGAAGATACACAACGAAAAACATACGGGTTTCATATCTATCAGCAGAGATCTCTGTCAAGGAAGAAGACGAATAAGTAACATAGTCCAGATGGGATCGAATCGTCGAACGTACCCTCAAAAGCTCTATTCTCTCTAAAAATGGCCACAAAATGGAAACCACAGAGTACAAAAAACAAACCAAGGGTCCAAAGACCTCCAATGAGTTATTTCGTTTGAGGTAAGTAAACCAATACAAAAATAAATGCATCTGGACTGGATAGAATCACAATTGACGTACCAGTATCGTCAACACTTGGAAATACCCCATCTATCAAGCAGAGCCAAGTCCCAAAACATTAAACCATCACATTTATCATTACACGATATAAAAAAAGAACTGAATCAATGTGACTGCAAACCAATTAGCCTACTCAACTGCAAGTAGGAACCATTTATGAAAACAATCATCAACCGGATAACCAAAGTACTACATGAAACCAATCACGCAAAGAGGATGGCTACAGAATGATACACCGTCTCCATTCAGTATATCAAATAAAAGAGAAAGCAGTGGGACACAGAATGCTGTTCATTCTATCATTTGCTGACTCTGTAGAGGCTTTAACTTCCGTGGAATCCTTAAAGTCATTGGTGAAATCATGCCAGGAAAAATTGACCTCGTTGATGCCAGGATTCGGAAACATATCTACTGATCTAAAAGTTCGTTTTTTCAAGATGCACAAAGACCCAGAGCCTTCTCAACTTGAGAAAAAAGGTAACACAAGGCGACGACATTTGAACCGATCCGTTTGCAGTTTGCCTCGAAGTAATCCCTCGGAATTCAGATGATCATTCGGACAAAATAAATAACCTCGTTGCTGAGAACTGTCATGCACCCCACGCGATGTTACATGAACTGAGCGAAAGACACATGGAAGAAGGCAGTCACATGGCTTCCAGTAAAACCAATATTATGTGCAACAAATATGTTGCAGATAATGGAACATTCTATTTTATAAATTGAATAATTGGAAAAAATCATAAAATAGATTGAACTTCTCTCTAGAAAAAAGCAGCTGAAATAATGGCTCTTTATCGATGCAGCTTCGAAACCAGTACTTAATTAAAATAATTAAATTTGATAATAAATGGTACAAAACCTTTTTTTATCACGTAGTAAATTTAGTAGCTTGTTAGCCTTACTGCATTTAGTTCAATTACTACAATACGTGCTTCCCCTCTCTCACTTTCTTATAATAATACCACGAATTGAATTCACATAAATCCTGAATGTCTCATGAAGATAGTATCTTCGTATAACAGAATATATGAACAATCTTCAGAGACGATGCATTGTTCTTGACGTTACGTTTTGACGTTTCATTTCCTAAGCTCTGCTTAGTGTTGCACAGAACTGCAAGTTCAGAAAGGAGATTGTGTTTTATTATCCTTGTAACTTGGAAAGGCCTGTCTGCCTCATAATTCAGCTTTCGAAACCTAAGCTTTTACTTACACCCAATCACCGACACATTTACGGGTGTGAAATACAAAGCCATATATTACTTCAAGGAAGTTCCACAGGTACATCAATAAGTCCATAGCCTTAATATAGGGATAGAATTGATTTCACGAAAGAACTTTTTTCCAATATAATGTTCGACCGCTTCAATGCACTTGATTCAGTATTGAATATTAATCACATACATTGAACTTTCCACAGTAAAATTATGATTAAACATCAGCTTATAACAACATATCAGGACTCTTTGGACCCATCCACGTATATTAACAATTTACAACTTTAAGAGTTTAGGAGCCAACTTGTTTTGAAAACAAATGGCCATCTACATTATAGAAAAATTATATTGGATTTCTTCTTCAATATTCCCCGTGTGAAATAGTGTAAAAGATCTTGGCTCATTCCTTTGAAAGATCAAATATTCGAAATCATGGGAAAGGGAGGATCTACCAGAGGTCTTTTTTATTGTTGAAAAATATCCGGTGCTAAGGGTTATGGGTTGGTTGAGGAAAGGAAATAAACTCATCTTCTCATATCTGTGCTCCTTTTCATCGGATGAGTTTAAATGGACATAACGAAAGAAAATTATCATTTGGGGTATTTAAACCAAATAACCCCTTGGGAACTCATTCAAAGTATCAGCAAACCATTTTACCTACAATGCTCTCCATTGATACTGCAGGAAATGAGTAAGTTATTGTTTTTATTGTAGAGAAAGTACGATCAATTCATTCGTCAAATGTTTAAAACCATTTCTTTTTCTTTTTTAAGTAAGGAATCCATCGGATACTTGTTAGCGATCCAAACAATTTTAGCCGGTTGGAAGTAGGAAACTTGACTTGTTTCATCTTAAAAAATGATGTGACCATCTCGTCAACCTTCGAATGCCTGGGAAAACTAATAAATAAATGTTCACAATAACGGCAGCCGAACTATTTTCACAACCATAACTATTGTGCGGGTTCGACCATCACTTGGGCCCCAGTACAGTTATGTGCTCACCAAATACCCAAATACTATAAGTACCCATCTTTGGAATTCCTCTGTGAAGCTGATAGTAACAAACCACGACAATTCTATTAGGCTTGATATTATCTCGTGGTCCCATTATTCAGGTTTTATGCAAAACTTCAGTAAATATCTATATTGAACGCAACAACGTAGAGCAAAATTCTCTGACTAGTTTCGGTGACCATTACCGCATTAATGAATTATATCAGTCTAGGTGAGAAGTTTTGATCCGTATAGTCATAATACTAAGGAAAATTTATTGGTTTAAGCAAGTAAGAAAAATAATATGGCTGTTTTGAGCAATTACACTTACCAAGCTTTCTAAGTGTCTATGTATCAGTTGGGATAATTTCAGTGCATATATATATATATATATATATATATATATATATATATATATATATATATATATACAGTGGCAGGCTGTCCAGGAATGTACACTATACATTCTCAATTTTTTTTTTATGGGAAATATTTGCAATGTTATATGAGTCTACCTTGCAAGGGTCTGCAAAATTAGCCTGCTCAGGGCAGATGCACACTGATAAGTTTTGAGACATGCTTCACTAAAATAACGAACAACTAGTTGAATTAGCATGATATATTACTCACTACAAAATCGTGCATATTGATCATGTTTCTAAATGACATATTACATCCTCTTTAATATAAGATTATTTCTATCAAGCTAACCACACCAGTGGTATACAATGTGACGGGTTTAAAATAAACAGCGATCATAGAATCCATTAAAATTCTTTCCATTGTCTTTGGATTGTTTGTTTATTTGATTACTCTTTCATCCTTATGTATTTAATCTGTTTGAAAACAAACTGTCATCCTTTTCCTGGATTGCAAAGTATCAATCGTCATAATCTTGTCTACTATCTGAAATCCCATTTTAGAAAAATAAATGGCTGCAGGAAGCAAAATACGGAGTGTAAGAGGAGCCAACATATCCTGTAATGCTTTAGGAATATTGAAAATAAAAATTAAAGAGAAAACGGCACGAGACGTGACAAATGACGGTTATTGCTAATGCAACTATCATACTTTAAACATTCAACAACTGAGTCAACCATAGACTTAACACCTAAGAGAGAATACCCGTTTACGTGAAGCCTCTTCTGATTGGCTACAGAGTTCCATCAAGGAAACGTCAGAGGTTCTCGAGTTAATAAAATAAAATATCTTGGTACCATCAAAACAGATGTTTTACAGTTTAGATGGTAATTCCAAACATATCACAGTGCAATCTCCGTAGAGTCGTGCATTAACAAGCTACCTTTACATGCCTTTACTAATATAGAGTTATTTCCAAGCAGATTACCATTGAAGGTGAACTAAGCCCATTCTAGACGATTGTCAAAGAACTAGTCAAACAGCACAGTAGGAAATGCATATATGATTTAGTGATCACATATTTTGGGTATAAAATTCTCATATAAACGCATTACAGCCTATATAAAGCACAGTGCTTATAACTTTCGAAAAAGATGAAGGTATCCATTTCACAGAAACAATTCTCTTGAGACGCACCATCTTTGAAAGAACAACAGCCATAATGTTACAAGCCCCTTTGAGGACGAGAAAGCATCTACGTAAATTGATAACACGTGTAAAATAACTACATGGAAAAAGCATTCAAAAGTATACATGTACATATAATCTCTTTATTCATAAAACTTCAGTGAATGAATAATGCACACAAAAAGTTTCAAAGAAGTAGGTTTGGGCACAAAATTTGGCACTGCCACTGTCATCTTCAGAAGCAACGATACTACCACGATCCTACCTTTTTACTGAGCCAAGTATCACATATTTCTTTACTCGTGCATACAGAAACCTCAAGTCACAGAATCCTAAATATTTAATCATCTCTATATATGAAATAAATTGCTGCATTGTCGATCTAACTAACTAATGAAGAAGAATTATTGACCACATGTGTGTAAATTCTATGTGCTGAAGATGCGACTGAAAAGAAAAAGAATGCAATACGAGTGTGACTCGAGACGACTTTTTATCGCTAATCCCAGTTGTGAAAAATGATTCACACAATTCTGTCTAAATTATCACTATATCATGTCAGTCTGCATGAAGCCACGGTCATAATAAACGCCCTTTCATGCAAACATCTCCAACACACACACACACACACACACACATATATATATATATATATATATATATATATTGAGAGAGAAAGGGAGGAGAGGTAGAATAAAAGTTACATATATTTACCGATATTTACATATCATACCTTTGTATCTTCTTCTGCATCAACTTTCTGCATACTTGTGTTATACGTATGTGTGCATATATATTGCATCAATACTTTACGTAAGTTATGTGATTTTTATCCGATTATTCATACAAATAAAAGGCATTCCATTGTGGAACAATGGTTTCAATGATATTCTTGTAGATCATTATTCCTTAAGTTCGTTTTTCAACCACTTTGGCTCAATCATCTGAGACTTTAGATGGAAAACGAATACACTTGTTTGTCGGCTGTATAGTAAAGATACAAACAAAACTATACTTGATAAATATCCATGCAAATAATGTCAATAAAATAAAAAAAGAGCTGGAATGTAGGACTCAAACAATTGTTTAACGCCTATTTCTATTAATGAAGTGGTAAATTAACAATACTCATGGGTGTAAATACCAAATTGAATGCCGTGGCCCACATAACATTTGTTCTCAAAAGCAAGAACATGTCGGAAAAAATATTTCATTGAGTCGGGTTTGACTCTTTCGAAACTATGATAAGCGCTTTGAATTAAGTTTTCCGCGTTTTATTTCATTTCAGTCCAAACGTTAATTTTCATGTTAGTTCGGTGTTGTAATAATTGTTACCAGGTATAATAAGAAAGCTGTACTTTGATTGAATCGATTCGGGACTTCTGGTGCAAACAGGTTATCTGCTTGATTCGGCTCACGAAGATTATTTCTCCGAACTTCACATGGAATAATTGTTATCAGACGAAGTGATGTTATTCACTGCAGACTCACAGCATATTAAAAATATAGCAAAAGTGTAATGTGTAGAATTTTTCGTGTCTATGTGAGAGCAGGTGTTGTTATGGGATTTTAGAAATAAAGAGTGGAAGATTATTTGTATGTGTGTATTAGAGCGTGTGCATGTGTATGTGTGTGAAAGGAAGCGTCTGAGTGTGAGAAAGAGTATTTGCATGTTTTCCTTCCTTTTTTTCTCCTGGGTGGAATTTTTTCCTCGTGAATATTTTCATCACACCATTTATCCTTCTGAGAAGACAGTTTTTTTTAAGCTCTAAACTCGACCACACGAGGATTAAATTCAGAATCTTCGAAACACAAAAAATGTGTAACTACAATACGCACAAAAATGAATGTGACTACAAAACACACGTGACAAAGAAACATGATCTTTTTAGTTAATTACACTGCAATCAACGATTGCACAATGCTGTATCTGCCAGCTAGAGCTCACTTTTGAGCAGGTATTTAAAAGAGAAGACTTATTCGACAAGCAACAGACCGAGGATATTGCATAATTGAGCCTTGCCAATCATTCAAATGATAACAGAGTGCCTTTTATAACCAATATTTGAGTCGGTCCACTATGGAGATGAAACTTAACAAAGAAACTGATCCACAGAATGAGAAGCATTCAGCAAGCACATAAGTGAATCATGCTTAACCCACATGGATAAATCACAAAACAACTCAGTATATCAGGAAGAAAACAAGAGTCCGAGACATCGTAGAATCTACTAAAAAAACTAAAGTGGCAATTGGTTGGTCATGTTGCATGAGTAGCACACAACGGATGGACATCACGACAGACGTAGATTCCCAAATATCACAAACTCAACCGAGACCGGCAGAGAAGTAGATGGAGAGACGAACTAGATAAATTAAGAACATGCTGGCTTTGCAACACCTACGACAGAGATGTGGCAAATCATTGGGGAGGTCTACGTCCATAGATGGACAAATAAAAAGAGAAAGGACTTATGATGATGATGATTCGAATGAAGGGCATTTATCTACACTTGATTACTAACTGTTGAATCAATGGTTATGGAATTACTTCAATCATCAAACAGATCTGATAGATATTTATCTGCTTCATTCACCAAAGCAAATGTCAAAAGGAATATAAGAGAGTGCTGTGCCAATCTTTGGGAGGGTGTACATACTTTACTTAGAAAATCATATGCACAGTTGATTTAACTGGAATGCGAGCCCCTGAAATATACGTGGTTTGGAAATATGCAACCAGTTTACCCTTCTAGCAGCCCAGTGGGTTGAATAAGAACACAAGTGACGTGCGTGGCTCATAGATGATTGCAATCATTGTTAGCGTTTTACAAATTCACTCTTCGTCCCTTTTTACTTTCGTGAAAAAAGCAAAAAAACGAAGAAATCTTTTCTCACCAAAACACCTGTTCTCTGTACCCTTACCATCCCAGATAAACAGGAAAATTTTCCGTATCAATTTTCCGCATGACACAGGGGACTTTCGAATTACCATTCTGTATGCCTCCTGATTCGAGGCTATTTCAGTTGCGTAATGATATCAATGCAGCATTTGTACTTATTTACATGATATCAAAATCACCAGAGTATAATTCCCGAACTTATTTCATGATTCTCTTAAATGTACTAGTGCGAATCAAATAAAATATTTTAACAGATTTTATTTTCCGGGATATTGGACGTTACAAAAGCATCACGTTCTCATACGTTTATTTACAAACAGAAAAATGATGAATGGATAGCTGTATCAAGATTTAAGACATCTGTGTTCGTGAAGTGGATAAAACTGTGGAGTGATGCCCATACAAGCACTTTGTTCCAGTAAAATTATAAATTGTTGATATTGGATTTGTATAACTTTTGAATAGGTTATGCCTGCGAGTGTAAAATAAGCCATAAAACATTCAGATGGCATCCTAACCTGCTTCCAGATTGGAAAGATTTTTTTACATAGATGACACTGAGATGAAACCAGAGTTCCCTGCTAAAAGCTAAAGGCTAATCGTACAATTTTATTCTATAAATATATTAGAAGATGCTATGTTGATGTTTAGAATCTGTTGCCCTTACGTGTGTATTAGCAGTCAGCATGAGAAAGCTCATATATTTTGCCATGGAATGACATTATTATTACCAAAGTGCATTTAATTGCTCAAATAAAAATGTAGTCTTTTGCGTATTTTTCTAGATTTATCTTTTCTTTAGATTTATTTAGATAATAAAGTCGGTCGATAGCAGTTGTCAAGTAAATACTCTGTTTATAATCGTTAGTTTACATATCAGCAGTAAAAGAACACTTTTTTAAACTATTAAATGAGTTTATACCAAAGCCGTATGACATAAAGTGGAATTTTCCATGTGTTAAGTTATACATTGACTATTTGAAACTCTTCTAAATTTTTTTCTTGAAAATTTGTACATTGATTCTTCCTTTCTTCAGATTCACTTGAATAATAATGTCATTTGAATGTCTCCCTCATTTAATATATATGAGACTAAAAGATAGAACAGTATTCAAATCTTATACAGATAAATTTATTCAGTGACTATAAAACAACCCTCTGAATCTTTCATAGGGAAATTCATACATTCACTACACCAGGACACTTAGAATCTTATGCATACAAACATTACTTAGACCAAATAAGATCATTTACATGAGAATTTCCTCAGTCAAACACAAATAACGATATGTACTAACGTTGGACACTTGTATAACAGGTTCTGAGCTGAAATACAGATATATTTCACCACTAACCGTTGCAGAGAACAAAGAAACCAGAGACTACCTTCCATAGAAATTCAATCTTCTGACTCTCAAATCGTTAATTCTAAATGAAATGATGTGTAAATGCTATTAAACATATCAGTGTCGTATCTCTTCCCATCTTGTATACTGGAAACTGTTATCATCAATGAAAAAATCAACGGAGTGGTATACTTTTTATCAAAAAAGAATGTAGGGCTTATTAGCAATGTTTACCGCGTTTTAATAGCGATTCTAATTGCCAAATGTTAGGCGATAAGTAGAGAAAAAATATCTATGATCCATGGAAAATCACCCGTGTAGGTTTGGTGAATATTTACAGAACAATAAAGGACAGTCTGAATGTAAGCAGTGCATGGTAATCTTTGCAAAGATTTACTTCAACACAAAAGTACATAAATGCACATCCATATTTTTAACTGTATTTTATCAAACGACAACTTCACCGAGTAACAACGGGAGGTAGTTTCGAGGCAGCTTTGAATAACGTAACAAAATTATGATTCACACACACACAAACACACACACATACATGCACACACACACATTTACACACACACTCACACAGATGTATACATTTATCATCAATACGTTATACCATTCAAAATCTCATTTGATATGACATTTTGCTGTTTATTTCCAAAGAAATTACATAAGTATACCACTGCCTACATACTTTCTTGCTTGTTTATTTAATGTACGTTGTCCAGGCAAAATGACACCGTCACTTTGTGACAACAACTCATTAGAAAATTTTGTTTCAAATAGAGAAACATATAATAATTAACACACACGTAAACACACCGAAAGAAACCAATACACGCTCACACCCTACTAATATATATATATATATATATATATATATATATATATACGTTGTACCATTCAATTTTCCATTTGATACGACCTTCCACGGTTTAGCTCAACGATAACTGTAACTCCACGCTCAGGTGCTTTTTGTCGGTGGCAGATTCGATTCTTGCGGCAGCCCATTTCTTAAATCATTTATCCTATTAAGGCGGTCCAAGCAAAATTGCAAATTCACCGTATAACAACTGGAGACCATTTTGAAACAGTTACAAAAAATATAATGCATTCATGATTATTCATTCGTATCATGCACCGATTTTTTTTCGATTCCAATGATGATACCAAATGTTCGAGCAAGATAAACCATCCCCTTGCAAACAGATGACATAAAACTGGATCTCTCTCGTGGCCATATCTGTTTGTTTTCTTTTTTTGTTTTTGTTTTTTGCGCTTCAGCTACGATAATTACACGAGTTCATACATGCTCAAGTGTGAGAGAAAACACATGGATGGATGATAGATATACAAATACGTATTCAGTTTGGTCAACGTTTACCCAGCATAATACAAAAGGCAATCTTGCATAACAAATTTTTCAACATGATCTTTTTCTTTGGCAAATGCTGAATTGTGATCTCATAGATTGAAAAATACACGTTGAAACTTCCAGATCAAACTTGAGCTTCAACTAAGTCTCGGATGACATTCCTATTGATTCGTATTCAAGAATTTATCGATAGGAAATCAACGCAATATGAACCTTGAATATTGTGTTTATACTCCATTTCGATTAACACATTCGTTTGCTTGATTCCATGTCATGCTCCTTCACAAAGTAGATACATTGTATGAGCATTGAAAGTTCAATGCTTGGCACAAAGACAAGAGACGGAAAACTGTTCCTCTTAATCCGAGAATACACATAAGTTAAATTCAAACAGGGGAGGATTGGAAACAACACAAAACGAAAAGAGATAAAAGCCAATGAATGAGATTCAAAACAAAAGCCCAGTAACGAAATGTTCTTTTTTCATTTAATTTGCTTTCATTACGCGTCAAATTGCAATCAGAATTAAACTGATCATAGAAAGGTCAGACGATCGAAATATACCGATGGTCTAGTAGATTATTAACCGATTTATAATTGCGATTGTTGTTGCCGTCGATGGATACGATATAAAAAATCGACGGCAAAAATTGTCACAACTTTTCAAGGGGGTCTTGCTGGCTGACAATCTGTGACAGTATAGGAAGTGCAAATGCAGCTAAAGATTGGAAATATAAACGTTTATTCATCAGGACGTCTAAAAAGTTCTCATCCCAGGTATAACTTTTGAGGGCAGTGGGGGGGGGTCAATATGCAAGGAAAGTGTACGGTAAATTGGTCCTTTAGTTTTTGAAAATTCGTTATATCCCGGTGATCACTTCCTAACAAAATGCAAAAGAGGTAACTATACATCGACGGTCCACATTTTTAGAATTTTCATTTGTTCACCCCAAACATTGCATGCTGCCAAAATACATTGGTTACATGACGATTTCTCCCGAGTGACTAACCAGACCTGTTTAACATCAGCAGTTTGTAATCGCTTGAATAAATGTATTTATTATATGACGTTTTTCATTTTGTTCACAGGGGTGCGGTTAACAACACAGGTAATTGGAATTGCAAGTCAAGTTTAAACTTGAGCTGGGACAGTTGAAATCCGATTCACCCCAAATGCCCACAAGATAGTCATAGCTGAATTTCGCCCTAGTTATTGGTAAATAGCTGGGGATACTGGATTCTTTAAGCATGATTGATAGCCAGCTGAGTGAACAAAAAGCTTTGATTTCAAACCGTGGTGTGTTGGCCCCTAAAAGTTGAAACGCAGGTGTAGGCGTTGAAAACAAGGCGGGCATTGTTTTTCCACTTCATCCAGATCTCTTGAACAGGTTTTAACGCTGCATTTACGCAGACAGACCCTGCAAAGTACCAAAAGGGTCTTATTACTCGGTTATCTATCCATGGATAATTATTTATGAGGCTGATATCACGAGCAAATTATTGATGTCCCTTAAAGAATTTTGCCCACTCTCTGAGTGCCATGAGTAAAAATGTTAAAACCATGTCCGTAGCGATGAGGATTTCAAGCATCTACTTCAATATAGTTAGCAAAGTTATTTTTCTAGCCTATGGTACATGGCTATGTACGCAAGTACAATATAAACATTTCTTTTGCATGTTTAGCCCACGGTGGCACTAAGAAACCGTAGTGGAGCTTCTTACCCCCTCTTATGTAGCCATAGCATTGAATATATACATGGAAAAGGCTGAATATGCCAGCTGCATCGTCGGGGTAGCCATGTAGATGGAAAAGACAGTCGGGAAAATGTGTGGAAAAAAAAAGATAGTTAATCTAATATTTCAGAAAACAATTTGTTCCAAGTGATCGGTTTTTGATGATATGTCAGCTTAAATTGAATCATTCTGCCTTTTCCGCCTTAATTGTGTCTGAAGCCTTTCATGGCCCTAATTGTTTTATTCACCAGACATCATTGGATTTATAATCTTCAACAAATTCTTTTTGGTTTCCAATTTCTCTTAATTCGATGTGACGCCATCATCTTCCAATCCAAACTTGATCTTTATTTTCCTATCTTAGCCTAATATACATCGTCGTTCACTTATTTTCGTAGTTTTATCTTCGACCACGGATTTATTTTACTAGAGCCAAGCAGGGTTCTAAACTCTTCCATTGACAAAACCAAGAAAAATGTTTGAATGCATCAAGATGAAAAAACGCAAATTGTTCATACTAAGCGGTTGGTTTAAAGAGAGAATTGTTTTCATTGTTATTCAGAATTACATCTATTTGGGCTCGTATAAACTTTTTTCTGTATAATTATTCCTAAATATCATGTCTCAAGTTGGTTAATATGCAGTGTGAGATTATGGCACAACACCTTTGATTTTCACATCGGGGAATATTAGATGGACACTAACTGCGAGTCACGTTTGTTGTCGTACTTAATGATCCTTCATTGTTAAGTACTTTTTTTTATTTTCGGTAATCTACGTAAGTGTGCCCAGTTTCGAAAAAAAATGATAGGTAGTTTAAGTAATAACAATGAAAATAAAAATGGCACCTTTATAGAATTACGAGCCACATGTATGATTTAAGCTAATTAATAAGAAAGAGTTTTGGTGTTCGATCAACATTGCTTGGGTCTCAGGTTGAATCAACAGGATTGTTTTTAAAATCCCTGAAATGGTTGACAACTGATGATCCTAACAGCAGGACATTTGTGCATTGCACCATAACAAAATACGTGTAAAGAAAGAGAGAAACACCTAAGAAAAATGATTAGAATTGCATTGACATACTGTGGGGAAATAAGTGACTGATGTGACACGGAAAAAAACCCCCAAAAATCGTTTTCAGTTTAGTCCAAAACTGTAAAGCTTTTTAGAATATATATATATATATATATATATATATATATATATATATATATATATATATATATATATATATATATATATATATATATATATACCTTTAAAAATAACTAAATACCGCTAATCATAAAAGGAGTATACAACCAATGCATCCTCCCGATAGTCTCTTATGGAGCTGAAACATTGAACTTGAGGAAGAAACAAACCCACTAACTGAGAAGCATCCAATAAGCACATGAAAATTGTGCTCAACCTCACATGGAGAGATCACAAGACAGCACAGGGTATATGAAAAAAAAACAGGAGTCTGAGTCATCATAGAAATCTATTAGAAAACTTGAATGGAAATGAATGGGCCATGTTGCAAGAGTGACAGACAACCGATGGACATCACGAGTCACAACAAGAATCTCCAAAGATCACATGTGAAACTGAGACTGACAAAATATAAGATGGAGAGATGAAGCGGGGAAGTCTTGTCCAACAACCGATTTTAAAAGACTGATGATGATATATACATGGTTCGTGTGTGTATGTATGTATGTTTTTGTACACAAGTCTGTATTCAAAGATGTGTTTAAGCTAAGTTGATAAGTTGACCATATACAGCGTATAGTGGGTCGTGAAAATTTGTTCCCTTTCGGCACGGAACTAACAAATGATATTTCCAACTAATCAGCATCAAATAGTACAAGTTGCATCTAAGAAATTCCATAGTATATCGGAATTTACCTCAACGTAAAAATGTTTGCAAATATCTTCCCTGATATCCGATGTTTGACTACTGATTTGGTCTCAATCTAAGTTACTTTCAGAAGTAAGGATATCCAAGATTCATTGTTGTTTAATGAAAACAAGAATATTTTTTTTTACCGTACACATGTTCTTAGTATCATTGTTTATGCCTTATCTGGTCAGCGAGGAGTTTTTGTGACGAAACATCGATAACATTGTTTATATGATAAAACAATATATTACAAAATATCGTCACAGACGTCGACTTCCATTGAACACAATAAGAATATTTGCTTATAACTGGAACGTGCCATGAAACGCAATCTCCGACTTAGTCTGAACATCCAAGTGAAATTACTGGCAACGTACTGAAGATATCCGACAAGCTTTTGCTAATCCAATTGTAACTATACCCTTTCGTCATTTATGTTAGATCTAAAATAAATTTCCCAGTGCAATGCACATAAACAGGGTTGATTCAAGAGACCCTTGCTGAAGAACAAACCCACTCCAGTCATATTGCCATTTGAAGAGCTATGTATCTCTGACCCATGAAGAACAGTGTTGTGATCAAATAACAGATTTAAAGTATTTAAATTTAGCTAATACTCAAGTAGATGTTCATGAGGGGAAAATTGGCACACGCAACAATCTGGTATGAATTATTCTATTGTCAAACATTTTGATTTTTCAACCGCCAAAAAAGGATTTTTTTAGTCAAGATTACATAGTGCTAAAATATCCTCGACTACGAGCCATAAGAGCCAACCTAGATCCGATCACTGTCATTTGTACTTTTGTCCTTTAACTTTTCTATATGTGTCTAACATACGTATGTCTCATTTCGGTAGCTGTTAGCGGATGTCATCTTTATTAAATCAATTTTTTGGTCTGAAGAATATCTATAGTTTCCCTACCAGTGGTGTGTTTTCTTTTTTTTTTTGTCTTCAGAAAACAATCATTTTTCCTTTCAACTTAATTAAATCCCGTGATAGATATAAAATAATGTCTTCATCATTCACAAACACGGGATTGTAGATTAAAATTCTTACCTTTAGATATTACTCATATAATCTATGATTTCCCTTTTAAAGACACTCATCTGCGTTTGTTTCTTCTTTCTGTGGCCTCGCTTATCCGCTGTTTCAATAGCAATGGCCCACCTTTACCGGTTTTTCACCTTCAAGAAGCCCCTCTTATCTGCAGTTTCCCTTTCAGTCGTACAGGGACACATCATTGGAATTCAGTCCTCATTTATTCAATTATGGGATCTTTTGCATTTCATTTATCTATGTTTGTATCTCTATTATTGATTTGGAAAAAACAATTGATTTCATGTTCAGGTTTATCAGCTGTTCCACCAAATCCCTCTTTCGGTAGAATTTGGAAAAATACAAGAAGTTCTATGGCTGTTGCACTCCCAGCTATATTCAGATTTGTTTATCTGATTCATGTATAAATAGAATTATGCTTGCTTGGAAGCCAAACATTTACCTGATGTTACATTTATTTTTATGTATTGCTTAACACGCACACAGCTAACAGCACACACACACATACATACACACATACATACACACATACATACATACATACATACATACACACATATATATAAATATATATATATAATTAAGGTCTGGTTATATCATCAGAACCGTTAGTATAAATTTCGTTATAGTATATTAAAACTATTATTCGGGATGATTTCCTGTTATTACACGGTGAGTGCATCATTTGGCTTGAACAAGTTGAAGAAAATTGAGCTGTTGCAGGATCGAACCTACTGCTGAATAAATGTTGTTTTTTTTCTACATTTAGTGTTTTGTCCCTCCAACGTGACATGTTTCTTTTGTACTTATTGTCCTTTTATATTATCGGGGTTTCTTATTTTGTGTTGTACAGCTCGTTCGTGGATTATGATTTTTTAATCAATGAAATGAGATTTTTCAGTGTTTAATCTTATGTACTTTCCGTACCTTCTCTCGCATATGCCTTATTTATCTTGCTTTTCTAGTCATCAAAGTCGTTTTAAATTCATGATTTTTAGCTATTTGTCATTCTCATGTCAACATTTGGAAATTATTTCTGTTCTTTTATTAAATAATTTTTTTTTCTCGAAAAAAAAATTC
The DNA here is from genome assembly GCA_963457665.1 of Thysanoteuthis rhombus. Classification (NCBI taxonomy): domain Eukaryota; kingdom Metazoa; phylum Mollusca; class Cephalopoda; order Oegopsida; family Thysanoteuthidae; genus Thysanoteuthis; species Thysanoteuthis major. Next base: position 63,056,997 of record OY735201.1, read on the forward strand.
TAATTTCACACATATTTTGTGAGTGTTGTTGTTTTCGCATATGTAATTGGACATTATATGGTTGTTTCCCATTTATTTTTTTGATGCTCCGATGTATATATTTTTCTTCATTTTCGCTTCTTGCGATTCCAATGTGGCAGGCAAATATTCTGGCTTATATTTGGATGTTTGTTGTTTATCATTTTTATGTTGTTTTCATACTTGTTCGATGTTATTGATGCGACTGTACATTTTTTTTTACTATGCTAATATTAATTATCTCGTGTGGAAAATGTTTGCCTAACAGCTTTATGCATTAGACCATCTATATCTTTTGCTCTTATTTGTGGTTTTAACTTTTTGTGTTTATTCTAATTGATTGAAATTCGCTATTTTTGAAATTTTTTGAAATATTTCCACTTTGTTAAATATTACTTCGCCCGATAACTTGTCTCTCAATCGTCTGCTAAAAAGATTTTATTTGTATCCGGATTTTTGGACGGTGATCCAATAACGTATATATACATAGAGTGAGGAATTTAAAAAAAAATTGTTTGTAATCGTTTTGGTATGATGTCAAATTTTAAAAAATTCATTTTTCTTTAAAAGTGCCTTTAGATATCTATTTCAAATCCTATTTCTTGGAGTTTTTTGGTAATTGTTCTCTCTATCTTGTCCAACTTTGGCTGGCTTTGGTTCCTTAATACAGTATTCCTATCGGCTTTATATAAACTCATGTTTTTTTAGTTTTTTTTTTATCTATTACTGTTATTGTGTTTGATATACAAGCCTATCAATACACAAATTTCTACAACATCTAATTGAAATAAGTATTTCGATCTTTTTTTTTATCCATGGTATCTCATTATTGAGTAGTACTGATTTTTTTTTTTTTTTTTTTTTTTACTATGTGTTATTGTTTTTATGTCCACATAACTTTTCTTTTAATACATTCTTGTGAGATTGGACTGTTTTATATTTTTGTCTGTTACTGATGGGTAGCACGTAATCATATCTAGTAAAATGGATTGGCATCGGTTTTTTTCTCATGTTTTTAAACCAGTTTATTACTATTTGAATGTTCTCCAGTCTATCTAGGTTTAATATTTTTTAGTTTCGATTTCATTTCTTCGAGTATTTCCAATTTCATTTTTTCATGTATTTATTGATAAATTGCATGATGTTTTGGTTTCGAAAAATTCTTTATGATCTTGTAATTTTATGTATGGTTTTAGTTTTGGTAAGGTGTTTATTGTATCATTTAGTTCTAGTTTTTCTGTAATCTTTTTAACTTCCGTGTTGATTTCATCTTCCATGTTATTTCTTGCTTTTTGGTACTTCTTAGCTATATTTGTTTTGTGGTTTGCTGTGTTTCTTTTTTAATTCATAGATATTTCTCGTTTTGTTTGCTCCCTTTAATACATTTTTTGGAAGTTGTCTGATGATGGGCATATTTTGTAATAAATCTCTAGCTTTCCCTCCTTAGTATCCGTTCCAATGTTACATAAATGGGAGTAAGTCTTCATTCTTCTGATAACACTTCCTGTGTTCGTGGGCTTATTTATTACTGGTTGTTTGTTGGGTTTGTTCTCAATGAATCGTGTTTATGGTCAAACACATTGAATTGCATATTGTATTTTTCGCTGTCCTAGCCTTATGATGTGAACTTCGTGTTATAACGGGGGATAATTTCAAAATTAGTTTCATAGTGATCTAACACATTTATAATTATTTATTTCAGATTATATATATATATGTATATATATATATATATATATATATATATATTGTAATATGATCATCTGTGTAGAGAAACAAATAGAGCAGATATAGACTGTAAATGATGTATAACGATCAAAAGTGAATGCTCCCTACTGAAACTGGAGGGCTGAAATTACTTTTTAATGGCCTGCCTTTTACGATTCGGAATTTATTGTTTCCTTTCCAGAGTAATTACAGGACTTTCGTATTTCAGTCATATATAGTTTGAAGGAATGATGATTTTTTTTGTCATTTATAGTGTTCCTCTCATCATAATTTCATCTAGCTTTTTGAATATTCGTGTTCACTTTAAAGACATAGTACTCAATAGATGTAGTATTCTTTTGACAGTCCTTCCCCGACAAACCATGCTAATCCAAGGGTACCTGGATCACTGGGAACGCCCTCTGGAAATATTACAATTTCATTCACTCAATAAACCTTCCAGATATGACCCGACTTTCTCAAAAATCTGAGTCTGTTTCAGGATACTTCCATTCTAAGTTTTTTCTATCTTTTTCAATTCATGCACTTTCGGACTTCCCATTTGTATTTTGAAAGTCCTACTTTTATCAGCAAATTATAAGTGCCCTGGTACTTGGCCATATGCGATTAATCATGTTGCAGGTATTCAAGTCAAAATCTGTGGTATGTGCTGTGTGAACATGTGTTTAAAGTTCCCATGTGGAACCAGAGTCTGCAATCAGGAGCTATGCTTTGTGGGTAGAATATGTTATAAGGGCTGCTGGAGGCCTCCTGCTGAGTGAGAGAAAGTCCACTTAGGTATCAAGTCTTTGGTTAAGCAGCAGCAGTTGGTCTAGGAGAGGGCAGAGTGTGTCAGGGTAGGAGGGAAGTGATGTGGAGTTAAATTTTTTTGGTATGTTAGGGATAGTGTAAATGGAGGGGTGGTGAGGTCCAGAAGCTACATAAGTATCAACCTAATAAGTTATCATAAATGTGTTGGCTATGATTTGGAGAGGAGGTATAACTGGCTAAGGTAAATTTTTCCTATGGATTTGGGTGACTTTGAAGCTTCCATTATTGAATGTATCTTAGATGTGGGTGTGAGGATATTAATGGTTGGAGTTTTGTGTGATGAAGGTTGTTAAGTTTAGTGTTTAATTCATGAGGATATAGGGTTTTGAGTTTGTTGATCCACGTATCTTCTTGTTTCTGTAGAACTTAAGTTATGTCAATTGGAGTAGTTTTTTTCTATTTTTTCTATAATGGTAAAGCCTGCGTCCGTGGCAAAGCTGTGGCTGGGTGTGCGAAAGTGTTGTTCTACGGGAAGTGGGCTACGATTGTTTTGAGACTTAATCCTATATCTGTAATTGTTAGGTCTAATATTAAATTGCCATTCGGACTTGCTTATGTATTGTAACTTTTATCTATTGCACTCTAGAAAGTATATAATGTTCTTATTACGGCAGTTAGTGCTGTGATGAAGATGGTAACTCTTTTTTGTAGTAGTGTTTGTGAATATGTCAGTGTATTTGAGGTGGTTGCAACATGAACTATTTTTTATATCGCAAGGTTTGCAGAATTTAGTGGTTCTAGTGATATTTTGTTTATGGCTTTATTGTTAATGATATTATTACTGATAATCATGTCTCTAATGTTCTTGGGCTTGCGGTAAGCGATGACGCATGGGTCTGTGAATGTTTCTCTTTGATCTGTTTTAATCGTGAGGATGTTCCATCTTTTATCGATGCTGTGTGCTAAGGGTAGGTATGTTTTGTTGAAGGTGGCTATAAATGGTATGCGGTCAGGTTTATTATTGTGGGAGAGTATACGGGTTTCATCCCTGGGTATTCTAGTTGCTTTTTTTAAAAATTTGATTTTCAGTATCATCAAGTAGAAAACGTCGTTAGGTGAAGTATTGTATATGGTTGTTTCTGTTGAGTTCACTATCTGTAGAGCAGATTCTTCTAATTGTAAGGGCTTGTGAAAATGGTAGGCTTCTTTTAAAGTGTTGGGGATGGGCTGTTTTCCAGTGGAGGTAATTGTGGGTGTCCATGGGTTCGGTGTAGAGGGTAGTTTGGAGGTCGCTGTTCTTGTCTATGTATATGCAGGTGTCTAGGAAGGCTATGGAGTCAGTGGATGTCATAAAGTCAAACTTAATAGAGTCAAATTTACCCATGGAGATATTGGCATAGCCTTTCATCTGGAGGAAGTGTCTATTGTTAAAGTTGAAGCTATTTAGAGTTAGAATGTGCTGGATAAGGGTGGTAATTGTTTTTGTGCTGGGTTCTTTAGTAGTTCTATTGTTTAGGGCTTCTGTAAGTGCTAAAATGCCATCATCATGTTTGATGTTGGAGTATAGACTAGAGGTGTTTTGTCTTGGATTGCTGTAATGTGTTTGATTTTGTTTAGGAGGTCTGTGGTGTCACGTATGTATGATTTAATTTGCGTTGCTAAGGGTTGTATATATATATATATATATATATATATATATATATATATATATATATATATATAAGCAAAAGCATTACATTGAACTCGGTTTCATGATGCAATGTAGATCAGAGCACATTTCATATTAGTTTCGGTAAATACTGCTTGGATTGGTAGATAACTTTTAGAGATGTAGAAATAAATAAAAATTCAAATATATTTAAAAAAATGATTGAATGAAAAGACTTCTGAACACCTCTGATTCAATCAATTATCCCTTCATCCATATGCCACTCTTTCACAAATTTAATTGGAATTCATCAGGAACTTATGGATATGTTGGATGAGCTAGCAGACGGATATGCATAAATGAAGAGGTATGACTCTCCCCACTTCGTTGGTAGGAATGAAAAAAAACTTTCTCCGGTTTCCAAATACTCTCCCGTTCACCAAAGAAATACCACTGCATCCCACGTCACTAGGCTTGGTTTATTCATTATAGCTCTTTATGATGTCAAGTTGAAAGTGAGAATGCACTACAGCCTTTTTGGTTATCCTGTCATTCAAATTACTGATAAATCCATCGTAGGAAAAATTTACCCCAGTGTTCTAGGTACATAATTGTCTGGTAGATGTCCGTAAGATTCTTAATTTAGAAGTTTTGTTCAATAACTTAGTAGAGCTTAAACAAAGTTTATATAGACGATCTTGCCTTATGATTTATTAGACTTTTTGAATCGATTACTAAGCAAAATATTCAATCATTTATTAAAAAAATTGAGAAAAAAATAAATAGATTATGTCAAACAAAATGAAATACTGTAATAACTTTCCATTGGTTTACAGTCTGATCTAAAGGGACTCTTTTTGCATGACTTTGAGTATTTGACCGACCAAATAAGTCAATATATTTTCTCTTGGGGGTGATTCTCACCGATAGAGACAGTAGTAGAGGATATTCATACAACTATATCACGTAAATTGTTGGCAAATATTAATTTTGAAATGAAATTGAAAATATTACCCTGCATTGGGTCCTTTGGGAAATAAGTGATTCTTCTCGTACATTTGCATACTTTATTGTAAATAATTCTCTAAATATACGTAATATAAAAAATCAACATCAAATATTCAATATAGTTTTTTCATATTCAAAGAAATTCTCGGTCAGACTTATATTGTTATCTTTTTTCTGCTATTATAACCCTATAAGATTATGGATGCCTTATCATAATTCCATCATCAATTGACCGGCTGCATTTTATCAGTAACTTTGAAGTTGGTCGTAATTTTTTCACCTATTCTTCCACTCTGTTTCTTCTCTTCTCGTTCATAATCATCTTCTTTTCTGCTACTTTTTCCTGTTTTCTTTTTATATTTTCTATTCTTTCTCACTTTTTCTTTCAGTCCATCTATTCAAATTCCTCTCTCTCTCTCTCTCTCTCTCTCTCTCTCTCTCTCTATATATATATATATATATATATATATATATATATATATATATATATATATATATTTGTGTTTCACTATTTTTTTTAATCGATTTGCATCTATATACAAAACATAAACAGTTAATCACTTAGCTATGAATATAACAATTCTTCTAGATAAAAATCCATCACATCACATGAATGTTTTTTTCGCTTTATGCGATTATCAAGCAAAAACATGTGTACGATTGTAAGACAGTGTAGATAAAGTGTTTACACAATCGAGTACACATGCACATGCACATACACACACACACACACACATATATATATATATATATATATAATTACATATATACGCATACACACACACATATACATATATATATATTCAAATTTCAAGTATCTTTATCTGTAACAATGGAGTTGTACTATTTACAATTTTGCTGATGCATACATCTCATATCAATCATTCGATATAAATAGACGATTGCACTGAAATGAGTTCAATAGTTTAATTCTACGATACAATTTTAAAGTAATTCAGATAAAGCAGTGGTTTTCCCACTGTGATTATGATATATATGTATATATATATCATCCTATCAATGTTTATAATATTGTTATATCAATCGATTTTAAACCGAGTTTTTTTTTCTTATTTCCATTCTGTATATTTACTCTTTCTTTTCTCTGTACTGAATTATTCCTCATACATTTTCTTCGCACTGCCATTGTCTGACTAACTTCTTTTTCTACTGCATCACATTTGAATAAGTGAGATAGTCGCAAATTGCTTTCGTGCTATAAATATAATTTCTATTCCTCCTGAATATCTGAGAATCAATTTGAACACTTTTTCTAGAGGTATAAATATTCTTTATTCATTCAATGTTTAAAAAAATCATCGAATTTATCGTGAGGTGAGAGTGTCATCTCTACACTGTAAATTAAGAACCCGTATTCGAAAATAAATTTTTTCACAGACAGATGATTCTAAGGTCATAGACTACGCTTCCACTAGTAGATTAGGTTGGTCTTGGAATATATTTCATCTCTCGATACCTTGAGGTCTCAGACTTTGCATTTTTCTATTTTAGTTTAATCAAATAAATAAACTATTTTTTGAGTTGGTGATTGATAAAAACAAAATGCAAATAGAATAGTTTCAAGCTGTTTCTGAGTATTGGAATGTAACTTTTTGCTATATGTATAAACACATCTTGATCTTCCAGTTTATTTATCTGTCTATTTGCCTCTGTCTTTTTCACCCTAAACCGACTTTGACCGTTATTTCAAAGGAAGATGCACTACTTATCAACTTTTGACAAAGCTGATTTTCAATGCTCTACGTCACAATTTGGCACCTATGAAGCTGATCTGTGACTAGGGTGTGGCTTCAAGGGTCATTTTAGGTTTCCAAGTATGATTCCCGGTTATATTTAGCCTATATTCCTAAGCCTCTGTTAACAATTTCGCATCTGTGTTCTTTCGGCAGGAATTCAAACCTAAACGTTAGTGGGTAAGTGCTTGCTATTACGTAGTATTAGTGAGGTGTTCCAGCTGACAATTAGCCTTGCATAGAATTTTTATGCACCAAACATTTGTAATTCTCTCTCTATCTAAATATCCATCTATCTATCTATCCATCTCTCTCTCTCTCTCTCTCTCTCTCTCTCTCTCTCTCTCTCTCTATATATATATATATATATATATATATATATATATATATATATATATATATATATATATATATATATATATAAGTGAAAGTGATTCAAAGTCAGCAGTCATTTAATATTTAAGCTGAAGAACTGTTTATATTGTTTGTCATTCGTGTCCAACGTAACAAAACCAAGGAGAAATGCTTGCAGGTCAAAAGGAAAGCCGTCATCGAAATATCACTGCATGAGTGTGTATGTAAGAATCAAATGAGAAATACAAAAAAGTTACATGAAGAGCCATTTGACAAGAAGTTATCTACATTCATACATACTGAAACAATTATTGCATTGCTCAAAGACAGAGAAGAGTATTCTGATTTCAATGCTTTTCAGACGGGAATTTTTATTCCCCCCCCCCCAAAAAAAAATTTAAAAAAGGAGAGAACTGAGGTTTTTCGCCTTATCAACGGTTTTTTGACTCGTTTTATCGTTTGAAGAACTGAACATAGTATTGCATTCAACTTTATCGAGCGGTCTCGACTCTGTGAAACTATGTGATCTTCAAAAAAAGCACACAGATTCATTTTCGTCTTTGAACCAAAGCATCTCTGCTCCAACTTGACTGTCACTAAGGGATATTCAGTCCCTTCTGACCCTTTTCCCATGTAGATTAGATATATACCACAAATATATATATATCCATCCGAGAGATTTTTACTCTAACTATTCTTTCATTAGAGACAATATGTCGTTTCCATATTTTATATGCATATCTGACAATGGTATACCCTCTTTTGCGTTCTTTAAGTAATCAGATTGACAATGTAACTGAAGCGTTGTTTTTACATCCACAGTAGAACTTCAACATGTAGTGGGGATGATATCATCATCATCAGTATTTCAACGTCCGTCTTTGGACATAGACCTTCCCTAGGATTTGCCACACGTCCTTATCATGGGCGTCACGTAGCCAGTACTTCCTGAACTTGTCTAGCTCGTCGCTCAAGCTAACATTTTGCCGGCCTCGGTTGCACATGTGGTCTCGGGGCATCCACGTTGTGAGTCGCGATGTCCATCGATTGTCTGCCATTCTTGCAACATGGCCAGCCCACAGCCATTTGAGATTTTTAATGGATTCTATGATGTCTCTTATTCTTGTCTTTTCACTGGTGTACTGTGCTGTCTTGTGGTCTCTGCACGTGAGGCCCACGTTGCGTACTTTGTATCCCAATTTGCCAACGCAATTTTCATTTCCTTGTCCTATCTGTGCGTTGAAGTCTCCCATGATGACTTTAAAGTGTTTTCTGGTGTCTTAGAATAGAGAGTTCAAGTCATCATAGAAGTTGTCTATTTCCTGTTGGGTTGATTGCGAAGTGGGAGCGTAGACTTGAATTATATTGAGTTTGTATCGTTTTGAAAATTGCATTGAGACGCAAGTTATTTGGTCAGAGATGGCTTAAAAGCCAGTTACATTGTCTTTCAGGTCCTTATTGATGAGAAAGCCAACTCCTCTTTGTTTTGCTTTCTCTTTCCCGTAGCTATAAAGATGTCTGCTTCTTAGTTCGATTAGTTCTTCTCCGGCTCTACTTACCTCGCTAATACCTATGGTGTCCCATTTGTATATATATATATATATATATGTATGTATATATGTATTTGTATATATGTATTTGAATATATATAAATATATATATATATATATATATATATATATATATATATATATATATATATATATATATATATGTATTTGTATATATATATATGTATATATGTATTTTTATATATATATATGTATATATGTATTTGTATATATATATATGTATATATGTATTTGTATATATATATATGTATATATGTATTTGTATATATATATATGTATATATGCATTTGTATATATATATATATGTATATATGCATTTGTATATATATATATATATATATGTATATATGTATTTGTATATATATGTATATATGTATTCGTATATATATATATATGTATATATGTATTTGTATATATATATATATATGTATATATGTATTTGTATATATATATATATGTATATATGTATTTGTATATATATATGTATATATGTATTTGTATATATATATATATATATGTATATATGTATTTGTATATATATATATATGTATATATGTATTTGTATATATATATATATGTATATATGTATTTGTATATATATATGTATATATGTATTTGTATATATATATGTATATATGTATTTGTATATATATATGTATATATGTATTTGTATACATATATGTATATATGTATTCGTATATATATATATATATGTATTTGTACATATATATATATATATATACAAATACATATATACATATATATATATATACAAATACATATATACAAATATATATATATATACAAATACATATATACATATATATATATATACAAATACATATATACATATATATATATACAAATACATATATACATATATATATATACAAATACATATATACATATATATATATACAAATACATATATACATATATATATATATATACAAATACATATATACATATATATATATACAAATACATATATACATATATATATATATACAAATACATATATACATATATATATATATATATACAAATACATATATACATATATATATATATATATATATATATACAAATACATATATATATATATATACAAATACATATATATATATATACAAATACATATATATATATACAAATACATATATGTATATACAAATACATATATGTATATACAAATACATATATGTATATACAAATACATATATGTATATACAAATACATATATATACAAATACATATATATATACAAATACATATATATATACAAATACATATATATATACACAAGTACATATATATATACACACATACATATGTATATACACACATACATATGTATATACACGAATACATATATATATATACACGAATACATATATATATATACACACATACATATATGTATGTACAAATACATATATGTATATACAAATACATATATACATATATATACAAATACATATATACATATATATATACACAAATACATATATAAACAGATACATATATACATATATATACAAATACATATATACATATATATACAAATACATATATACATATATATACAAATACATATATACATATATATATACAAATACATATATACATATATATACAAATACATATATACATATATATACAAATACATATATACATATATATACATTTACATATATACATATATATATACAAATACATATATACATATATATATACAAATACATATATACATATATATACAAATACATATATACATATATATACAATTACATATATATATATACAAATACATATATTCATATATATATATATATAAATACATATATACATATATATATATACAAATACATATATAAATATATAAATATACAAATACAGATATATATATATACAAAAAAATATATACATATATATATATATATACAAATACATATATATATATATATACAAATACATATATATATATACAAATACATGTATACATATATATATAGATAAAAATACATATATACATATATATATATACAAATACATATATACATATATATATACAAATACATATATACATATATATATATACAAATACATATATACATATATATATATATATACAAATACATATATACATATATATATATATACAAATACATATATACATATATATATATACAAATACATATATACATATATATATATACAAATACATATATACATATATATATATATACAAATACATATATACATATATATATATATACAAATACATATATACATATATATATAGATACAAATACATATATACATATATATATATATACAAATACATATATACATATATATATATATACAAATACATATATACGTATATACATATATACAAATACATATATACATATATATATATATACAAATACATATATACGTATATACATATATACAAATACATATGTACATCTATATACATACAAATACATATATACATATATATATATATGTATACAAATACATATATACATATATATAAATATATACAAATACATATATACATATATATTATTTGTATATATATATATGTTTTTGTATAGATATATATGTATATATATATATGTATATATGTATTTGTATATATATATATGTATATATATATATATATGTATTTGTATATATATATGTATATATGTATTTGTATATATATATATATATGTATTTGTATATATATATATATATGTATATATGTATTTGTATATATATGTATTTGTATATATATATATATATGTATATATGTATTTGTATATATATATATATGTATTTGTATATATATATATATATGTATTTGTATATATATATATATGTATATATGTATTTGTATATATATATATATGTATATATGTATTTGTATACATATATATATATGTATATATGTATTTGTATATATATATATGTATATATGTATTTGTATATATATATATGTATATATGTATTTGTATATATATATGTATATATGTATTTGTATATATATATATATATGTATTTATATATATATATATGTATATATATATTCGTATATATATATGTATATATATATATTTGTATATATATATATGTATAAATGTATTTGTATAGATATATATGTATATATGTATTTGTATATATATATATATGTATATATGTATTTGTATATATATATATGTATATATGTATTTGTATATATATATATATATGTATTTGTATATATATATATATGTATATATGTATTTGTATATATATATATATTTATATATGTATTAGTATATATATATATGTATATATGTATTTGTATTTATATATATGTATATATGTATATGTATATATATATATGTATATATGTATTTGTATATATATATATATGTATATATGTATTTGTATATATATATATGTATATATGTATTTGTATATATGTATATATGTATTTGTATATATATATATATGTATATATGTATTTGTATATATATATATGTATATATGTATTTGTATATATATATATATGTATATATGTATTTGTATATATATATATATATGTATATATGTATTTGTATATATATATATGTATATATGTATTTGTATATATATATATATATGTATATATGTATTTGTATATATATATGTATATATGTATTTGTATATATATATATATATATATGTATATATGTATTTGTATATTTATATATGTATATATGTATTTGTATATATATATATGTATATATGTATTTGTATATATATATATATATATATGTATTTGTATATATATATGTATATATGTATTAGTATATATATATATGTATATATGTATTTGTATATACATATATGCATACATATTTGTATATATATATATGCATATACGTATTTGTATATATACATATGCATATACGTATTTGTATATTTATATGCATATACGTATTTGTATATATATATATATGTGTATATGTATTAGTACATATATCTGTATATATGTATTTGTACATATATATGTATATACGTATTTGTATATATATATTTATATATGTATTTGTATATATATATACATATATGTATTTGTATATATATATATATATATTTATATATGTATTTGTATATATATATATGTATATATGTATTTGTATATATATATATGTATATATGTATTTGTATATATATATATGTATATATGTATTTGTATATATATATATATATATATGTAAATATGTATTTGTATATATATATATATATGTATATATATATTTGTATATATATGTATATATATATTTGTATATATATGTATATATGTATTTGTATATATATGTATATATGTATTTGTATATATATATATATATTCATTTGTATATATATATATAAATGTATTTGTATATATGTATATATGTATTTGTATATATGTATATATGAATTTGTATATATATGTATTTGTATATATATATATATGTAATTGTATATATATATATATATATGTATTTGTATATATATATATGTATTTGTATATATATATATATATGTATTTGTATATATATATATATATATGTATTTGTATATATATATATATGTATTTGTATATATATATATATGTATTTGTATATATATATATATGTATTTGTATATATATATATATATGTATTTGTATATATATATATGTATTTGTATATATATATATATATGTATTTGTATATATATATATATATGTATTTGTATATATATATATATATGTATTTGTATATATATATACATGTATTTGTATATATATATATATGTATTTGTATATATATATATATATATATGTATTTGTATATATATATATATATGTATTTGTATATATATATATATATATGTATTTGTATATATATATATATATGTATTTGTATATATATATATGTATTTGTATATATATATATGTATTTGTATATATATATATGTATTTGTATATATATATATGTATTTGTATATATATATATGTATTTGTATATATATATATGTATTTGTATATATATATATGTATTTGTATATATATATATATATGTATTTGTATATATATATATATATGTATTTGTATATATATATATATGTATTTGTATATATATATATATATGTATTTGTATATATATATATATGTATTTGTATATATATATATATATGTATTTGTATATATATATATATATGTATTTGTATATATATATATATGTATTTGTATATATATATATGTATTTGTATATATATATATGTATTTGTATATATATATATGTATTTGGGTATATATATATATGTATTTGTATATATATATATATGTATTTGTATATATATATATGTATTTGTATATATATATATATGTATTTGTATATATATATATGTATTTGTATATATATATATATGTATTTGTATATATATATATGTATTTGTATATATATATATGTATTTGTTTATATATATGTTGTTGTACATGTATGTATATATGTATTTACATATATATATGTATATAGGTATATGTATATATATGTATATAGGTATTTGTATATATATATTTGTATATATATGTATATATGCATTTGTGTATATATGTATATATGCATTTGTGTATATATATATGTATATATGTATTTGAATATGTATACATATATGTATATATGTATTTGTATATATATATATATGTATATATGTATTTGTATATATATATGTATATATGTATTTGTACATATATATATGTATATATGTATTTGTACATATATATATATGTGTATATGTATTTGTACATATATATGTATTTCTATATATATGTATATCCATTTATATATATATATATATATATATATATATGTAATTGTATATATGTTTATATGTATTTGTATATATATATATATATATGTATTTGTATAAATGTATTTGTATATATTTATGTATATATGCATTTGTCTGTATAAAAAATACAGATATGTATACATGTATTTGAATATATATATATATATATATATATATATATATATATGTATATATGTATTTGTATATATATGAACAAATATGTATATATGCATTTGTATATATATAAACAAATATGTATATATGTATTGGTATATATATAAACAAATATGAATATATGTATTTGTATATATAAAAACAAATATGTATATATATATTTGTATATATAAATATAAATAAATATATATGTATATACGTATTTGTATATATATGTATAAATGTATTTGTATATATATATATAAATATGTGTATATGTAATTGTGTATATATATATATACAAATATGTATATATGTAATTGTACATATATATATATACAGATATGTATATATGTATTTGTATATATATATATACAAATATGTATATATGTATTTGTATATATATATATACAAATATGTATATATGTATTTGTATATATATATATACAAATATGTATATATGTATTTGTATATCTATATAAACAAATATGTATATATGTATTTGTATATATATATATATACGAATATGTATGTATGCATTTGTATATATATATACAAATATGTATATATGCATTTGTATATATATATACAAATATGTATATATGCATTTGTATATATATATACGAATATGTATATATGTATTTGTATATATATATATAATTATATATGTATTTGTATATATACATACATGTATGTATTTATGTAATTGTACATATATATATGTATATATGTATTTGTACATATATATATGTATATATGTATTTGTATATATGTATATATATGTATATACGTATTTGTTCATATATATATGTGTATATGTATTTGTATATATATATATATGTATATACGTATTTGTTCATATATATATGTATATATGTATTTGTAAATATATATATATATATATATATATATATATATATATGTATATATGTATTTGTAAATATATATATATATATATATATATATATATGTATATATGTATTTGTAAATATATATATATATATATATATATGTATATATGTATTCGTATATATATATATATATATATATGTATATATGTATTCGTATATATATATATATATATATGTATATATGTATTTGTATATATATATATATGTATATATGTATTTGTATATATATATGTATATATGTATTTGTATATATATATATATGTATACATGTACTTGTATATATATATATATATGTATATACGTATATATATATATATATATGTATATATGTATTTATATATATATATATGTATCTATGTATTTCTATATATATATATATGTATATAAGTATTTGTATATATATATATGTATATATGTATTTGTATATAGATATATATATGTATATATGTATTTGTATATGTATATATGTATTTGTATATATATATATATATCTGTATATATGTATTTGTATATATATATGTATATATGTATTTGTATATGTATATGTATATATGTATTTGTATATATATATCTGTCTATATGTATTTGTATATATGTATATATGTGAACATGCATTTGTATATATATATATATGTATATATGTATTTGTTTATATATATATATGTATATATGTATTTGTATATATATGTATATATGTATTTGTATATATATATGTATTTGTATATATATATATGTATTTGTAAATATATATATGTATATATGTATTTGTATATATATATCTATATATGTATTTGGATATATGTATGTATATTTGTCTTTGTATATAAAAATGTATATATATGTGTTTGTATATATATATATGTATATATGTGTTTGTATATATAATGTGTATATGTTTTTGTATATATATATATGTATATATGTATTTGTATATATATATATATATATATGTATATATGTATTTGTATATATATATGTATATATGTATTTGTATATGTATATGTATATATGTATTTCTATATATATATCTGTCTATATGTATTTGTATATATGTATATATGTGAACATGCATTTGTATATATATATATATGTATATATGTATTTGTTTATATATATATATGTATATATGTATTTGTATATATATGTATATATGTATTTGTATATATATATGTATTTGTATATATATATATGTATTTGTAAATATATATATGTATATATGTATTTGTATATATATATCTATATATGTATTTGGATATATGTATGTATATTTGTCTTTGTATATAAAAATGTATATATATGTGTTTGTATATATATATATGTATATATGTGTTTGTATATATAATGTGTATATGTTTTTGTATATACATATATGTATATATGTATTTGTATATATATATATATATGTATATATGTATTTGTATATATATATGTATATATGTATTTTCATATATATCTATATATATGTATATATGTATTTGTATATATATATATGTATATATGTATTTGTATATATATATATGTATGTATGTATTTGTATATATATATATGTATATATGTATTTGTATATTATATATATGTATATATGTATTTGTATATATATATATATGTATATATGTATTTGTATATATATGTATATATGTATTTGTATATATATATACATATGTATATATGTATTTGTATATATATATATATATATGTATATATGTATTTGTATATATATATATATATGTATATATGTATTTGTATATATATATATGTATATATGTATTTGTATATATATATATGTATATATGTATTGTATATATATATATGTATATATGTATTTGTATATATATATGTATATGTATTTGTATATATATATGTATATATGTATTTGTATATATTATATGTATATATGTATTTGTATATATATATATGTATATATGTATTTGTATATATATATATGTATATATGTATTTGTATATATATATATGTATATATGTATTTGTATATATATATATGTATATATGTATTTGTATATATATATATGTATATATGTATTTGTATATATATATATGTATATATGTATTTGTATATATATATATATGTATATATGTATTTGTATATATATATATATATGTATATATGTATTTGTATATATATATGTGTATATTTGTTTTTGTTTATATATATATATGTGTATATATGTATTTGTATATATATATATGTGTATATATGTATTTGTATATATATATATATGTTTATATATGTATTTGTATATATATATATATGCATATATGTATTTGTATACTATAAGCATATATGTATTTGTATATATATATATGTATATTTGTATTTGTATATATATATGTATATATGTATTCGTATATATATATGTATATATGTATATATGTATTTGTATATATATATATATATATATATGTATTTGTATATGTATATATATATGTATTTGTATATGTATATATATATGTATATATGTGTTTGTATATATATATGTATATATGTGTTTGTATATATGTATATATGTATTTATATAGATATAAGTATGTATATATATATATATATATATTTATTTGTATATATGTATATATGAATCTGTATATATATGTATTTGAGTTTATATATGTATATGTGTATGTGTATTTGTATATATATATATGTATATATGTATTTGTATATATATATACGTATATATGTATTTGTATATATATATGTATATATGTATTTATATATATATATATATATATGCATTTGTCTATATATATATGTATATATGTATTTGTACATATATATATGTATATATGTATTTGTACATAAATATATGTATATATGTATTTGTACATATATATATGTATATATGTATTTGTACATATATATATGTATATATGTATTTGTACATATATATACGTATATATGTAATTGTACATATATATATGTATATATGTATTTGTACATATATATATGTATATATGTATTTGTACATATATATACGTATATACGTATTTGTACATATATATATGTATATATGTATTTGTACATATATATATGTATATATGTATTTGTACACATATATGTAAATATGTATTTGTACATGTATGTATGTATATATGTATT
>OY735201.1:63098096-63180596 GCA_963457665.1 Thysanoteuthis rhombus
AAAGGGGAAGCATAGAAGAGAGAAAGAGGGAGGAGAAAGAAAAAGGGGATAGGAAAGAATGGGGAAAAGAAAAAAGAGAGAAAGAATTAAAGGAAGAGAAAAAGAAGGAAGCAAAAGAAAGATAGAAATGGCAAATAAAGAGCTCAAAAAAATGACAACAGAAAAATAGAGTGACAAACTGATTGACAGCGATATTAAGACAGCCAGAAACAGATTACTTGTATTATGTCTTTAATAATTTAGTTGGCATCAGTAATAGTCAACATTTTCGGTGTATTATGAATATTTCTTTTTTGGGGCCTAAATCCTTGTTGAAATGTTTTTAATCCACTTCCAGGGGTCAATATCGAGCCTTGGAAGAATCTTTTTTTTAACGGTTAAAGGTCAAAATGGAACAGGAATTTTTCACGTTCTTTTGATTGTCGAAACAGGGGAAAACTCTTTCACACTTTCACATGTCAGAAGGGGGGGGGCACTTTTTTAAATCGAAGAGGAACTCCTTTCTATCACTTATTTGTTAATTTCTTCTACTTTTAAGTGTTAAAAAGACGAGTGAAATTATTTCCGTATTATTGGGATCTAATTAGAGGGGAATTAATTTTCACTTTTAAGGGTCAAAATCAATTTCAGTGAAACTTTGTAGGATAGTCTGTGATGAGACAAAAAAAAGTGTTTACTTATCCAAGTGGATCAATAATAGTCCCTCGGTCGTCTCCCCTGCATCATACTTACGTATACACAAGGCAATATTTCCAGATATTGTAAATAAATTCCCCTGAAATTTGGGTAATCATCTGAGAAATAAACTATTCACATTTTTCACGAATAAAATTTAGATTTCCATAAATCCTGATGCCATTTAGCTAAAAAAATATAGGTAATATTCTATTAAGACCATTTTTATAGGCAAATTGATGCACTCTTCCAGTTGGAGGATAACTCATTTTACAACAGTTTAAATATTTTCAACTTCATGTATATCATTCAAGTTTCATTCAAAGAGGATCTTGACCCAAAGACAGTTAATCTTGTTAATCTATCTTGTTAATCACCTTTATTTCAAAATTGTTTCAGATCTAGCAAAAATCTTTTCGTTTTTTTGAATTTGTTTGTACCCACGGTTTTTTTAATCTTTATTTGGACAGTGGTTGTTGACAGCTGAGATTACCCATAATCCTCTGCCTCTGAATTCCTCTCACCCAATGGCTGTATCTCTTCATTCCCTCTCTTATCCCTTGAAATTTTTCCAGTAGGTCCACGAGTTCATCTGGATGTTATACAAAGATGGATTATAATCATATCCGAAAAACGTTCTTATCCCCTCATAACTTCCTTTCTCCTATATTCCTTTGTTCTTAACCTCTTAATAGATTACATTGAACTTTCTCCTCTCTCTCTTTTTCCTATCCCTAAAAACTTTCCTCTCTCCCCTCTAATTGAACTAAGAAACACCCCTTTCTCTACATTCTCTCTCCCCACTCCTATCAGTAAACTAACTAATTATATTTTATTCTTTCTCCATTTCAAAATTCAATAAAGTTTATTCTAAATCCAAAAGTTATATTTTAATTCGTATAATCTATTTTATAATTCCGTTCGGGGAGTCAAATACAGGGTAATGCTACTCGATGTAACATTTGTTGTCCTTTGTCAATAGTGGAAATCCCCAAAGTTATCGACGCAATTATACATTAAAGAGTGAACCCCGATTATGTCAGGGTTCTGGATCATACCAACTCAGCAGTCAAAACAGAAAAAAGTAATCTTCAATTTTAACCGTCTCAAAAGAGGTAAAAATCCTGTCGATTTTCACTCAAAAACTGAGAAGATCAGTCCCCTTCGATTTTAAAAGTGAAATGAAAATTCCAGCTTGGTGATGACCCCTGAACGAATGGAAAATAAGAGTCCCCATTCAATCCTGTCTCCTGAAAGAAAGAATACCCCCTTTTTTTGTTCATCAAATTGTAAAGTGATCACATCAATTCTGTACCTCAAAGTAAAAAAAAAAAAGTCTCGTTTTGATTTCAACTCTAAAATCTTTTAATGTTTTCTTTTCAATTTTGATCCCTAACAGATCTAATTCAGCAGTATAATTACATCGTAAATAGAACCCCTTATTCCTCTCTAAAATACTATGTGGCTGGAAAACGATCAAAGGGTAAAAAAAAATAATACGAAAATAGTTTTGTCAAAATATGAATTCATTGAAAAAAAGCTTCTAAACAATCAGTGTTGTCAGAATAAATCACACTGTTTTCTCTTTCCAGATAGAAATCGATTCTCAAGTTCAGCTTAATGGTCATATAATACGTAACAACCTTTCTAAGAGACGCTTAGAACGTCACAAATTACTGTTATTGTCTGTTTCTTTCTAATCCAGCAGATTGGGAAGCTTGAATTATTCCTTTGTGTTGCACCCGTCTATGTTCACAGTTGCTTTTTGTGAATTCGAAATATTCAATGATTTTTTTTTCATTCAGGAATTCATGTTTCAAAACTTACTGTTGGAAAATCCATTGAGATGATTTGATTTTATCAGCACCACCATTTTTACCGGATAAAAAAGGCATATGAGTGGCAGTGATCAATCTTTTCCTTTGGAAATATTAGTTACTTCTATTTTTCAAAATTTTACTTTTTATAGATTTATTCATACTCGTTAAATTAATTATTTTTGTAACTATCATTTTCTAACTAGAATTGCTCAATCTTTTTTGAAAAAAAAAACTGGTGATATATTGTAATGAGATTATGATTTAGTCACTATGAGTTACTTGAAAGAAAACGTTTTGTAAATCAGTCAACGGTTATTTTTAGCTTCTTACCTCAGCGACTCGTTCTGCTTCGAAACTTATATCGTAGATTCACGTGAATGCAAGACTCCAGCTTTTATTGTTCTAGAATTGACGTTTCGTGACACGAAGCGTATTGTATAAGAAACACCTTTGCGAAGAAAAAAAAATCCCATTCATTCATCGAAGAGTAACAAAAGATATGACGTTATCTTATTCCCCGGCTAGAGTTACGTCTCCATTCTTCTGGTTTCAACATTTATATTCTTTACTTTTTAACACATTTTTTCACCTTTTAGCACAATGCTCTCAATATTTTTGTTCCTTCATTCCTCTTTTGTTTCCGCAGCCTCTTTTTAATTCTTTTCATGAATTATTTTAATGTCTTAGAGTCATACTTTACTGAACTCCTGATGGGAACATGCCATTGTCATCCATTTCGCGTGGCATTTTGCCTATTTAATCAGCTCTTCGGCTCATTTTCTCCTTGATCCCCTCCTTTTTTTTAAAGATTTATCTGGTCGTATTTCTTTTACTTTTCAACAAAAATGACAACATACCATTTATGGAAATGTTTAACACTTTTCAGGCCTTTTTTTATTTTATATATAAGGCCAAAACCTAGCTGTGTACAGAGTTTACGTGGATGATTAATCAAAAACATTGACAAATCTCAATTTAGAGGTTTCGAAAAACAATTTCAAAACAAAACATGAGGCTTTGCACTAATATATATTGGAAAGTTGTTTTGATATCAGAGTGTCTATCAATCTTTCACAGGGGATATATATATATATATATATATATATATATATATATATATATATATATATATATATATATATATATAATCGTTATTGTGTCACCCACAGAAGGCTGTTTCGTTGTATTCCAACTCTTCAGTGTAGTTATAGACTATATTTTATCCCATCCAGTACCACGAGGCAGGATCAAAACCTTAGATTCAGACCTGGAGGTTGGTATCCTCTTTCTACTCCACGGAATTGGACGGTGAGTAAGGTTGAATTTGAGCGATATATTCAAAATCAACCCCACTGACGGCCCAGTTCAGTGGAGTAGAGAGGGGATACCAACCTCCAGGTCTAAATCTAAGGTTTTGATCCTGCCTTGTGGTACTGGATGGGATAATGGATAGTCTATAACCACCCTGAAGAGTTGGAATACAACGAAACAGCCTTCTGTTGATGACACAATAACAATTATATATATATAATGTCTGTTCCATCTCGTAAATCACAATCTTGCACGTGAGAATATAATATTTGGCATAGCTTTACATCTTTTCACGACAGAGGCCATAGAGGGAATGAGTTTTCAAATGATTTACAGGACAATTCAATCCTAAAAAAAAATACAAATTTAAATTTGATCCTGTTTTTCAATCCTGAAGTTTTCACATCGAGAGCTCCACTCCAACTGATTTAATATTGTGGACTCACCTCAAGACTTTTCTAAATATGACTAAACTAACGGACACACTCAAGTTTTCTATCCAGGTCAGTGATTAGTAATGTTTATCTAAATATTTTGTACAATACAAATATTCTAAAAAAATCAGTATTTACTCCTCCTTTTATGACTGACGTACGCAAAAGGAATGTATGTGATATTTTTTGTATCGATTGATTATATTATATTCTTTTGAATGAAAAGGGTCTTTTAATTAGGATAAATGTGCAGTTGGTAGGTGGAATGTACATTTCCTCATAAAAGCCGAGAAAGGTTCTTTCTAAAAGATTTGCAACGACTTTCTTTGATAATTCTCACATATTTTAAAATAAATCATCAATTCATAAGCCTTTGTATTCGTCTCAAAATGTCAGAAACGATGTAACTATCTATCATAGAAGCAAAATTTTTAAATTCCAATATTGGTTCATATTGATATATCACCTTATATTTTTTTGAAGAACAGATATCCTCTATTTTTGCTTATTTATATTTTTCTTCTGGTCTAAAATCCTTTACAGATTTTGCAGAAAAATATCACTAAATCACTCGATACAATCATTATCCTCCGAGAAAAAAATGTATCCTAATCGAAGCCTGAACAAAGGACAAAAACCTACTGCTCAAATGGCACTGAAACGGACAGAAACCAATCAGATACAATTCAGAATTTTGGGAAAATGAAATTTCATTTTACATCCTATACTTCTCTATTTTCATCAATGTCTTATCGACGAATTAAAGAAACAAAATTATGCTATTTTGGTTGGTTGCAACAATACTTCATTCATACACATTGCTGTAACGAGAGTCTTGGGTGTGCATTTTCTTGTATAATTGCGCTTATGTATATGAAGTGTGAGGTTTCAAAATGCAATAATTGCCGGTTAAAAATGTTTGAGAACCATGTATCAAGCCAATACTTCAACCAATCTGTGGATCTTGTATTATTTTCTTTATAAAAAAAATGAATTATGAATTCCAAGAATAATTCAGTTGTATTGATTCATAAGATTGAGTTTTTAGCAAAACATCACCACAAGGAAATGCTTAGATTTATTTCATAAGAAACATTATTACCCTAGTAAAAAAAGAAGCAAAATACATTAAATTGTTGAGAAAAAACTTCTCATCATAATGCATACATACATAACTCCTAGTATAAATATAACACATGAAAGGCAATAAAATAATCTCCATGATTTAGACTTTTATTAACTTTCTTTTTAAAGAAAAGACTTTAATAAAAACTTATACATAAAATTATCGCAGAAGTAATGCCAAATACTTTTTTTGCAATTGACTCGGATTGAAAATGAAAATACATTGTCCACTAATAACAGTAGTTTAAAATGGAGAGAATCAACCCGATTTCTGAATGATTAGGATGCCTTATAGATGGTACAAACGGAAAATTCGGTTATGAAAAAAACAATGTATCATAATTTTATCATAGTTCTTGAAAGCATTCTGCGATTCAGCTTGGAAGAAAATTTAGAACTGTAAACTAAAAGTATAATTCAATGGTACTTAGTTAGAGGAATTTATTATTAAAGTGTAACCACAAAAGAATGCCGGAATGAAACTATAGAGAACAACTACATCAGTGATAATTTAAGCATAAAATGACGCTCAGAAAAAAAAAAATGACACCGTTGTATGAGAACTTCTATGTCATGGAAACGAATACACTACACAACAACAGAACGTATATGTCTAGTAGATAATACACTTTATCTTCATTCTTAATTAATCGAAAGAAGCATTTGATAATATTTCATGCATAAAATACATTATTATTAAGAATAACATTATTATTTGCAAATGACTTAACTTGAAAACAGCTGGAAATTTTAATAAAATAATCAAATCGAATAATAAATTGTAATCATCCCGGATTGAATAATAATGACCAAAAAAAAAAAAATGAATAAAAATGACACCCATGGTACGTATATATTATTCACTCATGTTAATTTAAAAAAAAATTCCAAATTGTTGAAAGTAATAGTAATAATAGTTGTATCTAAATTATTTTATTCATAATCATCTTTAGTCTATATAAATACAATAACATATACGATTGGAATCAGATTACAAAGATTATCAATTATACAGTTATAAAATGGACTGTGGAAGAAGTAAGGCAAAATCTTTTTGGGGAAAAATGCTAACTGTAAATACGGGCCCAATCGTCAGAAAAGACAGTGTTATAATGAAGGTTGAGGAGCAGAAACCCATTCTTATTCTATTCATACTGAAGCAGAGTGCAATGAATAATATGATGATTTGAGGGAACAGACGAATACACTGTGATCATTTACCACACTTAAAATAGATGTAACTAAATGAAACGGTGGAACGAAATTATCATTCACTTTAATTTGAAAAGGAATTATTGCATATTTCTAGAACATCACATTTCAATTTTATTCAAATTCTCAACGGACACAATTTAATGAACTTTGCACACACACACACACACACACACACACACACACACATATATATATATATATATATATATATATATATATATATATATATATATATATATATATATATTCACACGATACCTGAATAGACTCATGGCAACAGGCAACATAACCACGACCTGTGCTAAGAAAGGGGGTTTATCTCAGGTATTGAAGTATAATTCAATGATGTATATGCGTACTCCTTAGAATAAATGCATCGGATTAACTTAATTGACAAAAAAACATGTGACACACTCGAACCAACAAACACAAAACTACCACGATTTATCTACCCCCAAATGCATAAATGGAAGACTCTGTTTCCTCACTCAAGTGCAACACAACAAAATTATAAAAAATATGCAGACCATTCTATACAACCTATTTTATGCAAGTTCAATCCTAAATACGAGATTCTGCAGACATTCTAAATAAAAGCAAACACTGGGATAATGCTCAAAAATTTTAGTGACTATGACTTTCGATTCTTTATCCTCTGATATTCAGCATTATGATGAACTTCCAGCATTTAAAGAGAGCTTTGAACTATCAAGGAACCATTTACAAAAATACTCACTACTCATCTTAAATTCCATATACCTACTTTACATAAATTCAGCTTCAGTAATTGAAACTTCCTCTCAATCGAAGGCTAAGCTATGGGCTAGGTTGCAGGTTCATATTAAACGGTAATCTTCGAGGGTGATTCTGAAAAAGACTTACGTAAGCCCAAATGTTAGAAAGATTGCCCCTTCTATATCAGATTTATAGATTACATCTTTATATATACTAGCAGAGAAGCAAAACTTGACAATTTGAAGACATAAATTTAAAACATGACTCTATAAAATTAGATTATGTAAAATCATTTGATCCAATCAGATCCTTGTTTATGTAAATGAAATAGAATCTTCCAAACTCTATCATTTATCAAACCCACTGACTGATAATAACCACCAAACCAAGTCATCCCACTCTTTGAATTTTAGAAATAAGCTGCCAAACATGAACTCTAGGATCTGGTTCTACTCCAGAGTTAGTCATCTCAAAAAACACAATAACCAACTTACATAACACAATTTAGCACGAAGATACTCTGACATCCTTATAAACAACCTAATCGAGATAGAAATCTCAATCCTTACATAAGATACCTCAAACTTACTTACAAAAACAGCGAACTCGCATATCACTATTAACTACCTTCCATGACACCTTAACCCAAAATATCAAAAATAATTGAAAACATGGGACAGCTCAACATAGATATAGGGTTATCTTTAAGGATCCGCGCAACGTTTCTTTCCGTAAGGTCTACGATACAAAAAACATAATGAGTTTTAATACCATCGTAAATGATAGTGTCCAGTAAGATTTTCAACCCCTGAACTAATTAGTTGTGCCAATCATGCTATAGCAAAGATTGCTCATGTTGCAATATCCTCAAACTAACCACCTCTTTCGCTACTTCTACCACCGTAAATACCTATAATCTTTACCACTGCTCTTAGTGTGGTCGAAGTAGCAACATCATTTACCTCCACGAATGCACACAATGCAAATTACAGTACGTTTGGGAATCAGAATGGCCTCTCAACATTAGACTCAATAATTATAGACACAGGTTTAGAACGACCAATTATAACAATTTAGTCCCAACAGAGCCGTATTTTTGCCTAGAAAATCATGACTTTCACATTGATACTAAATTTACCATAATCAAAAGGATAGTGATGATTACACCCTGTAAGGCCACAAATTCCTCAGGAATCACGGAAACCCTGTGCATATCACTTTTACAAACTCTTTCTCTTGACGGACTAATTATCAAATGAACAGCCTGGCGCCGAAGTATGATCATTAGAATTATCGCCGTCACTACTAAATACACAAACTGCTCACAAGCCCTAACATACCAATAAGCCAAAAGATTCCGATGTAGTTTTTTTTTCTATCTGCAAAAATTATCAATTCACTACCAATAGGTTTGATTGTGCGTTTATTGTGTATAGGGGTAGTAGTAATAGCTGTTAGTGTGTGTTGCGTGAATTTGTACGTGAGATAAAGAGTTGCCTTCTAGTGATGTGACTGTTTGAATTACGCAACAACAGCGCTGAAGATGTTGGAGGAGGAAAGGATATGTATGGTCGCTATGACAGAAGGGAGAATATGCACATCAACTAAGATTGTGTACATGATGATCAAACAGAGTAAGGGCCAACCATACAAGTATTTAGACAAACAAATAAAACATACATTTAGTAAATTAACATCTACGACAATATACGAAAAATGGAATATATATGATATGATATTAATACGATTGTGTTAGGAAATAGGGAGAACAGATGGTAAATAGATTTCACGCATAAGATGGGAGCTTTGTCCAGGGCATTAGTATCAGTTGTGTTTAGGAATGAGGGTGTCTGAATCTCAATGGATCCATAAGACTCGTACTGTACCAAGAGACGGTCATGGAGAACGGGTATCAGTGCTTATGCCTTGCTGCCAAGTTGCAGGCAATTTATTTGGGATTGTATGCAAGCAGTTAAGGTGTCATTCTCAGACGTTGGAAAACACATAACAGACACACTATTTAGATTAAACTCCCGTGTATTTCCTAGATGTGTTTCATGGAGTAAGGAGAAATAAGGTGACGCATCATCGTGATAGTTGTGTAGTGGAAGCATTGCTATTTTATTCATGAGAGAAAAGGTGTGGAGGCATCTTGAGTTCGCTGGGACGCATGGTTGAGTAGCTGTGTGTACGAGAGATACTTTGATATCAGCTAACTAAAATGGGTAACGTTTGGCACAATGATTGGTCGTGATAGACAACGGTAAAGTCCGAAT
This sequence comes from Thysanoteuthis rhombus, assembly GCA_963457665.1. Classification (NCBI taxonomy): domain Eukaryota; kingdom Metazoa; phylum Mollusca; class Cephalopoda; order Oegopsida; family Thysanoteuthidae; genus Thysanoteuthis; species Thysanoteuthis major. Next base: position 63,107,688 of record OY735201.1, read on the forward strand.
TGGCCAAGAAAATGATACCAATCCGTGAGAAAAATGAAATAGGGAGAGAGAGAGAGAGAGAGAGTGAGAGAGAGAGAGAGAGAGAGAGAGAGAGAGAGAGAGAGAGAGAGAGAGAGAGAGAGAGAGAAAACCAGCTAGAAGCACTGGGGCAGATAAACAATTAAACGCGAGTGACCAGGGCTTCTATTAGGACTTGTCGTCGGGAATCACGTCTTGTATATCATGTAAAACACAAAGTTTCGAATTTAATTCTCAACCAAAAGTAAAAGGACACCAGAATAATTTATACCAAACACAGGATAACAGAAACTTGTAATCTTACCAAGAAGAAAAATGAAGTAGATAAACACATGGACATGAAAACGAATCTTAAAAAAAGATAAGAAATAAGTCAAACTGACTGCATGTACAATAATGAATAACTTTCAATCACGACTGCATCTCTTAATGATGAAAGTGTCCTGTATATTATCTGATATGGTTTTTTGAAACCAAGATTCTTAATCATCTCTCTTTCCTAGTTTCAATACTCTTATTCTATTTCACTCTTTCTATCCCAACTCTAGATGTTCCCTTGGCAACTTGTCTCTTGGTGACCTGACCTCTTGGTGACCTGACCTCTTGGTGACCTTTACTCACATTAACCAGAAACAATTTTTAACACTATCATCAATCCAGTTTGGTCATCCGTAGCCACGAAGTGGACTTGATAATGAACTCATTTTACTTATTTTACATGGCCATCTACTGATCTAACAATGTTGATAATGTCAGACTCTCCTGCTGAAGTTGAAGCTTCTCCGCTTGGGAATATGTTTGGAGTCATCATCATCATTATCATGTCTCTTAACGTACATCGTTAAACATAGACCTTCCCCAGGATCCACCACAATTCTCTGTCACAGGCGTTGCAGAGCCAGTATTTCTCTGAATTTGTCAAATTAACCTCCTCATCTTGTATTCTGTCGGCCTTTGTTTCGCATATGATCTCAGGGGAGGCAAGTTGTGTATCGTGATGTCGTCGGTTGTCTGCTGTTTTTGCAACATGGCCTGCCCATCTCGATTCAAGCTTTTTATTAACAATATATACAACACATTTTGGCCTCTTCTCGACTTTTCTCTGTATATCTCTCTATATATGTATGTATGTATGTATGTATGTGTGTGTGTGTTATAAAGAAACGAGATTAACCTTACAAATAAACAGTAAAATGTTAGTAATTTACAGCGAGACATCGATCTAAAAAATATATATTTAAAACAAAGTCATGCGGCCAGAAATGGAAATGAGAATACAATAGAATAGAATAATTTATCTTCATCAAATAAACAATAACAAGCTAGTTATAAAAATATTGTTCTTAATACAAATGTTAGTAAGGGAGATACAAAGCAGGTTTAATGGCTCTCAAGAAGTACCAACCTTATGATTCTATTAGTTTTTTTTTTTTTGATTTCAGGTGTATTTTATTAAATAGAGAGAAAAAAAAAGAAGCAAAACTATGCACAGATTATCCAAATGAAAATTTACAATTCTTTCCGACTGTATGAACTGCCTACTGATAGTCAGACGTTCTTACCACTAACCTACGAGTATGTCCATGCTAATTAGGATAACATTCAGGGCTAGGTTTTTATTGGCAGTCGTGGTATTTTTTTAAGTGCACTCTGTATTTTCATTCCTGCGATATCAAAAACACACAACCGCTGTCAAAACAAATGATAGAAGACTTCCGGTTTGCAAAATAACGACTGTGATCAGAAAAAGGACGTGACACTGTAGCTAAAAACAAACACGATTTTTTTTGTTTACTAATTTCAATATCTTCCTGTTTTTATCAATATCATCCTTACTTTGTGACGTCATGGGAACGAATGCCAGATTCAATCTTTGGTTGAGTTATAAATATATACCCGAATAGAGTATCCGAAAGAAAAAAAAACAAACAAAAACAGAATATGTATCCCTTGCTTTGATTTATAAATTAAAGTATAGGTTTACCGTCAACTTCTCTCGGTTGAGAAAACGTGATTTTGAAACCAGTCTCAGACGTAAACCTTGAGAATAGTCATAGTAAAGTCTCCAATAGAACAACCTTGGTTGTATCTGAACTGAATTTTAAATTTTCCGACGTTTTGTTGAGAATGTTTTATTGTAGAAAAACATGAATTATCTTTATAATGTTACTTAAACATTTTTTAACCGTATCGAGGCGAAAATTAACAACACTCTTGTATAAAATAGGGATTATTTAGGATTTTTTGTTCAATGATAAATGGGTGCTGAAAAGTTAATTTTATTCCAATATTTCGAAAAAAAAGAACTAGACAAAAATTATTTCGGAATTCTTTTCTAGGCTCAGTCCCTAACACTCTCCAACCCTTTCAAAAATTCCACAATTCCAAAATACATTGATTTCTTAATCCTGTTTGGGTTGGTTTTACTTGCATTGTAAATGTCATGCTGAACTGGGCATTCAATTTCCGTCTGTTTTACGGAAGTATATCTTCGAATGTCTCCCTTTAGATTCTTTCGGTGACTTCTCCAATAGGTAAAATTTCGTTGACGGCTGTGAGGAAATATTTTGCTGTCATTTTATATTATCAGAATTCAAATCTTCTGCTTCCAATCATTTTCTTGATTAAACACAAAAAAACGGTGTGTATGCGGGGGGGGGGCTATGGGTCATGTGTGGGTCTGTCCGGGTTGGATGTGTGTTTACATGATTCAATCGCACAACCTGGCACTTGGTACACTCAATACATTCAAATCTTTTTCTGCTGACACCAACTCTAACCTATCTGATTGTATTGAGATCGTAGATTGATTTCTTAACTGTATTGTAACACCTTTTTTTTTCGTCTCAAAAAATGCTGGGTATCTTTGGTAGTGCGTGTGTGTGTATATATATATATATATATATATATATATATATATATATATATATATATATATATATATATATATATATATATATGTATATATCCATAAGTCCATCTGTTCAACATTGCAGGACACAGATTTGCAGGTGAGGAACGTAATTTTTGAACTGCGTCACATATTTCCATTGCAAAGGATATAGGATGGGTGATTCTCAACAGACTTTACACTGAGGTTCTATTTACCCTATTAATAATGATGATCTGGACCTTGACTTTCCGTCCAACATAAACAGGAAATAATTCTCCATTCAAGGAACTCAAGACTGGCAGAGTGGTCAATCCTTTCACAAGTGAGCAAACCTGATATGTGAAGATGACCTCAGGTCATTCAAGGGATACAGACGTCAATCTTAGCTATATTTAGCCAATCTAAGCAATTGAAAGATATATATCGCCTCTAGAAGCATATAATCTGTCAGAAGGGCACATCATTTCCCCAGCCAAGGTTAAGGGATACGTGAAGTTGATCTACGAAGGTCTCCAGAGATTGTTCATAATAATTTTTAGCCAATCAGAGCAAATGTAAGGCATAAATTTGCACCAAGATGCTGATATTATGCATTAAGGGACAGCAAATGTATTGAAATATGGGAGGTTAATCACTGTTGCAATTCAACAAAAATTGGTAGCTACTGAAATAGTACCCAGACATTTGTCTTTCAAAAGTCTTCTAAAACACCCCCCCACACACACACACACACATATATATATATATATATATATATATATATATATATATATATATATAGTACCCCGTAAAAATTTGTTTTTAAATTTTCATTTGATAATTTTCATTTCAATATTTCTTTCTTTTCCAGAGATTTATCTGGGTGCATTTTTGAAATTTTTAAAGTAATTTTTCTTTATCAAAATTTCATTAGGGATCCTAAGAGTCGCCTGGAGAGAAAATAACTTTAATTTGACAACACAGTGGAAGAATTTGTTCTTTTTTGTATCTCTTCTCACACGAGACAAAATTTGAGCCCCAAAGTGGTTTGATTGTGTACTTATTATTCTCATACCGGGTGTCGCATACTGGATGGACCAATATACCTACAATTAATTATATTTGGAAGAAAAACTGGTAACAAAAATATTTTGTCCAAATCTGCATGATCTGTGTTTCCTGTGGCAGAACTAGTGTATTGTAGGTTTCAGGAAGGGTTTCTATTTTCTTTGTAATAACGATGTTGAACATAGAATGGGAATGTGCACTAATAATAAACTGAAATAAACTGTGAATGAACTGTTTGTATTGTGGATATGAAGTGATCTGACTGAATATAGATGAAAAAAACAATTCAAAAATGAAGAAAAAAATCAAGTGATAAGTGTTACATCTCAAATTTCTGTTATTATAATTCCGTCGACTTAGTTTGATGCATTTGGACACGGGCAAAGCCATCTTTTTCTGAGATAAATATTTGCCACAATTCAAGGAGAATATGCTGTTTAAATTTCGATCCAGAAGAGGAGAATATGAATATTCCAGTTAGGTTGTTCGGTTGGAGCAGGAGGGGAGGTGCTTGTATCTGTGATGATACTTTTCAATCCAACCTCTCGTAGACCCCTCACATTTCAGATCTAGGTCAGTGCTAGGCACACTTGCACAATCCACTGGGCACTACATACCGGATAAGATCCGATAGCATCAAAATTCGTGAATTTGTAAACATTAAAATGACGTCAATTTGAAATTCGACCCTTTCCTGAAATTTCAATTTTGTAAAAGTGTTTTTCTCCCATAAAACAGTATCTTAATAACGTAAAGAATGAAATGAAAAAAAAAAATAGTATATCCCTTGGTATTTGAAATTTAAAAAAAAATTCTGCTCTTTTCACGGTATCTTAACGATATACAAATGTGAGGATGAACTGTTATAATATCCCAGAGTCTTTAAGATATATTCATTTGGCAATTTCAAATATTTTCATGCATATTGATGACTAAATCAGATTGAGTGTGTACAATACTATAGAGCAATGGTTTTCAAAATGGAACTTTAAACTATTTCGTAAGGTAATTTGAAATTTAAACTGGTAGAGTAATGGCGCAAGAGCGTTTAAGTGGTCTTGCTGTCATCAACATCAACGAAAAGCCTGATCAGAAGCTGTCAATGAGCTAATTACCGATCTTGCAATGAAGAAGTACAGATGTGGGCCTATATAGTTTGTGCATGAATTCTTTTCCCTTTCCTGGTCTAAAGATGTACTTTGTGGTAATACCCCCCAGGTAATCACCCCCTGGTACACCGGTTTTGGGAAGCAGATTCAGCGGTTTTTTTTGTTTTGTTTTTTGTAAAAACTTAGAAGTTGGGTAGTTACCATATTCAACAGCAGCCACTATAAATTGACAGGTTGAAAAAATTACACTGATAAAACTAGAACTGCTCCTATCAGAAAACAAAAACAAAAGGAAAATACCGGCTTAAAACCCCTGAAAGTTGCCTAAAAAAAACAAAGTTATGAAAAATACTCAGATTTTGGAGATTACGCTTTAATTCATATTTTCTATGTCCTCAGCAGGTGCTCGTTGGAAAGATCATCTACTTTTCCTCCCTTAATGCTGTACTACCTTTGCTGAATATTCGCTGAGACTGTATTTACTCATTAGACAGAGCAGCAAATTGTCTGAATCATGCATCTTTGCTGATGATTTATCCTTTAGTCATTTTGTAGACAAACCATTATAATTCATTATTCTTATTGTTTGCACTTTTTTACCTCTATTTTGGTTGTTGTTGCTTTTTATTGCAACTAAACTCAGGCTGGATACTTTTCGGCTGCGAGTGAAAAAATTAACAGCACTCATTGGAATAAAAAGTTCCAGGTGAGGATTGAGCTCACCATCTCCTTCTAATCATGACATCGGCTCGCTTAATCTATATTTGTTCTTACCACGTAACTTTTTGAGCATAGTGGCAAGTGTCATTCCAAATCATACGCTTAGATTCACTCCCTATCTACGAATCCCTTTGCGTCATTATCTGGTTTGTTCAGCTCGCAGAGTTTCGTAGCGATGGGGAGCAACAACAATTGAGATGAAGGTGAAAAATAGCAACAATCATTAATGATGAGTGCTGAAATTCTGACATCGTTGTTTGATACTTTTATTTATTTATTTATTCGTTTTTACTGTACAGTGCATTCTTAAGGGGAGTGCAATGCAATGTTTTTGGGGATTTTATCCTTTTTCTAAACCAGGTGAGAGCTGGGGCTTCAACTTTGCACTTTGTTGAGCAGATCAAAATTTAAGGTTTTAGATGTGACGAGTCGCAAGAGATTCTCTGTGGAGCCTCTAAAAACTGCTGAAAATGCCGGTATACATGAATATCTCTCAATTTGCTGAGTTGGTAAAGTATTGTGCCTTTCATTTTGCTTTTATTTGACTTATTTATTGTCACATTCATTCATATCTATTTACTTATTTTACCATTTATTTTTGATATTTATCTTTCTTGTTTTATTTCATTGAATCGTATGATTGACTTTAAAAAGGTAGTAAAATATAATTCTCCCGTTTGAAGATTGCATTTGTGTGTTTTCATGGGTGATGGGCATAACAATGAGACATGCTTAGGGCACTTAATCGACCAGCGATGACCCTGTTTTAGACGATAGCTTTTTAGCATGATCGCTGTTGCCTTTAGTTTTGTTTTAGTTGAATTGATATATAATTTTTTTTTTTGATGGCTAGATTTCGTGAGTAATTCTAATGTTCGATTTTACGTTTCACTTTCTAATTACTTGTGTTTTTTTGTTGTTGTCCAGCTCGTAGTTTCATAATGCATTTCTTCTTTAATCATCTGATACTAGTAATAGTTTCAGTACTCATTTTGTAATGCCTCATTATTCTTGATATCATGACTTAATTTCATATACCTTACATTTTCTGCTTCTTTGTTTTGATTCTTTCCAAGTAAAACAAAATATATACAATCTTGAATAAAGCATGACGCATCGCTACAGAGGTTTTCACCAACTGACTCGTTTGTATGCAACTTGGTTCCGTGACAAATTTATAGTTCATGCATATCACTTGACTAACCTTCTGTATGCTTCTTCTTTGGTGAATAATGTAAAAAAAAGCATAGTGATCAAATACTAACTCAAATATTGTTCACCACAATAACTCCTAATGACTTCCATAACACTGAACTGAGAAACATTGGCAGTTGTAAACAGAATATGAATATGATACATAACGCATTCAAATACCTATATGCCTCTATCTTCAGTATATCTATCTGATTATTGAACAGGTCTCCAAAACAACAAATGTTTCAAAAAGTGTTTATTGCATTGTTAATAAAAGAGAAAGGCAAAAATAAGCGCTTCTATCGCAGTCGCTAAAAGCAAATGTGTACTAAAAAGTGAATGAAAACTAATATTATGGCAACTCATAATTAAGAGAACAAAGAAGAGAGCGAGAGAAAAAAGTAACAGCTTCGACAGTCTAATTGATAAGAACTACAAAGGGAGATAACCTTGTGAAGCGTTATCATTTTTGTTTGGATAGAGTGTTTGCTTTCAAGAGGATGACCAGACAAAGACTTTCAAAATAAAGAAAGAAAATCTGGTAGATTGTATCTTTTATCATTAACTTGGGAAAATCAATGTTCAATCAATGTTTGGTAGGCAAATCTATGCACGATAGATTTCTTAGAATTTTGTTGGGTGTTCATTAAGATAAGCGAGAATACTTGAACGTTAATCAATTCATATACAAAAGACAGCGTGATTTATTTTCTTTTTTTAACAGTTATAGCTGCCATCCCAAATCATAACTAGGAAGCAAAAGAGCTTTCGCTTATTTATTCTCTTGATAAATTTTGTTTGAGTCTAGCCTAAACAGTTCACTTTTAGTAGAGGAGCATGTTAAAAGAAAAAAGGCCAATTCCAAATAAGCAAAGTCAATAATTGTATAAAAAGGACCTTCTGAGACGTATTCAACGTTTGAGTTTATTCACCAAATACTCATCAATGAAAAAAAAAATGGTTCAGGTGAGGTTTGATTAGAGAGCAATACCAAGCTGCCTGAGATGTCATCCTGAAAAGAAATGGTTAATTTCATATTATTTCTATTGGTAAATATTAAGCCTCGATCGATCCAGAACAAGAATATAACATTAGTAAAGATCAAGCACAGTGCAAGATATATTGTTCACCAGATGTGTTACTGCAGTATTTACTGAGCTGATCTTGTTCAGGAATATATCCATGTATACTGGACACCCTACCGGGATTGAAAGCAATTCAATTGTAATTCCAAACGACAGGCAATAGCGTCCATATTAATCTTACCTTCGTCCAAAACTAGGGCACAAATATAAAATTCGGTAAGGATGCTCTTATAATAGTAACGATCTGAAAAAATGATTTAACTAACCTCGGCTGTTTTACTAATCTCATTTCAGACTAGGACGGAACTGCATGACTAGTACGCATAGTGACAATTGAATTCAATACTCTAGCGATGGTCCACAACAACAATTTTGCAATATTTACTAAGCCAACCTTTGTCTGTAACGTACCGGGAAAAAACTAATGAGAATCGAACAATATATTCTTTTACTAGGCATAATTCTGTTTTGGCACGAACTCACAAGTATACAGCCAGTGAGGAACGGGCTCATTAAAGTAATATTACCTTCTTATCTAAAAATAGGGCATTTGAATACCTTTGGGATTTGCCCGTATCTCAGTAGGTAGACTATTATTCAGCTGTTTGTATGTATAACCCTTAGGTTGATTACGATCGATTTTCATCATAATATTCAATTTGTTTTCTCCTCTTTCTTCACCAAAACTTTGAATTCTATGAATATAGGTGAGAATGGGGTGAAAAACTTGTGATTCAAAGAAAACAGAAGGGACACAATCTTTACTATTTACAAATTCCAAACACCTTTGTATGTGAAAAAAAGGAGAGTGTTTATTCTTGGTGAGAAAAAGAGCAACTCAATCTTCACAATAATAATCTCCTTCCACACTCGTACCTTTAATGTTATGAACAAGACTAAAAATAGATTAGGGAAGTTACGCTTGAATGGGAGCGAAATCAACTCTGTTATAACTTTCTTTCGAAAGAGTTCTCACAGATTTTATCAGTTAATTATTTCAGTTTTTGATCCAATCAAAAGTGTTCCTTCTATTTCTACAAAAGATCGGCCTGAAAGAGAAAGAAACTCAAGAATGAACAAAGTCAAATAAATTGTAATTTTTTCATCGTCGTTCTGATGAATAAAGCTCATTCCATCGATATAATCATGAATTTCCACTCTTCACTTCATATTACTTATCAATTGTTTTAACTTAACATACCTCAGTCTGTAATGGATTGAACCTACGATACTCAACCGATTTTTAACAAAAGCGATACGAAGGTGAAAACTGGTTTTGTAATTTCACTAGGGAAATCGTTCAGTTTCCCTCGTTGGTTATAATAACGTGTTTCACCGATGGGTAATGATGATACCTATGTCCTTGGTAAAGAGTTTGTTCTAAGTCATTATGATAGGAAGAAACTAATACATGGAATTTTTTCATGGTAAAATTTTGAGGATCCCATTGTTTTGCTGATATACATGTATATATGCCAACCACAATAAAATGCAATTATACCTGGATATGCAGATACTTGTTTTTGAGGGGCGGGGGTTGACTTAATTATTTTCTAATGTTGAAGTTTATTTGCTTATATGTAATTTTGTTTTCATACAGAAAGAGATCAATTTACCAATGTCTATAATATAATTCATCTTGTGTGTGCAAACAACCTTTGCACTTCCTGAGTGATGGCGCTAGAGCACTAAATTCCATACGTGAATCTTGCAGTGATCAGACCATCCAAGCTGGGGACAGTTAGGCATAGTGCATATGCATTACGCAATTCTTTTACTACTTGTATATGCAGTGAGGGGAAGCACTTAGTCACTTAAAAAATATTCCTCTAATATATACCCTATACTCGCATTCAGTTTAGATAGACAGTGGAAAGAGTATTCGAGCACATTGATTTCCTTTTTGATACTTGTCTGCGGAACCCTGGTTTGAAATCACAGCTTGGAGATGTTTTTTTGAAACCTTTCACAAGCCTTATGGAACATCATTCTGAGAGATTGTCCCTCTCCTTGTCAATTTATGTTCCTGGGGCTCCTCTGATGAATATGATAATCTAAGGATCGCCCCAATTTTTCAATTAGATCCAAGCCAGGATATTCAGTAGGCCACTGAAGTACCTCATCATTGTTTTGGGCAAATCATCTTCGGAATATGTTAGCAGTATGCTTCGGGTCTTTATCTTGTTGAAAGATCCATCTTTTTCGAACTCCAGCTGATGCACCGGAAGAAACACATCAGGATCAAAAATACTTTGATACATTGCACTATTCAGGGTTTTATCATGTAGGGTGGCCCAAAACTTTTGAAAAGAACTGCGCCAACACATGATGCTTCCACTTCGGTGCTTTATATCAGAGCTGATTTTTGGATCATAGGAGCTTCCATCTTTTCTCGTTGCATGGCGAGCTGGGTTTCACCAAAAGGTCAGATTTTTTATTCATTCAACCAGATAATATTAATCAAAAAATGATTAAGCTCCTCCAAATGGCAACGAGCGAACTTCATCCGAGAATTTTTCCAACAAATGTGTTTTCTTGGGCGGACAAAACTTCGAGATTCCTTGTAGTTAATTACTCGTTTTTCTTTGTAACATATGTAGAAGCTGATCTCGAATCTTTTGGATCTCCCATCGAGTCACCAATTCACTTTGACTGTTCTTGGCTTTTTTCAAGTTGCTCGTTTGGTGTCTTTCCCTGGGCATCCGTTCAAGAGAGGAGGTTTGGTGATACTAAACTACTTGATCGGCATGATTGATCCATTGGTACTGACAGGTATATTTAACATCTTGACAATGTCCCTGCAGCAATAAACCTTCACTGCACTGCATAATTACAGCATGTTATGTTCAGACGAGCTTTTTGAATTTATCCAAGACGATTTCGTTTCAAGGAGCTCGAAGTAGTGAATGGTGATTGGGATGGAATTATATCTATGTTGGAGCTTGAGCTTTCCAGACGTTTTAATGCAGGTGCACAAAGGTGTAGACCTGCAATCCCCCTTAAGTGACATGTTCATAATGAATTTAAGATAGTGTCCAAATATTTATTCACCATCAGTTTTCTTTGTATCTTATTCTGCATTGAAAATAATGTAACTTTTTAGTAATATGTTAATTTTATATCAAATCCCTCACCTGTATACATTTAAATATGTTAAACAAGATGTATATCAAATGACAATTTTTTAAGTCTCTAAATACTTTTTCCTGCTTACAATAGTGTGAAATTACCTTGTAAATGCTAAATTGATGAAGTTTTTATAGTTTTTATTTAAATCAACTACCCTCTCATATATATTTTTTGCTTTGTCATTTTCAAAACACCAATCAATGATATCCTTACTTGTCATATTTCACAGATCAGTACCCAGTGTGAAGAACGAGTACAAAGATCTCACCTGTTCACTATTGCACGCTTAAAGAATCAGCACAAACAATAGGTGAGTAATCAAATGGGCTGTCCGTCTTCTTTTACGCTAGCTACCGATTTTTCATTTGTCTGTTTTTTTTCCCATCCAAAATATTCTTATTTGATCTTCATATTTGTATAAGATCTCATATTTTTGCCCATGGCCAACTGCTATTAATAATAATCGAAAAAGTATATTTTATCAGCGTGGGTTGATATTCATGGTTTCCAGACAGACTATCAACAGAGTCTAAGATATTTCATGAACAGACTGCGCAAATTTGAAGATATCCTTATTAAAAAAACATTTTCAAGCTTATGTTGAGAGACAAAAATATTCCTGGAGCTCCGTCCGACTTCTTATCAGTAAAAAATTTAACTTTGAGATATAGATAGTTGAAATTAGCTGCGATCATATATTGTGTGAGATATGTTTTTTTGCATTGCTTCTGAACATATCTGTTCTCACACATTATTCCGGATAATTCATAAATTGGTGCGAACAAGATGAAAATGTAATTATATTATAGTATATATTTTGATTATAACATAGTGAATCTGTGTGCTGTACTGTCTTACTTTCTTTTTCAAGTTCTCTGTCACAAATCATGCCTTTCTATCATTCATCATATGTTGTTTGTTGGGAAGATAACAGTCGTGTTTCACTGGGAAATTTACCCCCCCCCCCAATCAGGAAAACAATAAGTAGTATGACAGTGGTATCCAATTGAAGACGAAAGCTCTAAAGTATGAAAATATTATTCGAAGGAAACCAACAAACGACATCAATATAGGAAAGAACAATGTTATGGGGGAATGATCCAGCCTATCATTGATATGTCATGTATAAAGTGAAGCCTAAAATGTCTCTGACTATAAGCTTATAGTAAAAGTATTTGAACAGGATTTAGATGAATTCAAAATTCTGAGCTACGGTGATTTTTGAACTTAAAGAACTAGAATTACACTTGAAAAAATTCTTCATATCAAAATACATAGAATTAGTAGTATCATCGTATAATGACTTACTATAATACATATGACGTATTTTGATGGCGACGGATTGAATTGCTTCCAATGTTTTTTTTAAAAATTCTATTGTCATAACGAAGATCTTAGCCAACTTCGCAAACTCCTCCTTACACACAAAACAAGGTTTTATCATTGTATTCACTCACACACACACACACACACACACACACACATGATTTACTGATTAAACCAAAAACTTGAAAGAAGGGATAAAGATGTTATGTAATTCGAAAAACCAGCAATTCATTCACCATACATTAGCAATTAAACTTGCAAAAATAGATGCAATGCTTCCTTTCTGCATCAATAAATTGATTTTTATGATTGATAATCGAGATATCTGCCTATTCCTTCTGGGATAACTTGTGTTTTTCAATATCATTAGATTAAGACAATTCTTGCAGTGATCGAAACAAATAATGAACCTTGAAGCGGTAAATCTGATTTGGATGTGAAGAAAAATTTCATAACCTAAGGAAAGTGTTCTAGATATTTGAAGCATTCAAAATGTTAAAAGGGCTGCTTGGATCTTATCCCTTGCTTACGTTTTCTGATTGACTCTATTGCTTGACAGCAATTTAGTTATGCCACATCATTTTTGCATTCGGAATATTCAGTATCCATTTCTCATTTCTTTCAATGATTCGATGGAGGAAACCGAAGCATTCCTCTATTGTTAGTTGACTGTTGCAATTGGTCGAATGTTATGCTCTATTTTCTGTCACATTATAACGAAACAACTCAAAAGGATTTTTCAACGTCTTTTGTACACCTACAGTAATCCTCTGCGTCATATTAGATAATTATCAATGAGAAACTATTCATTCTTATGTACAATATCCATTCTAAATCATCATTAAAATGTTTGCCGGACATAAGTGTGCATTCGATATTTATGCATTTCCCAGTAATGCATAGATATTATGCAGTCATCCCGTTAACCGTCGTTTAGGACTGAAACTGATTGGGATCATCAAGCAAAAAAAAAAACAAAAAAAACCCTGTGTCTTACTGATAAGCTATTGGAAGAGTTGATGATTATGTTAAAACCCAAAGATAAAATATTACAAATATAAAACCGATCAGATATCAACCTTTCAGTAGTAGTCCTAATTTATCAACATAAGAAAAAAACAAGAACAATAAAGAAATAAAACAACACTATGTTCCCAGGGATTTCTCAGGAGTAAATTTTGTAACCGTCCATAAACGCTTGGGAAACTTTAAGGATAAACCAGCATTACTAAACTCACTACTTTGAGGAAGGTTTGTTGCTATTTCATCTCATTCCTTCAAAGAGGTAAGATGCATTCAAATGATTGTTTTCTTCTAATCCACCGTGAAAAAAAGAGATGCACAATTTGCTGATAAGGAGTTTCATTTTCAAGTCCCTCGATATTCGTTAAACTCCAAGACAAATTATCACCTCATATATCCCGTCAATAGATTGACAATGATCCGCATTGATTGTGTGGATAACCATTTCAAGAACTTTGGCATTTTGGCTTGAAAGAAGCCGACAAAATCGTGCTTGGTTTCCACATGACATATCACCTTGTTTGAAATGTGAGAATCCACTCGTGCACTTGTGTTCCATCCATTGCAGATATCATTTGATGCGATTGAAAAAAAAAGTAGCCAGTTTTGGAGGAGTTTAATGGCTAACTTCATCATCCACTTGGAAACAATTCAAAATATTTGCGAAATAAACTTTCATTGGGGCATATGAAATACGTATTCGAATTCACTTAAATACACACACACGTACTCAACCTCAACAGACTGGAAAAACATCCAAACATGAAAGTACCAATCCATTCGAATTTGTCCTTGTACTAACTGATTCTTTCCCTGATGTAATTAACTTGCATAATCAAGTTAATAGAATGCTTTCTTTGTAGGTGTCAGTATTATTCTATTGTTGTAAACAAGAATGGAAAGCGAATAAACACAAGCGAGAAAAATAATCAGCAAATCAACAATACAGAAGAATAAAAACAAAAACATAGAACAAAAACAATGTCAATCGACACCACATTATCAAAAAGTAACGAAGCCTACATCAAAGCTGTTGGTAACGATGAATGATTTCGAAAAAATAGAAGCAAGGCAAGAATTCGTATGCAAAAGACACTCAGAAAAAAAATCTGCCCCATGAAACGTGTTTTCGAATTGGATATTCATTTATTTTATGATTTTCTTACGCAATTCCTCATGGGAAATTTCTGTCACAAAATTAGTCTCAATTTACAATACCAGTTTAGACCAGCTTGGCAAAAGACAGTAGTTGGATGACAACCCTTATTGAATCAAGTTTTGAAAATCGATTTGATCCATTTTTTCGAAGAGAGACCTCTCTGAGTGAAACCATCTAATGTTTTATCCTTTTTGTAGCTTTATTTGATTGAACCATATCGACGCAGTCTGGTTCTAGTTCCCCTTTCATCAACACAAAAATCAAGAATATCTAAATTATGTGGCAATTCAATTATGGCTTTGAAACGTTTTCAGTTACAGACTGTAGAGTCTATCGCATTCACATCAGTCTATGAATCAATTTGCTTTACTTTGCCAGGCTTGTACCGAGAATTTTCACAGGTCAACTTTGTTCACTTTCGGTTTATCTTCATTCCTAATCTTGTGAAGGCAATCGTCAACAGAGTCAGTGCTGTCTTCCTAATTGCATGAATTTCAATTTTAGAATTGCCTACTTTCGAGAACTTTAAACGTCCCTATATACCCTCGTGGAAATGTTTGGGGAATCAGGAATCCTGCTGAGGAATTTGTATCATCCAGATGAAATCATAAGTGAAAATATCTAGAAGACTGAGGAAAGACCTTTGATATCGATAGGCATTGCTGTCACTTGATGCACAATCAAAGTTGCAAACACTCAATAATTACAGAAATAACAATTATGTAATTTTAAGCTAGATAGCCAATCGTATTAACATTTGCTAGCCTTTATTATTAAGTAATCTGACATCTTCGAGAATAATATTCCCGAAGACAGAAACCCGTCCATTGCACATTGATCCTACTGATATCAGCAAGTGCAACATTCGTGAAAGACTCAGGCAAACCAATTTTGTGACATTTCAATTTGAGAGATCAGGATTCGCAGCGTCCCCCACTTACGTTAAAAGGACCACATGCCAGGCCCTCAAACTTGTGGGGATTGAATTGATTGCCAGAATCTGATAGCATAAACAAGCGATTAATGTTAAACAGGTTATCTTCAAGGATTCAGACGTTACAGAAAGCATAGGTTATGACTTAATTATATGCGTATAAATTATGTCATGTGGGTCGATAGCTAGCATAAAACAGTTCTGCTTATATTCAGCTGCAAGAGAAAATTGATAAAATACGATGTTATTCAAACTATTCAGCTTAGTTATCTTCAAAATTGAATTGCCGTTAAAAATGCCCTGAAGTAATATTTTATCTTCAACATAGGTAATATTCATCCATATAATTATATTACATTGATAAAACGTCTCTTTTGAATATCAGTCTTGATGTGCAGCAGATATCAGATAATGTTCAGAGCGTATTTTTATCAAATCAAAACTAATGACTAGGTGTGGAACGCTGTGCACCGAGGTATGTCTACACTCAACGTCAAGTAAGTATGAAAGAATTTAAGAGCTATGTCAGAAATCCACAGTAGTTAGATGCAGAGTGTGCATCAAAAGATTTGGGTCACTATGCAAAGCCATTAATTGTTGCGACTACAGCAAACAAGCTGAGGTCATTAGTATGAATAAATCAATGGTTCATAACCTATATTCTAGTTCTGCAAACCTATAATTTCTATTCTTTTATACATTTTTGGAAGGGATCCAAAATATCTTATCATGGACACCGATCATGAATTAATTTCATGTTTAAGATGCCTGCTCTTGTCTTCTATTTATATATTCTCCCTATTTATATCACTTTAGCTCATTTTTTTATGATAAGACAAAACTGGTTGGAAAAGCTGGGCTATGCAGCGAACTTATTCTTAGTTTCAACGGTAAATCAACAAGGGAACTCATTTGCCACATTTCAACCATTGAACTAATTGGACAAGGATACGTATCAAACAACAAAAGGAAAACATGTAAATTCCCATTTTTGGCATTTTCCACATTTTCTGAAGACTAGAGTATCAAGAAAGAGGCATGAGGAATGGGGGATCTTCCTTTTATCAATTTACATAGAAATAAACATTACAGAAGATTTCCCCTGTAAAGTTATTGAGGTAAAACACGTTAGATTATGATGTAAACCTGAGAATATACTCAGTATTATTCCAGATGCTTTGACAGTTGTTGCAAGCGTTCCATTTCTGACTTAGGTGTTACCTAGGAAATTTTTGCAGACCCAGAAAATTATCAGTGTCTGAATATTGTTACGAAAATAATGTCTTGTAACATACTCAGGAGTCAACATATGCGTTCATCATTTTGTAGAACAAACGGTGGAAAATACTTCCGAAGTACATGTTATTATCAATGAATATTCTCTATTGCTTCTTTCTCTCAAAATTTTTCCGATTTGATCATTCAAAGGTTAGATGTTTTAGAATTGCTCCGGGATACAATAAAGCTCCTAGCTGCTTGCATTAGTGATTATGTTGATAGATTGTACCGTCATCTCCGACAAATTGTCGTTCTTCCAGCACTTCAAACTCACTAATGATAGTATGTCAGGCTACAGGAAAAGTTGACCAGTCCAATTTGCGAATGGCATAAACACTGGCAGTCCAGGAAGATAGAGGCATTAAGTTTCACAGTTTGATCTTGTTTGTTAGTGTAGCAGGCTCTTGGTGCTGCATATAACAGTTGTGTTTAAGGTACTTCACAAGTGTGACGAATCTCTTGTCAATCTGAATCATTTGTTGCTAATCTCACCCGAATATCGGTTGCAATGTAGCATGCACTGTGGTTTTTTATGATATATAGAGAAAACATTTGCATATTTAATCAAAGATAACGAGGTTTTGTAGACGTGACACATCCCTCCACTCACGATGACATCCATGACTGCCAATACAGTGCAGTGACGTGTATTATTAAGATGCAGAAAGCAAGTTTAATGTCATTTTACTGTAAAATGTAAACTGATTTCTCCCGAATTCCACTCAAATCTGATCATAAGGTAAAAGCTATAAGTATACGGATACTAGCTTTATATAATAGATACATCACTCAGATTTGAGCTGATTCTGCTTGGTTACAAGATAATCATTTTCTAAAATCTTGGTCACATTTATCTCTTAGCTCCTCAACCAACTATCATCATATTTCTTTTACTCTGATATATATATATATATATATATATATATATATATATATATATAAAGAGCAGTATCTGTCCGTTTACAGTATCAGTAGTAAGCATCATCCCTTCTCCGTTCATATCCTATGGAAAATGATTGAGCATATTTTGAGATATCGTATGGACGGACAGTTAGATGGTACAGAAAAAAATTGAACTCTCAGTTCGGGAATTCGATTCTGTTCACTCCGTCTGTCTGGAATTATAGTACATCCAAAAGTTCTCGATTTCGTAGGTTAGGAATTGGGAACAGAATTAGTCATGGAACTTTGGAGCAGATCGATGCGTAAGTATTCCCTTTACATCGTAGTTATACGTCAAAAGTACACAATACTTCCAGGAGTTCTCTGTCAATGTACGTTATAGATCCATGTAGTCTGAAGTATTTACAATGATCAAATGCAAAAGACTGAGTAATGGGCAATAAAGGAAATCATGGCATTCTTGATAGAACTTATGCGTAATTATTTCCTTTTGGTCCAAGCTAACTATTGCAACGAAATGTCCTAAAAAGGTCTCACACTCTCCACACTCAATATCAGGAGATCTACAATTAATTTTGTTGAAATTTCGAGAATAGGCAATAGATTATAGAAACTGCAACTAAATGTTGTAGTAAACAAGAAATATCCTTAGCATCGTAGCTATCTATCCAATCATCACAATATCTTTAGAAAGAGAGTCCCTCAACAGGATAACTCCAACAATTCTGAATAGATTTAAATCATATTTTGTTGAAGCGGAGGCAGTAGGCCTTGGACGATGGCATGGCATCTTGGAGAAGTTTGGAAATAATCATCACCCCTACAATCACTTGCAAGGTTGTCTCAGTGGATGCAATATCTAAAATTATCAATAGAACTTCATGGAAGAATTGTCAATATGATATAGAAAACAGTGCTTGAATTTAGGAGTCGGTCCATGCGTGATTATCTGAATAGGGGCAAAGTATCTTCTTTACAGCTACGGTAAAGAGAAAGTAAAACAAAGTGGAGTTGGCTTTCTCATCAATAAGAACCTGAAAGAAAATGTAACTGGCTTCAAAGCCATCTCTGACCGAGTAGCTAGCGTCACCATACAACTTTCAAAACGATACAAACTCAATATAATCCAAGTCTACGCTCCCACTTCGCAATCAACCCAACAAGAAATAGACAACTTCTATGATGACTTGAACTCTCTACTCCAACACACCAGAAAACACTTCAATTTTATCATGGGAGACTTCAACACAAAGGTAGGACAAGGAAATGAAAATTGCGTCGACAAATTTGGATACAAAATACGCAACGAGAGAGGAGAAGATCTTGTAAACTTTGCAACGGCTAATGGATTCGAAATCATGAACACCTTCTTCAAGAAGGGACCTAATAGGAAATGGACTTGGAAGAGCCCCAATCACGAAACAAGGAACGAAATAGACTACATCCTAACGGACGAAAACGATGTCGTCAAGGAGATCCAAGTCTTAAATCAAGTCAATGTAGGCAGTGACCACAGAATGGTACGATTAAAGTACAAATAAACACCAATAAAGAACGCAGGAAATGTTCTATACAAAACTGCAGCCTCTAAACATACCAAAAGAGCACGTTCAATCTTTCAAGCTCGAATTGAAGAACAGATTCAGAATTCTTATTGAACACGACAACACCAACATCAACGAACTAAGCAACAAAATGACGGCGTCAATAATTGAATTAGCCTCTACATTCAAGCCAATGAGCAAAAAACCCATTAGCAAAATCTCGGATGAGACTAGAAATCTCATGGAAAAACGCAGAAACCTCAAGCCAGCGACAACAACGAGAGAGAAAATTGAAGAGGCTGAACTAAACAAATTGATCAAGAAGAAACGAAGGGAAGACACAAGGAGATACACAACGGCAGTCATTGAATCAACTCTTGAAAAAGGTCGGGGCTTCAAAGCTATAAACAAACTCCTCAACTCGGGACGAAATAAAATAACTAGCATACACGAGGAAAATGGAAACCTAACAACAGGCAGAGACAGGATTGTCGAACGTGCCAAAGAATTCTACCAAAAACTTTATTCGTCCAAACAAGGACTGCAAGACAATGAGCAAGATACGCAAGACCCGGGTAATCAACTCGAGGACTTCCCGAAAGTAATCCCGTGGGAGGTGAAAGAAGCCATTTAACAAACGAAGGAGGGAACTGCCCCTGGACCAGACAACATCACCATCGACCTACTCCGAAAAGCAGGTAAAATCATCATTAGGAAACTGGCCGTCCTCTCCAACTTGTGTCTAAAACACAGTAAAGTCCCAGACGATTGAAACACTGCTATCATAATGCTTTTATATAAAAAAGGAAACCCGAAAGACCTCAACAACTATAGGCCTATAAGCCTACTCAACTGTGTATACAAACTTTTCACAAAGATCATCACCAACCGAATCACGAAAAAAATTCGATGAAAACCAACCACGTGAACAGGCTAGCTTTAGAAGAAGCTACTCGACCATGGACCACCTGCACTCGATAAATCAACTGAAAGAAAAAGCAGCAGATTATAAACTACCACTTGCCGTAGCATTTATCGACTTCAAAAAGGCGTTCGACTCAGTAGAAATCCCTAAGGTCATAGAGGCCATCAGTCGGCAAGGTGTAGATCCAGTATATGTTGAAGTGTTGAAACATATATACAATCACGGCAGCTCATTTATCAGGCTACATAAAGACTCGGACCCCTTCCAGCTCAAGAAAGGAGTAAGAGAAGGTGATACCAGCTCACTTAAACTCTTCACAGCCTGCCTCGAGATGATCTTCAGAAGACTAGACTGGGAGAGTAAAGGAATTAAAATAGACGACGAGTATCTGAGCAACCTCAGATTCGCTGACGACATAGCCCTTTTTGCAGAGAACCTACACGACCTCCAACTAATGATAGATGAACTAAATGAAGAGAGCAAGAAAGTCGGCCTACACATGAACTTCAGCAAGACAAAAATCATGTGCAACAACCACATTTGAGATAAAAAAAAACTAAGATCGAAATCGAGGACACAGAACTCGAGAAAGTAGACCACGACATCTACCTAGGGCAACGAATCTCCATGAGACCCTCAAAAGAAGAAGAAATCAAGCGAAGAATCACACTAGGATGGCAAGCCTTTGGCAGAGCTAGCTCAACCTTCAAAAATAATAAGATCCCATTAATCCTAAAGAGAAGGGTGTACAACCAACGCATCCTCCCAATAGTCACTTATGGAGCTGAAACATGGAACTTAACCAAGAGACAGACCTGTAAGCTGAGAACCATGCAACGTGCACATGAAAGAATAATACAGGGCCTCACATGGAGAGACCACAAAACAGCACAGCACATCCGGGAAAAGACAAGAGTTAGAGACATCATAGAATCCATAAAAAATCTCAAATGGCGGTGGGCTGGCCATGTTGCAAGAATGGCTGACAATCGATGGACATCACAACTCACAACATGGATTCCCCGAGACCACACGCACAACCGAGGCCGGCAAAATGTTAGATGGAGAGACGAGCTAGACAAGTTCAGGAAGTACTGGCTCCGTGACGCCCATGATAGAGAAGTGTGGCAAATCCTGGGGAAGGTCTATGTCCAACGACGGACGCTAAAAGACTGATGATGATGATGATGATGATCAGTCCTTTTGAATTTTGAAATAGATTTGCACCGGGAATAAATTGTTTATAGGGTTTGATGTGTGTTTTGGGTGGATTTGTGGCATGAAGTTTCTAGGACACAACTATCTCAGAACAGTTGCTGATGTAGAAACCCACATAGATCCCCATCAATAACTAAGTAATGTGCACAGGAAGTAATTAGTTCAGTATCAATCAAAAGATTCAGAAAGATCATCAAAATATTTTTTCATTGCTACGGACCTGTAAGCAAGGTTTCTCTCATCGATTAATCGAATTAGAGAGATGTCCTACGTCTTGTAAACTATTGAAGATAAGAACGTATAATTTTCACCGCTCAATTACATGTTTGAATATTCATTTAGATCAATACTATAAAGTATTTTAATCTATTCTGACACTTTCTGAAGCTTGATAACACAGAAACTAATGGAAATAGATACATGGTGTTTTCACCAATCGATAGCTAATCATTCCGAAGTAATGATCAGGTGTGGTAGCTTGTATTAGTTAAACAAGTGTTGCATCTTTCTGAACAATAGAATCATCACTCACGCTGTAAATAGTATCTAATTTGCATCTGTATAAGTAAAGATTACTTCAATTTCAATCTTTTTGACAACATTACAGCATCATGAAATGAGTAAAAGTTATATTTGCCAAGTTCTTATTCTTGACTATGTCACAATGAAACACTATTGATAATATTCACTTTGTAAGTGTGACAGCATCGTATCTTCTCGTTTAATGAAGATTTTTCACCGGTATCTTTACGAGATATAAGCACTATATTCAGCAAATAACAATGGCACACCATCGCCTATTTCATCATTAAACATAAGAATTTTTGACTTTCAATTTAGGATGTACTATGCATTAAATTGAAATATATATATTGGTTTTTCAACAGCAGTGTTAATGTTTTAAAAATTGTATTAGGGTGCCAGAGTTAAGTCATCAGCTTCTTTGTAATTACAGAGCTCCTCGTCACCACCACATTGACAGCGTTCTGTACATTGAAATGACTGAGCATGACATTTGCAATGCATAGAACATTGTCTCCGAGACAGGGACAACTTACGAACTGAATGACTGATACGTATTCGAAAGCGATACACATAACTCGAGTCCTATTGTGCTCTTTCACCTCCCATCCAAAACGGTAATGACTTCGTGAAATAAGATAAGAAAAAAAAAACAAGAAAAGACAAAGAAATAAACAAACAAACAAATATTGTTTTTGAGCTGATCCTGTTTGGGGATGTTATCCCTTTGTTCACCTTTTTTGTCAGATTTATAACAACTGAATATATCATTGTCTGGAATCTTTGCTTCAGATAAATAGGTTTAACAAATGAACATCACAATTAAATGTTAGAATCATAGATTCGGCTCCCCTTTTCGCAGAAGAATAGTTCATTAAAAAAATAATAAATAAAAAAAATAAGACAGGAAAAATATCATTAACTATATTATGACCAGCTAAACAAAGTTGATAGATGATGCTTATCTAAATACTACAATGATGTATCAATTGGAAAGAAATTTAAAAAAAATTGAACTCATCAATCAATAATAAACATTTCTGATTGAAGAAATTAAAAAAAAAATATATTCAAGTCAACATCTGAACCCTCTGCACTATTACTAATCTAAAATCAATGGATCGTAACCATAATGTTAATGGTAGTATAATCATAATGAAATTTATAACAATCCATTTATAACTATTTTCACTACGGAAAAAAAGGGAACAACCTCAAGATTCATAATTCAAAATAACTTAGAATTGAGAACATTATTAGAGTGATAGCATTCGATTCTGAAGTAGGAACAGTGCAGGAATAAGAGATTAATATCAATGCTAATTATATGAGTATAAGTATTGGTTGTTCTCATATTTCTTTATGTTATAACCTATCTATCATGCGGTTAAACATCAACAGGGAAACGAATATGATAATTCAAAGAAAAGATCAACCATTCATTCTACCCCTATTCAGATTGAAAAAAATGTTAATAGAAAATGTATGCAGAATTAATGAAAGATACTAATCCGTCTGAATACTATATGACCACGTTAGTTACTGTAAGATGGAAGAACAAAGCATTGGAATGAAATTGCTATTGACTTCAAAATTATGACATACTTAAATAACATTACATTTCAAATTCAATAAAATTCTCAACAGATATAATTTTATAAACTTAGTATAATTCATATTTGAAACATTAGAATTATGGAGTCCAGAAAAATGAATAAAAAGTAGTTTTAACTGATGGAACAAGGGTCTACTCACGACAAAAACTCAATAGAAAATTGAAAAAAAGGAATAATAATGTGAGGAAAGAAATAATATTTACCATAAGATATAAAATGTATTATAAATACATCTAAAATATTCGTTTTTTAAATGTTTTGATAATCCCCCCCAAAAAACAAAATCAAAATAAAGCAAGCAAATTACGTACAAAGGAAGATAAATCTCAAAGAGCTATCATGAAATTCTAATAAAGAAAATGGATATCATTCTGGAAGACTTTTTAAGAAGATTGAATCGAAAGTATTAGTTCTTAAAGACAATTGACTCTAATTGTATGATACAAAAATATCCATTATTTAAATGATGATGAGCTGCTTGGTATCACAATTACGAAAACATACTGTACTCCGGGGCTTAAGATTGCGTGATGCAGGAAACGTTACATTCACCGGCATTTAAAAATTTGATTAATGTTTCCTAATAAATATAATTTCATATATATATGATTTTGAATATACATTTTGTATCTTATCCATACAGTTATGTTATTTGTTGCACAATGTATAATTCTGAAATTACATCAATGATCTCGACTGAAATTGGTAGGGTATTATACAGGTTGTCAAACATTACATGCATAGTTACCCCTTCCACCAGCATTATACCTTCTTCCTCATTTAAAGGGTTTTTAATTGATTTAAATTTAATTTTGTGGAAGGGTTGATCATGGGTTAAGGGGGAGGTAATTCAGTTCCTTGATCAATCCCCTGCACTGACTCAAACGTTCCATAATTATGACTCATCTTCTTTTGGCACTCCTCAAACCTTCTGCAAGCCGATTCAGCTCGTAATATTTTATCACTATAATTTTAATCATTAATTATCACATTACTTGAGGTAAATATTCTGGTGAGCATATATATTATTTTTAACTGTTATATCTATTGATTATTTTTTTTTATTTGAAGAAATTGCTGTGAATTTCTATTCCGCTTGGTCTTATTTAGTCGATTTAGACGATTCGCAAGATAATAATAGAAAAGTAGACTTCATTCATTGTTGCTATCTCATATAACTTTCTTTCTCGGTTCTTCAGCATCGAATACTTCTGAAGACGTATTTTTTCTCTTCCATCAACGTGTCACAAGGCGCAGAGACACACTAAAACACAAAAGAGAAACAAGTAATCTGAAATGGACTATTCTTCTACATTTGCTGTAGACAATAATATTACTTTCTGAAGTGCAGCGAACAGGAGCTCACATATATTTTTATTTTTTCCTTTGGAAGTTATTTTCTCTTTTATCGTTTTTTCCCTACACATATCGAACAAGATAATATACTTCATCCGAAGCCCTTTGAGGGTGATGTTCAAGTTACTATCACTGGTGCAGAGTGTCAAGGGTATTTGAGTGTTTTGCTAATAAACTTCTGTTTGCGACGGATTACGAGATTGGTAAAAGCAAGGGCGACCCTTCCAATATCTTCAAGTTTCAAAGTCATTCTTATAGGTATTTATATCAGTAATACTAGAACCATTCTCACGTAGCTACTTTGATTTTGATGATTATTCTTCAAACTACTATGACGACAATATAATAATCCCCAGGGATGGGATAGTTGCAGTAGAAGTATCATTATTAGTAAGAGGAATCATAATATGAACATCTGATAGTTTTGACATAAGAGTTGTAGTGGCTTGTGATGAATACAGCGATAATTTCAATATTTTTGTATTACGATACATTTTTTCAGTTGTCTTCTTCATTTTTTTCACGTAGATACCCCAGCTGTTTTCTCAGTATAGTGGCTCATATTTGTACGGGTACCGTGTGGACTGGGTTGATTATTCTTTAGTAGCTAGAAATCCCAGGCTTTTTTGAGTTTAAGTAGGTGCAACCATCAGCTTTAAATTTTGCAGTTTCATCAATTCTTAGGGAATCAAAAAAATTTCTCAATTATTCAGTTTCAATTAAATTTTGCTTAATCGAAGCACCCATTATCCTATACGTTTTATCTCATTCCTTTTTAATGTTTCAGTCGATTCTTTCTAGAGCCAAGAATGGACTGTTTGAATTTCGAAGATACATGGAATGCAATTCTTCTAAATTAGCTATTGGCTTTAGTTCAAGCCATAAGTTTTAAAGATGTTTTATGATATCGAAATTCTTATTATCCAGCATACTGGGGCAGATTTGCCAAAAAAGTACACAGAAATCTTACAGTAGAACACATTAAAGTGTCGGAGAATAAAAATGAGTATTATCAGAGGAAAAACTAAATAAACATAATCAATAGAGCACAACGGCCCTGAGGAAATTAACGTGAAAACTCCAAAACTTGGAGTGAATGTTAGTGATAGCAAAAAAGGAGTACCTAATTGAGTAAAGCCTGTGTTAGAAAATGACAAATCAAGACCAAAAGATCAATTCTAATTAGAGTAAGCAAGATTGAATATGTAAGATTGTGGAATTTGCTTTTCAAGCTGGTCACGGAATAAAATCGAGAGAAAACCAATAACTGTACGAATAACTAGATATTGCGAAGAACTGAAAAAATATGGAAAATGAAAGTGGCAAACGTGCTTTTCGTTGCTGGATTGCGTGGATAATTCTAAAAGTCTTTAAGAAAAAATGAAAGATCTGGGAATCGGAGGGAGAATAAAAACGATCCAGACAACGGCACTTCATGAAACGACTACGACGCTGAGATAAATTCTGAGGTAAAACGGAGAATTGACGTCACTTGATACCCAGATTAAGCTACATGTTTTTTTTCTCTTGTGAAAACACTTCAAAGCTGAAGAAAAAAAAATTAGGGATTTCAGACAATGTATACTCATTATATGTATGGGAAACCCACATTAGAAGCATCCAGTCAGCGCTTGGCTGACTAAGGAAGACGAATCATGAAACAAAACTGACTTTCATGGATAAAAATGCAAGGAAATCTGCGAGATAATGGATAAAAAGGATTTGAATAACCCTCAAATGGATACCTTGACATATAATAGACAAAGAAGTACAAAACATGGACCATGAGAGAAATTGTAGTCAACAGTTGGAGCGGGACCTCAACATCATGGTAGAAGAAGACAAACTACTGATAAATCTCAAGAGGATGATGCAAAACAAAAAAAACAAAACAAAAACAAAAACAAAACAAAAATGCAACTACGATCCTTATAGGAGAAGATTGGACAAAAAGTATTAGTGCGAGTTGGCAATTACTGCGTATTGAAACTAGCAACATGACAGAGCGTACGAATACAGTCTATGCTGATGCAAAAAGTATAACCATCATCTTTACGGAGCCAGAAAATATATTGTGAGAAAATTGATTCGAATACAACCAGGTTTGAAAAAATATTGCTCTCTGGAAGCTATCAGGGAGTGAAGGGATTCATGGGTAATGGTTAAAAGAGATTCAGCACATTGAATGACGGACTGATTCATTATGTATAATTCAAACAACAGAAATTTATTACTTGAAAAAAATCATGAGCAGAGAACAATTAAAAGCAGAAACATAATTCATTATCATGACAGCTCTAAACAAATACAAACCATGTCAAAGTGAAGATCGATAAACTGAGAAAAAAAATGAATGTCACTTCCGTGGTGAAAGGAACAACACGATAAGCCATATCACCAGCTAATGCAACAAATTAGCGCATTGAGAAATACTGGAAACAGCAAAACAGGATGTCAAAGTCATACCCTGGGATTTATGCAAATGACCAATATTCGGCTATTTAGATAAATGGTGTCAGCAAATACCAAAAAAAAAAACTGTCCTAGAGAGAAAAAAAGATTACTTTTGGACTTCGATGTCCTGACCGTCCACCCCCTTTAAGCAAGAAGACTTGGTCAGTTGTACACTGCTTCAAGCGAGTTTGTTTCATCTTCACTGAATACCTAAACATATTTTTAACCTCGTTTTCTCATCACTTGGGTGCAGGGTTTATTTTGAATCATCTTAAGGTGCCAAATGCCCCGGTCCAATAACTGGAATTTATTCTTCGTCTTTCCAAATAATGATCCTGTATATTTTATTACGGCTTCTGCCCACGAATCCATCTCTTTGATTTCTAACATTTTTCTTATTCTCCTGGAGTGTTATTTTCTTTTATTTGCTCTCATTTTATTGAGTTAAGTTCGGTAAACCCCAGGGAATCATATTGGTCTTGCATGGTCAATTTAATCATGGTTTTGTTGACCAGCAAGTGACCCCTCCCATTTTACAATACCAGCAGCATGCGTTTTTCTCTTCCAAATTCCATTCCAATGTCATCGTTGTATTCTTACACTTTGTTGAACAGATTTTTGACCCTTGTTCTATTTTCTGCAAGTACATTTATATCATCCATTTACATAAAATGATTGACGTCTCCATTTGACTTGAAGGCAAAACAGAATTTCTGAAAATTTGTACATATCAGGAATTGAAAGCAAATCGTGTAAGTTTATGGTTCAAGGATATTGGGGGTGCTAAACCAAAACCTGCTGTATACCACAATTAAAAATGTCAGGCATTGTCTGATAATTAGGAAATCAAAGATGATTGGATACACAGAAAAAATGTTTTATGTACATCTTTCTGACTGATCCTTGAAGAAAATCTAATGAAATAAGCTTTTGTAAGTTTTCATACGGAGTAAACGGCGTCATATATTGATATAAACTCTACTGAAGCCAACGATTCGAACTTGGCCCCAGATACTGCCAAGTTTTTCCAAACAATTTGAGCATCGTGCTCCCCTTGCCCTTCATTTCAACACTGAATATGGCCTTACATTCCAAATGTCTAAAAATCTGCAGAGGCTTACTGATCGAGACAAATCTTGTCAATGGATCACATATCAAACACAGAAAACCATAAAACACTGAAAAAAGATTGATAGTGTTGCTTTGGAGCTGGAAAAAGTCTAGAGCTGGGTTGTCCAAATAATAGTATATTCACTAGGAACAGTAACAGAGACATTGGAGCCAATATCGAAATAAGTATGGGATGAATAATGATTGGGACTATGCAAATCACAGCACTATCAGGATCTGCTAGAATGATTAAAAAATACTACCAATAAGAGATTAATCCCTTCAAGTCGTCTAAA
Organism: Thysanoteuthis rhombus; assembly: GCA_963457665.1. Classification (NCBI taxonomy): domain Eukaryota; kingdom Metazoa; phylum Mollusca; class Cephalopoda; order Oegopsida; family Thysanoteuthidae; genus Thysanoteuthis; species Thysanoteuthis major. Next base: position 63,136,547 of record OY735201.1, read on the forward strand.
ATGGATAAACACCTGGAAATAACATGACGTATATTAGAAAGGTTAGAGAAGATTGGGACAATGCGAACTGCAGTTGTCTCCAGTCATCTCAACAAAAAATCTGGTTACAAAGTGCATACCATGACACTGCTGTGAACTGAAAAAATGGTGAGGGGGGAAAATAGGGGATCAAAAAGACTCGATGTCACCTGCAATGACCACAAGACATCTTGTATGAGCATTCAATAGCAGCAACAAAAGCAACAATAATGATAATGATAATAATAATAATGATGATATTAATGATGATGATGATGAAAATGATGATGATGATAATGATAATAATGATAATGATATTTTTTTAAAAGTGCATCCGTCATATCCCCGTCAATCTCTCGAAATATTACCATCAATATATGTTTTCTTTTCTTCATCTCTTTTGTGCTGTTTTATTTTCACAAGATGTCTCGGCGTTGTGTTCTCATTCTCTAAATATCAGAGAATCTGAGCCACAAAGTTATTTTCGGCCTAGGTGAATTATAAATGAAAAACTACTGACAAACCAAGTAACATTTTAATAGCGAGAGAACACGAGATTTACGATGTCTGCAACAACAGTTGCAAATATTGTGAATCGATAGAACATCGTATGGGCGTTTGGCTCATGGATATTCTAAATTCAGAATAGATGTCATTTCTTTTGATGGGAGAACAGAACAAAAAAGTTTCTTTAGGATCATTCCTTTCTTCCACAAAAACCTGACTCTCCTTTTATTGACAGAAGGGGTGGCATTGAAGAATTTACGTTAATCTCTGTTCAGAAGATCAGAAGTTTTTATCACTTGGTTATTCGGACAATAATATTTTCATGTAAGAGATTTATTTAGAAGACGTAGAACTGTTCACCAAACAAATCTCTTTGCATTGTGTGCCTACAATCATTATGGTAGGGATGAAATCTTTTTGTGTAGCCACAAAATGAATGTGTTGAATACATTTTTTTACTGAGTCGCAAAGCCAATAAAAAAAGTTGCTTAATGTATTCTGTTTTCATTTGATTTAACCACATGAAATATCATATTTTGATTCGAAAAATGGGACCATCTTAGTTTCACTAAAACAATGTTCGTTTAAGCAATCCGAGGATTCAAAGTAGTTTTAAAAAGTCCGTTTTCAGCGTATTTTTGCAAAATTTTATCAAGTATCCAGAGAAAACTAATTCATGAGTCATGTTTAAATCTAACATGAAGAAAGCAAGATGTTAATTGACATATGATATATCCAGAGTTTAGGGTGTAATAGCCAAGGTGAATCCTTTTTTGGAGAAAAGATATTCCTGAACAGTCACGCTAATGCATTTGCTCTTTATCAAGTTAAGTATGTGTATAATCCACCTCGCATACATCAATTATTCTAGGAAACCTTTTCTAATTTGAGACGATTGTTATCTTGTCTGCACTCAGCATATACATCTTGCACATTTACTCTAATTTTTTCCGTACACGCTGATCTAAACTCATTCCTGCATGTTGATAAGGCTTCCTTGGTTACCTTGATTGCAAAGAGGTAAACTAATATATCATGCTGAATTTAACGCAACGTTACATCATCATCAGTAGTGAATAATAGACGTGAGGCGCGCTTACAATATATCTGCGTCATAACTGGCAGGTAATTCTAAGGTGACCAACAGGTGTGTGCAAGTCGTTGTGCTGTGACTGTCAGCCAAACTTCTAGCTTACGATCCTTTGATGGTTTACAGGAGGAAAGATAGTTATCCAATTACTGGTGGCCAGCGAAAGGAATATAGAAGAGCAGAAAATAAATTAGTTATGTAATGCTACCTGAAGACTTATCCATCCTCTGGAGGTTACATGTAATTAATGATTGAAGTATGGAAGAAACAGGATAAATCTAATAGAAGCATCAAACCAGCGAACAACTGATCAAGTCAAACATATTTTGAAAAGAAATTGGATATCAGATCTAGAACTGTAGGGAATAAATGACAAATTGGAAATGTCGAGTGGAATATAGTAACTGGAAGATAAGTTAACACAACGTATTTTATAAATAGAGGACGATGAAAACAGAAGGTCAGACTGAAATTTGAACGTAAGATATATTAAACACTGACATTGACAGGACCAGGAAACATGAGGAAAACCTTTTAAAATGTTCCTGAGAATGAATTTTAAATATATATTTTCCAACATAATTCCCTCTTTCACCAACGCACTCGATTCAGAGAAGAATGCACAGCAAAATCGTAAAATCTTATTTCAGGTGATAATTACGTGTCCAGATAGCTTGCTATTGATCCACATTCGTACAGGGGATTTTCAACTATTGAATAGTCTGGCGTTTGTCGGAACATTCACACACCTTGGAGTGAACAAATGAAAACGTAAGCACCATCGATTCCACGGAACTATAATCTTTTCTCTTTTCAGGTATCTTCTGTATTTACATTGAGCATTCAATGTGCAATAGTATTTTATCAAAAGATTGATTAATTCCTTTAATGGGGAGAGAGGTATTCTGCGGTAGCTTGATGACTACTATTGTAGTCATACCCAACATTCTGTTTCTAATGGTTCCTTTACTGTTGAGGTACATTCGTCAAACTTACGTAAGCTGAGTTAAATGAATATCAATATCGTTTTTGGGTACAGTCCAAAAGGTAATTCCGCAACCAAAATATTTATTATCAGTTAATTTACCAATATTTTGACGCTTTCAAACTTGGTATTTTCACTAGAAAAACTCAACCATTGTTTCAAACATTTGCATGCGTGTTTGTGCTTGCGTATGCACACATGCAAACACGCAAACACACATGCACGAACACACATACACACACACAAACACACACAAACACATTCATATATTCACTCAATATTCGGACCAGGAAAATGTATCCCATCATTCGTCTATTCGTCTCGAATGAGAAGATAGGAAGGTAATTTTGTTTTGTTTATCTTTGGGGCGATAAGAGGTCCTTGAAGAAAAAGGTATCATTTGGAATGAAAACCCTGGCAGGAACGAACTAGAACTCTAAATTCATTAAGATTAAAATGTCGTCTTTCATTATCAACATTTTGTGAATATATTTTATTTCCACTTCTCAGAACCCAATTTTACAATTTCTTTGTTCATTAAGAAGGAAAAAATATGCATATGATTTTTTTCATCGTTGCCCTTCGTTGAAAAATTGTCATCGGAAAGTACTTGATTTTGAAGAAGCAGTGTTAGGCTTGGAGATGAGTCGCTGTACTAAATGCATCAAATGTCAAACAGATAATTTTTGGCTGAAAATGTATCTCTCTTTTTTTTCATTCGAGTTGTAGAGAAACCCACGCTCAGGGAACAGACATCAATTAATGAGCATCGGATTAGTTTCTTTCAACAAGTAAATTTATCTAAAGTCACAATCAAAATCTTTCTTTATTTTTAATGGCGTCGTGGTAACGTGGGCGGTGAATATTTTGAACTACCTTACAATATATTTGCATTCAAATACTTGGATATCTTCAGAGAGGAACAATCTGAATACTTTTCCCGACTGTGAATAATGATTCTACTATATTATTGGAAGAGAAATTTGAGTATCGATTTCTGACAGGTTTCAATTTTTATCGAGTACACACTTTCTTTAACTTCTGAAGATGCAGACACATTACAAAACAATCTTTTTTTTATTTTTCATCTTGAATTTTGTTAATATTCTTGAAAAAAAATTCGGTTTGGGATTCTGCACTTAAATGTCTCGGATTGGAATCATAAAATAGAAATATCTCCAGGTCATTAATTTTAATTGATTTTTTTTATGACAGCTTTCACATTATTTAGACAGTCGTTGATACGCAATGTTTTTTTTTTTTTTTTTAGTGCCTTTATATATCTAGTGATTTCTTATTCGTATTGTTTCGGTTGGCGCAATCTTTAGATTGCTTGAAGTGATATTTTCCGTGGTGCAAAGTCAGTTGATGCTCTGTTAGTTGCTGTGGATAGGAACAGTTGATAGGTACTGGGAAAACACAACTCTATGGGGGTGTTCAGAAAAGTATATTTTCAGTGTTACTGTATCATTTAAAAAAAAACAAAACAGAAAAAATAACTTTGAAGTTTTTTATGGTCATTGCAAAAATTAAGGGTCCCAACGTAATTCGAAGTTAAGGTGACACGAATAGTCAACCTTTAAATACTGAATGAAGGTCAATTCTCTTACGTAAGTGGGTTAACGTGATTCTTCATATTGTTTTTATGAGTCATATTTATCTTATTCATTTGTGTTTTTCGATGGAACAATTGAACTAAATTAAAAATATTTTCTTTCTCGTGTGTTGCGTTTCATTTCTGATGTTATTCATGCCTCTCATTCTTATCCACAGTGGATTTATATTTATCTGCCTTCTGTTTTGCAGTTTTAGCTTTTTATTGAATATTTTTGATAAACTTTCAAATATCTTAGCAGGTCAATGCATTTTCGATTGATGTATCAATATAGTTCAGAGTTGAGATTCGATTGCAGTAATACAGATGGTATTTTAGGCAATGCCATTTCACGTATAAAGGGCTACAATCGGTTGTAGTATATTAGCTAGTGTGTATATGTTATGATTATCTTCATTTTCATGATTATGCATGAATTTTCTTTAAATATTAGTTACACAATCATCATAAATAATTATTATTTCAGAGCAGTTTAGTCAATCCAACTTCAAGTAATATTATTCAACACCGTAATTCAATTGTTTCTTGAAGGGTTGCAATTACATTTTAAAAAGATTATTTTAAGGAACAAATGAAATTACAATAGTTAAAACTCAACCACCCAGTGTCCATTTAATCGTATTATCATATTTTTTACAAAAATACCATTTTGGTCTATCGATGTACTGAAGAAGGGCACCAAGTTGGAAAACGTGGTCTCAGTTTTCGCGAGCCAATCTCTATTTGGAAAATTGATGGCATGTAAAACGTCTTCTTTTGAAGAATAAGCCAGCAACATAGTCCGTGGATTATAAGTGGCCTAGAACATTTTTGTTTGACTATTGATGCTTAATCAATCCTTTGGAACATCTGATCGTGATAATTGATAATCCATCCAAACAGTTAATCTGACCTTACCTCCTGACCAGGGATATCAAATTATATGATTTGTATTTGAAATTACAAAGCCATTCCATAACAAAAGTTCACAGATAACAACCAGTGAAAATGTGTGCATATATTCGATATAACTAATCCAATGTTATTTTGCATGTTTCTTGTTTAAAAATATATTTTGCCATAGCTATTAAAAGACATGTTGGCCAAAAATCATTATAAAACAACCATACATTATGAAGTAGAATTTGATATTGGGCAAACTCCGAAACAAAGATGCTTAATGTGAAGAAAACCTCTTTTACGACTTACCATTTTGTAGGCAAAACAATAAACCTGCCTTGAGCATCAATGAAGAATTTGTTTTAACTTCTTAGACGAGAAAAGCACTCCTTCCTCCAAATAAAAAGAATAACATCAAATTGGTGGCGCTTCTTCGTCTGGTGCCATTCAGTCAAGCTCATACCCATTGCCAATGACCTATGAACGAACATTTTGCTGACAGAATGTATCAGCACATGCGCACATGATGTTTTTATTGGTCTGCCTGATGTTCGCGCTTATTATGCACTGGGGAACCTCCTCACAGTCAACGACAATGTGATGGAGCAATATTTTGAAAAGCAGACTATGGTAAAGCCTTTTTACACCCCAGAAGTTGACTCTGTTTCAGTTTGAAAATGACAACAGCAGGATGAATAAAAAAAGAGTATGCTCGATTTTATATCAATGCTTTTATTTCTATCGTACAGTAATAAAATGAAGGATGGACAAAACAATTATGATTATTGTACACTAAGAATACTATGGGATTCAGTCGTTGATTTTTTTTAACATGATATAACGCAATTTAGTGTCATTCTGTCGGACCATATATATCCCCTTTTCCCTCCCCCTCTCTCTCTTTTATGTAGTTTGTACCCCTGTTTATGAACAGAACACGCATATGTTGAAGAAGAGTGCAAAGGAATACTCACTCACACATGCATACGCACACACGTATATATATGTGTGTGTGTGTGTGTTTGTTTATGTTTGACTCACGTCTGGGCAGAATGAATTACTTAGCTCTCTTAAAAAATTATGAGACATAGTAAATCAGTATATGTATATATATATATATATATATATATATATATATATATATATATATATATATATATATATATATATATATATATATATATATAATGAGATGTTGTACCATGATATTAAAATCTCTGTTTATCTGTTACAAATTACGGGTTACATAGCAAAATAATAAAAAAAACAACATATGTGCTCAATAAAATCAATATCTGTAAAGTTCAGTAGCAAAGACCCCATAGGGAACTCCATTTTTTTTTACCATAATGTGACCATACCTTGTCATGTGTATCAATGGCTCCCTTTTCCCATTGATGTAAGGTCGAACGCTTGCACACCCATCAAAGACACCTTTGTTGTTGGAACTTGGTTAGCAAAGGCAATATCAACTGCCTTCGTCACTCACAGCAATTCACATCAAAAAACAATAAACTAATTAAAATTACGTTGCTGTAGCATTTGTGTTGTTACATGATTGGTGGGAAATCCGCCAGTGTCCCTTTGCATCTGAGTCTTGTCAGCCCATTATGTAGCAGGCGATTGGTGATTTTATATTCCTCGGACTATACTGCAAGTTCCTACCCTTGTGAAAGGATCTGTTTGTAAATTAGTTTTATATCAAAGTCATTTAGATACTGGTCCATAATTGTGGCATTCGACACAAAATGATGTATCTAATGTTGGCTCACCGGTGTATACATCTTTTACTCTGATATGTGCATTTTTTACGATCCAGGTTCTGGCACAGTCGTCAGACGTCACAGGCCATACTGTTTCGGCTCATTAGTATGAATTTGTAAAGCTTACTTTTCCGATAGTTGATGTTATATTTTTCAGGAAACAAAATTCCATTTCCTGTCTCTGTTTGGTTATGCTCTCCGAGTCGATCAAATTCCATTACTCCATCTAATCTTTCAATTCCTTCCTTGTAAAATTCTGTCGTTTAAGCATCATCTGTCCAACGTGTTCAAGTTTGTCATCAGGTGGTACAACGTTTTAATAAGAAAAAAAATCAGTTTTTTTAAAGAAAGAGAAGTACTCCCTATGGCTGGTATGGAGATATTTAAAATAGTAAAAATAAATGAGCTATCTATCTATCTATTTATCTATCAATATATATATATATATATATATATATATATATATGACAATGAAGTGAAACTCGTTTTCGGTTTTTGGCCAGGCAAAGGAGTTGACCTGTACCTATATTAATTTTAATAGTTCTTTTGTGCTCCAGAATGTGCTCTGTAATTGAACCGACGATCAGCTACGCACAAATAGAACATCTCAGTCACTGAGCCAGTGCTTGACGACATTCAAACCGGCTTAGTCACTTAGATATCAGCAAGCATGACGCTGGTAGAACGGCATAAGCGACAATATAGTTAGATAGATCAAGGGCGTCATTAGAGAGGCTTATGACGGAAAGAGCGTCGGCAATACGTCAGAAGAGTCACGAAGAGCACAATGCTACATAATGACGGGACACAGGATAGGTGATTAGCAGCATTGATTCATTGTGGATACTCAAGGGTAAAATAAAATAAAAACCAGAACAAATCCCACTCATTCCAGACACGTGAGAATCTCCATAAATGGTCACTGATTTATGGCAGGAGAGAGAAGGGATGTTATATCAGGGTTCAATGACTTTGTCTCAGCACTAAGGTGATAGTGTTTTGATTTATTGATATGAATGACCTGTTGAGGTCATTCGATTAAGCTGGGTTTTTTAAAATTACATTTTGCTTCATACGGCTAAATCGAGTGATAAAACTATTTTCTTATTTCACCCACTTGTTTTAATTAAAAGTTACAATTGTAGCTATAAGCAACTCGAAGTATGATGAAAACTATAATTAATCAAAATTTCTTCAGTTAAAAATACCTGCAGTTTTCATCTTAAAGTAGATTCTGGGCTACATCAATCATTTAATATATACATATATGTATAATGTAAGTATGGTGTCTCAGGCTTATTGGAGTTACTCTGGTATACTTACAATCTAAAGAAACATCTTCAAATGGAAAATTCAAGCAAAAATCCAAAAGTAAAAATGCATATTTTTTTCTAAATAAAGATTAGCTTACTTAGTTGCTGGAATGGTCAGGAAAAGTTGAATTGGTTTGACAGTTTCTGATAAGAAGTCGGTCACGGTACATGAATACACGTTTCATAAAGGGAAAATATCATTTCTTCTTCTTCTTCTTCTTCTTCTTCTTCTTCTTCTTCTTCTTCTTCTTCTTCTTCTTCTTCTTCTTCTTCTTCTTCATCTTCTTCTTCTTCTTATTATTATTATTATTATTACTAGTAGTAGTAGTAGTAGCGTCATCATTATTATTATTTTTTGCAATCTCACATCAGTTGCCTCGAGGTTACTGCAGGAGTTTGAGTGACAGCAAGTCTCCTCAATTCCCCAGCCCTTCTCTCCTGGTTCTCATAGACCACAATGATACTGTGGTTTAGAGCATCACACCGGTTGCCCAGTTGTCATTGCTGAAGTTTGAGTGACCATAAGTCTCCTCAGGTTGTCAGCCAACATTTCTTCTCTCTTTCGCGTAATATGCCAGTGCTGTTGTTTACGTTTCTGCTTTCATTTCCCCTCCTCTGTTAGGTCACAGTTAACAATCAGTGTTGCAATCTTTATATTGTTAGCACTTTTCTCAATATTCGTGCAGTTCCTAGCAGTGCCTTTATCCCGATCTCTTCAATTCTCATCCCCAGTGTCTTTGGGACAGTTCATAGTGTGCCCTCTATGACTGGCACGACCCTGGCTTCCATGTTCCACATCTTCTTCAGTTCTTTCGGTAGATCTTGGTATTTTTCCAATTTTTTCACTCTCCTTCCTCTTTACCATACGGGCTGCAAGTACAGCCACATTTACTATTTAGCAGGTCTTCCTCTTCTCGTCTACGATTACCAAGTCCGGTCTTCTTGCCTGGATGAGGTGGTCGGCTTGGATGTCAAAGTCCTAGAGTAATTTGTGGTTGCCATTTTCAACAACTTTGGGCAAAAGTAATTCGGAATGATGTATATTTTTGTGTGTATTTGCAATGCAATATATTTTACAATGATATACAACAGATGATAGTGCTCTTCTTGAAATATGGTTTGTGCCTGTTAGCACCATTCTCTGGATTCCACAGAGAGGAGTCGCCAGGGATGTTGGCATTATGTTCTCTCAGTCTCTTTTCCCATCACCCCAAGTACACTGTACAAGTGCATAGGTTTTAGTCCACATGTTTATGGAAATGCTCTTTTGCAAGTTGTCTTATCCTTTTCAGATATTTTTTGATTACTCTTTACCGTCCAAATCTATATCCAGTTCTCTGGCAAACTCTTTACTATTTTGTACTATTGATCGCAATGAATTGATAATTCCATGTTCCTTAACCAGTTCAAGATTCAGTCGAGAGTGATCACATGGTAGTGTTGTGATCGAATTGTAGCTGTTTTGTAAGCCAGTTTGTTGCATTATTCCCCCAAACTATTACCGATTCGTATATACAGACAATCAAAATCTCCTCTAAGGTTGTGCATTCCATGGCATGTTAGTAATCCTTATTTTTCTGCCAATTTATTTAATCTCATCTAAATTCTAATTATTACATTAAAACTCCATTCCACAACAGGTATAGCAAACATATCAGTGGCTTTTAACCCATTGCTTACATTCACCTTTAAACTCCTTTAAGCGCTCTCTAGGCTAAATTCCATTCCAATGCCACTACTGGAACCTTTAAGAGCCTTGAAAAAAAACTTCAAGCTCACTGTGATCGTTGTAATATAAATGCTGGTCATCCGTGTGAAATAGTTGACGGAATAAATTCTCATCTATGATCAGGGAAATAGATGAGTTACTGCAGAGGAGAAAATGAATCACCTTGGAATATGCCGTAATTCCCACTGATATTTTTCATTGTTAAGTTCCCATTTCAATGAGAAAAGGAGACTCCATTGTTGCACGATAACATCTGTTCGCCGACACTGAATACCCATGAGTGGGGAACACTATTGAACACGTTCTTATGGAATCGAATCACGCTGTGTTTACATGCAGTTTATCACTAGTTGGTCCGTAAGATCCTCTCCGACAGCCTTTCTGTTAGATCACAAGGTATTTTTCTCCACGTACGCATGTTCTCTCTATCAATACTGATGTTGGACTTCCATAGGTCGTAGGGAGACACGTAATGGACTTATAATTGTCTGGGTTACACGCATGTTGTGTTTCAGATTATCATCATCATCATCGTTATCCTTCAAAGACCATCGTTGGACATAGGATTTGCCACACTTCTCTATCATTGGCGTCGCGGAGCCAGTACTTCCTGAATTCGTCTAGCCCATCTCTCAATCTAATATTCTGCCGGCCTTGGTTCCGCATGTGATCTCAGGGGATCCAAGTTGTGAGTCACAATGTCCATTGGTTGTCTACCATTGCTGCAACATGGCCAGCCCACTGCCATTTGAGATTTTTGATGGAATCTATAATGTCCCTGACTCTTGTCTTTTCCCAGATGTACTGTGCCTTCTTCTCGTCTTTCCATGTGAGGCCCAGCATAAGTCTTTTATGTGCACGTTGCATAGTTCTCAGTTTGCAGATATAGGGTACATAATGCTTTTTATTTACCAATCCGGAATTCTTTCAGATGAATTCAGAATATTCGAATGCTGGCTCACTATGTTACGACGGCAGTAAATAGGGGTAAATATCAGATGTTGAGCACCACGTGATTTCCGTTTCGTACATCAATTTTGGATATTTTCTTTTGCTTTACACTCATGAAAATACTTTTAACTGTTTCTATATCTCTTTAATAGATGATATATTGATTGGAGTTTTAAATTCTCATTTTCTCTTCCGTTCCTGCCCGATCAACATTTTTTGGAACTTGCGTGGACATCCATTATCTTTGTGTCATTTCAATAACTGTCTCAGTCTTTGTTTTTCAACTTGCACATTTGTTTTCATTTAGTTTTCGGGATTGTCTACCAGCCGTTCTTTCATAGGTTTTATCCGTATGACTCGTGTCTAATAGTTTATCGAACGAGTAATATAACAAATGCCTCACATCTCCTGACGCAGCGATTGTGTGTATTTCATTCTTGGCCTTACTGTTGCCGAGTTTGAAAGCCCAATGTTACACTTATTTCTTTTCAAGTGACCTCGAAAGTCGCAGTTCTAGAAATATGCTTTGCAGTACTAGACGGGTTCTTGAAGTGGTGGGTTCTTCGTTGCCCCAAGTGAAGACCGATCTGATATATTTTCGTTTGTTTCACATTGAGCATAAGACTATTCATTTCACTTTTTCATCAAGATATATTTTATCGTGACATAATCATAAGGTACTTTGCCATCCAATGCTAGCGAGGCTTAATTGCTCGGGTGCTGCTATCGTGGCGCGACAACTTGGTAGTTTGCCGACCAAGGCTAGTATAGCCTACCCTCTGGGTGCACAGAAAAATGCCATGATGGATTGGTCAAGACCGACATCACCTCGAGTAACCTCAGGGCTAAACGTACCCTTAGAACTGATAGTATTCTCTCTTGGTGAGGGAAGATATCGGTATGGAAGGCGTTACTGAGTTTGACACTGGCACTGAAATCAAAACATATCACCTGCAGACCTGACCTAACAAATTTATATTACGTATTTACATATGCGCACCAGATACATACTTGCAGACAAATACTAATACATGTATATATACACATAGATAACTAATCATATATGCATACACACACACACACACACACACATATATATATATATGTATATATGTATATAGATATATACATATACGTGCATACACGTATACATACATAAATAGATATGCATATGTACACATTTATGTATATATATATATATACATACACGTGCATATATATATATATATACATACACGTGTATATATATATATATATATATATATATATATATATATACATACACGTGCATATATATATATATATATATATATATATATACATACACGTGCATATATATATATATATATATACATACATACATACATACATACAAACGTACTTACGCACACACACATATATATATATATATATATATATATATATATATATATATATTTTACTTCCCTATATATGCATGTATATATATATATTTTTTTTTCGTTCAGGCATGGAGACTAAGATATTTTATCCGATTTCTACAGTTCTACTAACACCTTTGATATCCATCTCTTTATATTTTGAGGTTTTGACTTAAAGTTAGAATTCCAAATATGTCTTCATGTTATTTCAGCAAAATCAAACTTAGGTTAGGGAAGTACCGTATACCAACTTTAATAGAAACGCAAATAAGATTTAGAGGAAAAGTAGTCGATATCAATTTAAAGGAACCATTACTAAAAATAGGAAACACAGATGTGTTATCAATTAGCATAAACTTTGAATTCGTTTTACAGCTTGGTTGGTTCACGAGTAATAATTATTCAAAGTTGATCTAACCTCATCAGATTTTCCTGATCAGGAAATCTATTTCAGTCAGCATTTTAAGTTATGAGATTGAACTATATATTCATTCCTTGGATATTAGTGAATTAAAACTATTCAAGATTTTTTTAGATTATTTTTTTCAGTTAAAGCAGAAGATAGTGAGCATAAAGCAAATTTTATTACAAGTTGAACCAAGCCTTGTGAACAAACAAAATTTTTCATTTTGACCTGATGAGAGGAACATTTCCTACTGGTTTAAAATAAATTGACACAGCCGAAGTATCCTAGTTGAAGAGTCGTTGTTCTTCCTGGGCTTTCGGCAAATTCAATTTTGATAAATCTCACTCAACATAAATCACAGCTTCCACTTCCTCATTCAATGCAACCCTTGCTTTCTGTTTGCACAAAGGTTTACTAACGGTATTGCTCGAAGAGGATAGTGACAAATGTTTGCACAACACTTGATTTCTAAGTAATCTTAATCTGTGTACAGGTTTGGATTGATAGTCTCTGATCGGTGGGTAATTATTAGCTGGATTTTTATCAAAGGTCTCCTCTATGTGATGTTCGACCTATATGAATGATATTCATTACTGAACAGAGATCATTAAGAATGGAGGAAATGATGTTTGAGAATAAAAATTTGTTGAATCAAATGAATTAACTTTTGATGATCAGGATATGGATATAAGTATCACTCTTCTCTGTCCATCTGTCTGTTTCTCTCTCTCTATCCCCCTCCCTCTCTCTCTCTCTCTCTCAACATATATATATATATATATATATATATATATATATATATATATATATATATATATATACATATTTAAATATATGTATATATCTATATCTATATCTATATATTTATATATATATATATATATATATCTCTCTCTCTATCTATCTATCTATCTATCTATATATATATATATATATATATATATATATATATATATATATATATATATATATATATATCCATCTATCTATATATAAGTGTGTGTGTGTGTGTTTGTGTATGTATGTGTACAAGCAGGTGTTTGCGTGATGTTTACAAAAACTTGTGTTACCCAGGGCAAGAATACTTTTGCATGCAATGAATACATGGGCCTTTTGTACATTGCAGATGAAGTGATTTTTAGAATATTCATTATTCGGATCCTAGGATATAACGTGAAGTCTCCGTCCATAGATTACTACCGACCTCAGTTGGGTTATAACTGCTTTGTCTCGTTTCAATCCATAGTGATCCAACAAAAGAAGAGCTAAAATGTGAGGAAATGACCAAAATTGAAAAGACACAGCTTAATTGTAAGTTACAGCTTCTCATTCAGCAGTGATTCTGAAATAGCAAGAGAGGGAATTTTAAAGGGGTGAAATTTTATCTAGGGGATGACTAGGGATATAACCATAATGGTGAAGTAATTCCTCGATGCTAATTGAAAATGGGGAAGGAATATATGAATATGATATTGGTTTTCCATCCTCCTGTTAAATTTATAGTCTCCTCTGCTTACCGATATGACAGAGAATTCTTATGCTTCGTTAACACTACTGTTCGAAGTATGCACATACTATTTGTATGTGACATTTGTTTTTTTCAATGCTTCTGCTGTAAGAGTATCTGATAGACATGAATGCTGATTGTTTGGATTCTAGACTTACAATAATCGTTTAATTTTGTTAACTTCCGTTAAAATGTGATTGACGAGGTACTAAAACCACGAAACGGACTTAAATAGTATCTACTCATAAGCATGTTTCAAAAGGTAACTTATATCCTTTGTGTATGAAAAATAACAAATGTTCGAGCTTTTTGAAACTATAACAGGGAGTTTAAAATACATCAAAACCATCAACTTTTTTTCTGTGACGATTTTATTTTTACTTTTACGATATCATTTTATATAGGAAGCATTTAGATTCATGAGTAAGACTTGAAAGCAATTATTGATTGTTCACCAGTCATTTGTATTGGTTTTGTAAAATAGTTGAATGAAAGCTGTCATAAAAATATCGGACGTATAACCACATATGGAGAACAAAGGAAAGATGAAGTATTTTCAAACAAAGCTTTCCTTTTCAAAATTTATTGTGAGACACTTAGTGACCTACAAATAGGAATCAAACATGAAAAAAACCCACTCAATACTGTGTGAAAATCTATTTAATATAAAGGAATAGATAGTTTAGAAGAAACATCATGTAGATATCTGAAAAGTACATAAAAATTTCTCAGCATCGATATTTTTCCTAAAAGTGGTGATGCATTTCTAGCCACATGAAAACACAAACATTTATTCACTGCAGTTATTAAATGAGTGATAACATCAGCAAAGATGCTTATTGTTTTGCGTTCATAGTATACTCAAAATAAACAGTCAGATAAGTAAGTTCAGCGATGTTTATCCTTGTATTTATCAAGATGGATATCCACCATGAAATTCCGAGTGGCATAATCAGCAACATGGTTGTTTTACAACCATTTCAGTCCATGCTGCGTCATAGATTAAAAGATCTTCTTGCCAAGCTAGTGCCTATTCTTTGTCACAGACAAAAACACACACACACACTTGGCAGCTCTACCTGGGACCGCAATACTTGTATGTATCTAGTGGCAGCATTCATATTCACCACACACACACACACACACACACAGATAGTGGCATATGCGCGCACGCACACACACACACACACACACTCACACACACACACACACACACATATATGTGTGTGTGTGTACTGTAATAGTGAAAATGGCAAAGGACGGTGATTGAAGTACTATATTATGTGTAAAGTATTCATTACTCAAACTACAAACGCAATGAAAAGGAAAAAAAAAGATGCTCCCAGTCCGTCATTTCAAATGAAAGGTGCATTAGAGAGAATATGCTGCCAAATTATATATATATATATATATATATATATATATATATATATATATATATATATATATAACTGTTTTCATTCAACTGCTCGATTCCTTGATTTGCTCAATTTCATATAATCTAAAACATTAGTATTACTTTTCATGTATCACCTGAATTTCTCTACTGAAAATTAATTGAAAGTGCAAGCTTGCTGTGTGATGGCTGTGATACTACTGTTACTACTTCATCTGAAAACACTATACCCAAAAAATGCTTCTTATTTCGACTGAAAAAATCACTTATTCCTGATTATTTGAGAAAATATCTTAGTAAGAGTCTACAAGTTGTATTTTTGTGTATTTTCGAGGTTGTGGGCTGAATGATGTGTCCGTTGCGCTTACTGAAAATGCAAAATAAGCAGAGAAAATATGATTTTCTTTAATTTTCAAAGATCAGAAACTATTTAGTGGATCATCCATGCATTCTTGCAAGGTTCTTTGCAAAATTGTCACTGGCCACGTACCAAATAGCACCAACACAACAATAACAGATGATTTGTTATTTTCGCTAGTGATTCAATATTCATGAACATGTGTTGATCGACTCAGTAAGTTAATTCTATATAGATATACTAAATAAAAATAGTAATTTAGTCCTCCACAGACAGATGTCTCCTTTTATTACAACTCTTCAGTATGGCTATAGACTATCCATTGTCCCATCCAGTTCCACGCGGTAGGATCGACTCCTTTGCTTCAGACCCAGAGGCCAGCATTTTACCACGGCCTTACTTCGAACTAAACGGTTAGTAATGCCAAAATCACGCAAAATATTTACTTATGCACAATTCCCCATCCGCCAGAGTGCTCTATTCAAAAGTTGTTTCCACACTCCTTATACGCATATTCTGGTACATGCACTCATAAAACAACAGCATACGGACACTTTGCGTGTGTTTGCATGCGAATGTGTGCTTACTTTGTTTTTTTATATGATTTTTACAACAAGGGGAATAAGATCGGAGACAAGCAAAAACCAATACCTAAAGTGCTGACACTAACGAGAGAATAATAGCTAGATATTATAAGCGGACAATGCTGTAGAAAGGTCAAAGATCAAGTTCCAGGGAATGAGAACTTAAGAAGTTTGCTATTTTCTTGATTCCCGAATTTACAACACTTGACAAATTAGTCCTAAGCTAGAAGCAATATCCAATATCACGCTTATGAGACAAAGTTTGGGTGTATTAGTACAATCTATGCAGAAATGTTATGTTTTTTGGAAAGCATTCGTAACAAGCATTACTATATTCCCCAAAAATACTCATTTTCATCAATAGTGACGAGAGTATACTATGCAAATAAAAATAATACATCTCTTGGTGAGGAAATGTGGGGTTCTGACCGATTTCTGACAGTGTAATGTTATATATGCCTTGTTCTACGCAAGGGATTCCTACAAGAGTGTGCTTCAGTAATCCGATTAAATCGAAATCTTGAAATTCAGATTGAGGATGAATACAATACCATGCCTGATGATTTGATACACTCTACCTTTATATCGCTGATCACCCGTTTGCGCTCTCATTCCAGAGTTTCTTTTGCAGAAAGAAAAAATGGCATTCCTTTGAGTAAATCTTCAGCTTTCATTTATACTTGACTTCCGACGTCAGCTTTGCTTGTCATGAATATTTCAATAAAGGTTGAATGAACCATCTAAATATCAGATATTCACCATTGATGAAAAAAGAATGTATCCTTGATAGATTTATATTTCGATAATTTTAAATCCTTTTTTAAGCAGGTTATTCTATAATGTCTAAAAGATAGCTTTTTGAAGAAACGTGGTAATTATAGACAACAAATGCTTGATGAAAAATACAATTTTGAAAGAATAACAGGATGCAATTATTCAAGCATCCGTACAACAATTAGTTTCTTTTTCTACTGGATGAATTCAGAACACCCATCAACCAACCGATTGGGTATCCAAGGTTTTAATTCACATTTCAGTTGAGTGCAATATCTTGGGAAAATGAATATACCGTATCCAAAGTTATTAACAAAAAATCAATTTGTGAATAGGTATTAAGTCAGCAGTAATTTGGTCTTGACCACAAGTGTATCTTTAGAAATGTCATAACAGAGTAATTCCAAAGCAGCTAACATTTTGAAAAAAAAGTTTCACTATCTACCTTGCTTCCAATATTTTGGTAGCTGAAATTTCCTGAAGTAGTATCTTTAGATATATCCTCTAATTATATATTGTGTCGTAGAACAGCAAATACAAAACTGACTATTCAGGAGAAAGATAGGGAAGTTAGAGTCTCTAAAGTGAATTAGCTCTCTTGGAATTTGACCCAAAAATAACACACTGAATTGAGTTTCAAGACAGCATTTAAACTAAAGGCAGCCTAATTTGTTTTTCTTCTCTTCTTGAGACTAAAACTATGGACTTCATATTTTTGAGCTGACAAACAAAAGTCTGGTCTTCATGAACTCTAATGGACTTTTAATATAAAGCACATTCTTGGCCACTGATATTTTCTCTTCTTTATTTGTACATTTGCTGAAAAGCGTCAGCCAACCAGTATTAAAAATGGACCTCCAATGTTGTCGATAATATTGCAAGTTAACAACTGAACTACACCCGTAAGATATATTAATTCATTGTAATTTATTACCCACAAGCCAAATTTCCCAGCCGAATTCTCGTTGGCCAAATGAGCTCCAATTCTCCTGATGTAAAGAAAACAATAAAATATGACTGATTAAAATGCTTAATTTTTTTTATATTTTATGCATAGCGTGATAATTAAAAGGAAATAAAACAAACCAATAAGCGTCAATTAATGCAAGTTGATTTTGTGTGAAAGCAGCAATTCATTAGATTCGATGATTCTATTTCTTTTTCTCCTTTTCGTTTCAATTCAACATTTTTACTTTTTATTAAAACTTTTTTAGGCTGTGTAATTCTCATTTAATTATTGTTTCCATTCGTTACTTCCTCTCTGCCCTTTGAAACGCTTTGTTGATTTCAATTTCAGTTATCTTTTTTTTTTTCATGATTATTCCCCGTATCATTCATTGTACATTTTTTCGTGCATGTTGTTCATTGTATCTTATATTTTCTCCCGTCGGCTTCATTGACTTTTTCTTCTTCATTCTTTAATTGTTTTTCTCAATCTTTTGAATTTTGACCTTTTTTCCACCATTTTGAGTTGTTTCCATTATTTTCACACAATTCTTTTCAACTTTTTTCGTTTCTGTTTACTTTTTAAAGACTATTTTTGCTTACAATTCAATCTTAATTAAATTATATTTCACTCTATCTCATTTTTTGAAATTTTTCATCGTTTATTTTTTCCCGTTTTTTAGAAATAATTTTTTGATTTCTTTTAGCAAGAGATCATTATCTTTCCTGATTTTCAAAAGTATCAAGCCATGTCTTGAAATTGCACTAACAGTATTGATACAAATCTGATCGGTTAAATACCACAATCCCCCACCAGGAGAGACAGGACACATGCCTAACAATCTTTGTAAAACAGTTTATTTTAGATATTCTTTTCACATCTTCCTTTTTTTGTTTTTACTCATCGATTCTCATTAAATCATTTCGATTTCTCTCCGTTTTTTCTTTTCTATTAAGATGTTTCAATGTGTAAATTGCCATTTTCCTCATTTATTTCGAATATTACACACGAAAATTCGCCAGTTTTCTTTTTGTGTTTAGTTTTTCCTCCGGCTTCCTTTGCTTTTGCTCTTTCTGATCTTTTTTATGTTCTGTTTATGTTTCCATATTCTCCTTTCAATATTGTCTGAGTAAATGCTATTCTTACACCCGTCGACCACAAGTTGAAAATACCCAATTGATTTCAATACTCTGTACTTTTATCTGTTTGCCTATTTTTTCACCTTCCACTTCAAACGTATCATTTGAAATATCTGCAATAAATGTCTTGAACCGTCAACCAAAATTGTCATCATCACAACCATCAAGACCGTCAACGTAGGTTTCTTCATTTTTTATGCTGTTTTGTCTATGAATATGTGATTCGCACGCAAAAGTTTCACTGATGTGTTAGAAAGACTTAAAGTTTAAATAGAGACTTATCATATCGACAAAAACATTTTTTTTTCTAAAATTCCCACCTCAATAATTTTTTGTTCTTGTGGGGATTACTCAACTTGAAATGCAAGTATATGCTAATTTGATCCCCTACTAAATGTTTGGCATTATCCATGCTTGCAGTTTGAAATTTCAGCCTTTTTTTAGTGATTACTGCCCAACAATGGGTGGGAAAAGTAATATAATCATTGATTCGCCTTTTTCTAATTCGTAATTTATCACTCTCCCACGGATAAGCTAAAGAGAAAATGTTAATTGCATGACAATTTCAGTTGAGTAACTAACCAGATCTGTTTCCATCATCATCAACATCACCATCATCATCATCATCATCACCACCACCACCACCACCACCACCACCACCACCACCATCATCATCATCATCATCATTAAAAGCAACATTTTAAGACCCATTGTTGGACATGGACCTTCCCCCAAATTTGACTGACTTCATTAATGTGGGCATCGCAAAAAAAATAATTCCAGAACTTGTCTAGTTTGTAACACCATCTTATATTCTGTCAGTCGCAGGTTTGCATGTGATCGCATTGGATTGTGTTGTCCAGCAGTTGTGTGCCATTCTCGCAACATGACAACCCCGTTGCAATTTGAATTTTTGGATCATCCAGATATGCACGCTCACTGTACCTAGTAATTGACATGGCTGTCATTCGGGGTACACTCCTCATTCCTGATGTAATGGGTTAAAAAACAAAAAAAGACGAAAGGTTTTTATTTTTTTATGATAGGGCGTAATGTCTGCATAAATTAGTATGATCTTCTACGCTTTTGCTCACAACAACGCGGTTTTTACACCATTTTGCGAACAATGAAATCTCTAGGGAAGCCAGAACTGAAAATATTGGTACTTTTAGCCACCCCCACAGAAAAAAAAACATTTGCAAGGATTATAGAACATCAGCTGGGAAAGACAATCCTTTTTGGAGAATCAGCCCATGGTGAGCAGAGAAGCGCACAACCACAGAAAAAGTGCATGGTGACACAAGGTATACCAATGAAGCCGTGTTGAGACCAGAAGCTGAGCAAAATCAGGCGAGGAAAGTGAGCACTGCATTACGCTGCGCAGCTGAAAAGCATGTATCTCTTACATGGCTGGCCATCTGTCAAAGCCAAACGATATTAAATACATTATATATATATATATATATATATATATATATATATATATATATATATATATATATATATATATATCAAAATGTAGGATAATTGGACAGAGACCATGGATTTCCAACATATCCCCTCTTATTCAAAATATTTTGAAAAAACAAAGTTTTTGATTACAATCACCTTGGAATTGACTCTCTCTGATTTTTGCATTAGAAAATAACCATACCCCCATACACAATATCTATTTAATCGCACGAAACCATAACTCGAATTACTCTTTAATCTTTGTTCACATCTACAACTAACATTCGTAGTTTTAGATCTTTGCGTTTACTCTTACACGATCTGAAATCGTAGGACAATAATAGATAAAAAAGAAAATTTGAGTATTGTCCCAATTATAAGGATTACATTTGCAAAAACGATAGGTGGAACGTTAGGATAGGAAATTTCATGAAAATACTTTTCTTTATCTTATTTATCGTCCACATAGATATATACACGCCGCTGACAAAGCCTCTGTCAGATGGAAACTCTGGGATTAAAGCATTGTTTTAGTGCCAGAACATCGATACCATCTATCCAGGGTGTCTTTGCAATACATTAGGATACATTATGGCTTTCCGACATCGTGTTAAAATATCAAAGGGGGGTCGGTCTCATCATATATTTATATGAGCCAAGATATCAAATGGTTGGTAAATTACGTGAGGTTTGAATTAAACTTCTCTGGCTTCAGGAAATAATAATGGAATCTATAATATATGCAACATCTGCTCGCGATATGAGACCAGAAAAATACCATAGGCAATGCCATCAAAGAAGTAGATTTCAGCCTAGAATAAAAAAAGGAAAAACAAATAATAAAGAACAGCCGAGTGGTTTTTCGCGTGGAATAAGAATGAGATGCCGAAGATTAAGGATTTTTTTCTGGATCTGTCTTAGAGACCAGAAGCAGATTATTTCAGATTCGTAGAAATCCAGTCTGCATTTTATTTCACATTTTTAGAGAATGGATTTGTTTTTACTTTTTCCAATCTGCAATATTATTTTTCGGTTTGATGTGATATTTTTATCAGTCGTGGACGAAAAACCTATATTTTGGTATACCCAAAAGCTTTGTGAAGTCTATAGAATCAATAAATTTCCACAAGCCTTACTCAAACAGATGACACTTTCCAGAGAGAAATGAAGGGAGAAAAGACGCAAAGGAGTCTACTTCTTGCTGCTTGGTTTCGCTTCTTTCACCACTAAGATCATCTCTTTCGTACTTTTTGTTCCCCTCTCTTTGTATTTTGATATTTCTTTGTATTGTTCTTTCGAATCGTATTCATCCATTCATTCCTTCCTTTCATTCATTCTTTCAAGGAGCTTGTCTACTTCATCCTGATACAATGATGGATGGTCCTTGCAATTCATCAATATGAAAAGTAGCGAAAGGTGTTTTGTGTGAACAATGTGTTTTGAAAGTATTCTTCTGGGTTATCTCTGCATTTCAATTTCAACTGATCTCTACTAATTTTTATGATATTAGGATCATTCAAAAGTTTCCAGTATTTTCAACAAAATCTTTTCGATTCGTGACATAACCACACACACACACACACGTATATACATACATACATATATATATATATATATATATATATATATATATATATATATATATATATGTATATATATATATATATGTATATGTATATATATATATATATGTATATATATATATGTATATATATATATATATGTATATGTATATATATATATATATGTATATATATATATATGTATATGTATATGTATATATACATATGTATATATACATATGTGTGTGTATATATATATGTATATATATATATATATATGTTTATGTATATGTATATACATATATATCACTCAGGGAAAAATGCACACACACACACACGCATATATATATATATATACATGTATATATATATATATATATATATATATATATATATATATATATATATATATATATATATATATATATATATGCACAATAAAACAACGATATAGTCAATTAATTATTCTTATCCTTTACAGTTATTTCCCTTTTGAGCATATGATGCTCATATCCTCATCTTTTTTCTTCCATTTTTCCCTGCTACTCGAACTTTTTCAACATTTTCCTCTCCTGCCTCTTTCTGTTTCCTCACCATCGTTATTTTTGGCAGTCAATTCGCAACAATAATCTTCCATAATCTTCTTAGTGAAGACCACGCTACTATGAAATGCTTCATAGGTAATCTACAGATTTGACGTCCGACTTTGATATTCACTGTTCGACATGATTTCAGCTGGTAATTTTATATTTGGCACCAAGTCGTGGAGCGTGCAAATCTTGTCAGCTAGGACTATTGCTGATTTTTCTCCAAGTATGACTCCAAGTTCAAATTGGAAACAGACTTTATGGCAGTCTTACTTTTCAACTTTTTGTCACAACAAAATCACCCTCATTCAATCTGTCTGCCTGTCTCTATCTCTCTCTGAAACTCTTAGGATTTATTTCTGCTTTCCCCTTGATTCAATCATCTATCTCATGTACTTCGGGGAACAATATCAAGCAAGTTGAGGATATACTTGCATTGATTTTGACCTTCACCATTTGTGCAGATACATATCATCACATTGCGTGTACAAAGGGCTAATGTAAGTGTTGAGATTATATGTTTCTTTCGAATCATATGGAGACGTGAGGTAAAAAAAGAAATAACAGGATTTCAGGTTTACGAAGGAAAACTTTTTGATGGTTCGCTTCTCTCAGTTCTTTTGATCTTACGAAAAACGCAAAAGCAAGAGATAGGATTTTGCATTTGTTTTACATCAGACCGTTATAAAGGAACCACACTTCGTCTTTTCCACTCCCCCTTCCCTGTACTTCCCACTACTACAACTTCCAACAATGCGTAGTAACAAACCATTGTTATCATTTTTAAGTCTTGGAACGCTCGAAATATCCTCATATAACTATTAACGTTCATCGCTTCTTCTCTGTACGCCATATTGGCTCGCAAATGAGTTTCATTAAGACCATTGTATTTTATTTAGGTAATGGATATTGTGCAGTTATGTATTTAGAAAGATACAGAGACTCAGAATAACTTCTCAATGACCAAGGAGTAGGTGGTTTCCAAACAGAAGTAGAAATCTATCTATCTATCTATCTATCTATCTGCGAGTCAGTCATTCTATGCAGTTCGAATATATTCAGCTCAGCAGTGTTTAGCTGCATACAATCATAGGTAATATGTTGCTGTGATAAAGTTGAGCAACGGAAAACAGCATTTCTAATCAGACAAAATTGAGTTTACGTTGAATTATGGTGCATAAATGAATAGTCAAAAGTATTGATAAGCCACTATTTGGAACCACGAGTAAAGATTCCCGTTATTTTCCTTCATTTAAAATAATGATACTATTTGGAAAAAAAAAATATTTAAAAATGAGATTGCTAATAAACATTCATAATTATTTGTATTCTTTTCTTCATTGGTCGAATGTTCGACATTCACTCGTAAATTTTGAGATATATATTCATATTTCGTATAAGTACATTCAGGATATGGGTTGAGTGATCATTGATTACATGGGTAGTGAGTGATAGTTGAATTCATGTTCTTACATGAGCATCGAAAGAGATCAATAATTTTGTTAATCATATATATATATATATATATATATACATATATATAGTGTCATCCCATGTGTATCACTGTTCTTCACTATGGTTATAGACTTCCCATTATTCCATCCAGTATCGCAAGACTTGATTGAAACCGTCGCTTCTGTCCCGGAGGCCGATATCCTATCCCTGGGCTACGGAATTAGACGGTCAATAAGGTTGGATTTGAGTGAAATGAACCCTCTAGACTCATAACATAATACTTTTGAACATTTTCCATGCTCGTGTCAGCATGAGTGAAACATATATAAAGATTGCAATGAGCATAATTTGGTAATGATGAAAAAATAATCAATGTATTTATTTCCAAGATTTATCGTGTGTGAAAAGAAGCTAAAATAACCATCGCTGGATAATCATACCATTTAGGGCCAGTCCCTCTGGGTACGTAATTATAGAAAGATAAATTCAAATTTTATGATATAGTTTCTGTGGCTTGCAGTGCACCGAGACTTACAAATATATATATATATATATATATATATATATATATATATATATATATATATATATATATATATATATATATATATATATATAAAATAGAAATTATATCAACTTTCCTTATAACTTACATGATTACATTTACCTGCCTCAGTGACCCTCTTTTTTTTGCATGCACACATACAAAGAAACACACACACACACACACATATATATATATGTATATATATATATGTATATTTATATATATATATATATATATATGTGTGTGTGTGAGTGTGTGTGTGTATAGTTGTTAGAAGAATCTATCATGTCTTTACAAAATTTGATTTGCCATCGTGACAAGTTAGGAGCTATAGTTTCAGTTCGGAGGCCTTTTTCGTTGAATTCGAAGAGAGAAAAAATATAAAAGCTGCAGTTTACTCCATATTGGAGCAAAATATCTTCCATTATGACGGATATTGTCTGGAATTCCTCTCTAAAAAATATTGTATCACAATCCGAAATAGATTGGATATGATTTCTTTGTTTTTGAATAATGGTCTGCGTTCTTTACGCTGAATAGAATTTGTATTGCAAAGACAAATTCAAAGTGTACGGACTGTTATAACCTCAACCAGATTCCCCCACTATCGAAATGTTGGAAGCTACTGAGAAGATTTCCGTAAGTAGAAACGAATTAATAAACATGTAGGTTAGGATCGAGTTTTCCAGTTTTCGGAGTCCAAAAAAAGACTGTGAGATCAGATAATGCGAGATTTTGCAATCGTACTTTGTGTCCCTAATATCTCCTACGATGAGCGATTTGGCTCAAGTCTTACTTTTTAGATTTTGGAACGTTCAAAAATTTTTCCCATCTAAATTAATGGTAATTGTTTCGTCGCTTAATATTCCAGACGGCAAATTTGTAGAGTAACTGCATTTGGATGCTGCTTAATTGGTGTTTTTGATAAACCTTATAGACAGACAACAATAAACAATTACAGATACCATTCTAGCCGACACAATGCCATACGATATAACACTCCAACCGAGCAAATATTGGTATACTTTTTTTTATAATATATCCGTCGGGTCACACAACCCGTTAAAAGAATAACTTTTTCATGTTTTCCTTCGTATAGCTTTTGCAACTCATAATCTAAAAATTCAAATCATTTTCTTTTTGAGTTTGTTTTCATAAAATAAGGGCAAATATAGAACTAATTAGAGAGAATCATCAATTAGTTCTTGTCAAGCAAATTGTGAAAAATATTTTTGTAAGACCTGAAGGTCGATAAATATAAGATGAGAAAAATAATTGTGGCAGGGAACAAGCATTAAAATATTGAGTGGAAATTATTTTCAAATAATCACGCAGTGACAAAATATTTCCGGGAAAATATCCAATAAAACTTCCGAAGTAATGATGTTGTGTTTTTAGAAGAACTGAATTCATGAGAAAGTCACAAATATCTCCCTAGTAATAATAAGTTTTTCAACGAAAACATCGGTGTTCTCAAAATAGTAATTTCATTTCTTGTCTGATTTATCAATGTTAACCTTCCAAACGCATGATCACAAGTCATTCCAGCAGGAAATTATACTCTGTAAATCATAATATAGATATAGGTTTCCAACTTAGTCAAAGTTGATGCTTTTAAAAATTTATGACGTCGAATACATTGAAGGCATTAATGATGGATCGTATAAAGTTAAAAAGACGTTATCTAGCATCAGTTTGGTGAAAGTCTAACGGCAGATGATTTCAAAGCGGTAGATAATGCAATCATTTTATACGAAATACTCATTGAAACAGATAGTCCTGTACGATTCAAACAATTCATCCATTGAAAATGCTTTTAGGATAAAGATTTAGGAAGTGGCTACCGGTAATTTCAATCAGGGTTCTTCTAATGAGCTCCTTTTGGGCTCCAAGACACCCTGTCAAATACGGATACACATACCTAATATCATTCAAGTTTATGGCCCCTTAAAATATACCGAAGCCCTTTAACGGCCACCGTTGAATATGAAAGTTCGAGACTACACCCTCCTTCACCAGTGAAATAGCTGGTTTTGCAACAGAATTTTACAATTTATAAGATAGTGTTATCGATTCTTACTGGAACGCATGTCTTGTTTGTTGGTGCAACTTCAATTCATACTTTTGATAAAATAAATGAAGACACTGCTATGTCTGTTTTCACAGCCAATAATCATCCATTTCTAATGGTATTCAAATAATGGTTTTTTAAATAGAAAATCTGATTCATAAGCAAAGATAATTTGCTACATGTAGACCACTTCTACAGCGAAACACTTTAAGGTGTCGTTTGGATTGTGTATATAGGGGTGAATTCTACGGTACAATCGTTTTTATTGTCCTATATTTTAATTGAAAAAAGCCTCTTAAGCGGGTAAAAGCCTTACTTGAGCTCTGTAATCCTTGCATTTTTGTCTGTTATTATCAATCTAGTATTCTATGTGCTTGGTTTGCATTTTCGGGTTTAGATTGCGAGTTTTCCGCCAACTTGACAAATTATCAAACAAATTTAAAGACCAGTCTGCTCTGATATTCACACATTTGGAAAAGATATTGATTGATGCATTTTGTCGGAATTAGAACTCAGTTTGCCGAACCCATTTCCTCCAGTACAAACCGTGAGGCAATCCAAATCTCAAATATATACTTTAGAAATTCAATCGAACCTGTATGTACATGTTTTGTATTTACATATATTTATTGAGCAGTATCCCTAAGATGGTAAATGTGCCACATGGTCAGGTTTATTATGGGCCTTGCATGCTCGAAAGTGATGTAAAATGCCAGGGTTACCAACGACCCCCGTTTAGTGCAATATACAGGTGATGCCCAACGAATGGAGTCCCGAGGAACCCAGCACATCTGCATCAATATTGTGCCTTTATTTCCCGGTAATAAGCACAAAATTGGTCCTAATACCTCTGTTGAGTGTTAGGGGAAATATATACACCCAATTAACGCTACTTTGAGCATCCAACACAAACTAGTCGGTTATTGCAATCGATTACATTTCATGTAACAATATCGTATGTTTAGTAGATTTTATGCTTTAATGGCATAAACGTTTTTTTTTTCTTTTAAATTTCTCAAACACCAAAAATTGGGCAGTATTTTGGTTGAGTTATCAAACTAAAAAATAAACACAATCCTATCGTTCTGTTATGATGATTAATATCGATGCAAAGAAATAATTTTGTGGTCATACACAAGTTTTATTCAGAAATAAATATATTTTGCTATTCTAAATAATAAGTTGGCATTGAAAAATTTTGAAAGAATGATATTAGATGAAAATTCCATTGTGTTTTGAAGAATCTTATCAAACACGTCATGTAAGAAGTTCTTTTATCTCCCGTGGCAGCATGAAATTGTAAACTTTTCACCTCGATTTTCACCATTACTAAGTCTTGCATAAGGTCACGACATTTTATTTCAGAGAATAATCTTTTTCCAATCAAACATCTCCCCTTCAGACAAGAAGTTTAAGTGAAGGAAAGAAAGACTGCGATAGCAATGCAGATTAGAAGAGTTCAATCATTAAAGTAAGTGAACAGTTTACAAGCAATGGCAGATAATCAGGATCTGAAATGTCAAATGATTATTGACTTAAAATTCAGGGCTTATTTTCTTCCAAATAGACTATTTTTTCTTTGTAGAAGATGATTTGTTTTTTCTTCTTGATCATGTAAATTTGCTCCGTTGTGAGACTGGTTAATGCCTGTTTTATATTCACCTTTAAACAGACTGAAAATAATGACAGAGAGCAGGTTGTAAAATAAAATTAAAGAAAGAAGATAAGTATCGAGAGGAAGAAGACTGAAAGGTCAAACAATAAAAAAGAAATACAGTGATAATGATCATGGTGATGATGATGATGATGATGATGATAGAATGAAGTAGTGATGCGGGTAAGGATAACAATGGAAATAATGACGAAGAGGATATAAAGAAAATGAAGCTGAAAGAAGATGGAGGGAACAGCAGAAGTAAAGAGAAAGTTGGTATTTACAACAGAACAAGAGAAAAAAACAGAAAACAACACGTTAAAATGAAAAAAAGACTCATTCAATGGAAGAATACTAAACCAGATACATGGGAAATGATTGATACATATCTAAAAGTGCTATAGAAATCAGTATATAAGTATATGTATATTAGCATCGTATACGTAAACAGTAATGGGATCATTTATGAACGGTTCGTCACATCTGCTTGGGTCATAGTATATGCACACATTCTGGGATCAGTCTCTTGTATATTTGTGTTCTTTGAAAAGTGTTACGTACAGTATATGGATATACATGTATATATAATTCTAGATTGCGTCATATTATATTGGAACTTCTATTTGAAATGATCTGCCTTTATTATATAATGTAACTTTTCAGTCCAATGATGAGAACAATACTACGTTGAAGCAGCAACAGAGTTGGTTGCAGATTCGATCCTTGCGTCAGCCCTCTTCTCTTCGATAGTTTTATTCACTCTATAATAACAGGAGATCATTTCAAATTAGAGTTACAATATGATAAAACCCAGTCTTCTGTCCGATCATATGTCCATTTTGTATTATCATTTTTGCATGTAAATATGTATTTATCAATCTATCTTTCTACACGGTAACTACAGTGGATTCAGTAATGATTTGCTACTGTAGTTTGCAAACCATTTTACAAAAATTGCAACGCCCCGGTTCTTACGTACTAAGAAATGACCCTTTGTGGAGAGGATATTTCTGATATGCTCTGACGATTCACTTCTCTCACTGCAGAAATATTAGAAGTATAATTCTGACACATGGAAATGTTCATTTTGCACTTTCAAAAAGCCCAAAGCTCCTCATCTGAATATGAGATAACACAACCTCCTATTTTCTGAATATCAGATCACATATCTTACACAGAAGAGTGTTGTGCTTTAACCAGTGTCACAAGGAAGATTGCACTTAATTTCTTTTCATTCTTATCACACGTCTTGAAAGAATTCTGCTTGCTTCAACAGAGGGTTTATACTGCCTTTGAATAAATTAGAAGGAAATATATTCTCCCAAACTTTTCCGATGAATATGTTGCGGAGAGCCCTGTGGAACAAACACATTGAATAGAATGGCTGATAGCAACATCAATATAAAGCTGAACTAGAAATTGCTGAAACAATTAAATACAAAAGAGTAAGAAATTTAGGAAGGCACATATAATTTGAAGATGTATTCGAGTTTTGCATTCATTTTTAGTTGTCAATTTGACAAGTACGAAGATTACATTCCACAAGAATTTGATATTTGCATAATCCTCAGTTTTAAATTGAAATCGACGTCACCATAGATTTTGCCTTTTTAATTCTGACATTTGTTTATTCTATTTGAACAACAAGCAAGAACTGGAAGACGGGGTTGTTATACATGTCTCAGAGTGGGAAAACGAAGGCTTGAACAGATTCCATAGGACGCTGGGAACAGATAAACTAAATTAGCGTCAATCAGCTTGATATGAAAGGATGGTGAAGGATTTTGCGTCAAAAATCTTAGAAAAAAATCCATCTTCCCAGAATTTTTTTTATGATGTAGGGTTATTTGATTCCGAGGCCATGAATGCACAAATATCAAAGATGAGGGTAAATGAACACGGATGCATATGTGTGCACTTGCCTGTGAGCTTTGTGCATGCTCACTTGCAGTGTATTCACAAAAGAAATGAAAGTGCACACAAATTGTTAGCCACTTAAAATGATGTAACATCTAATAACTATACTTGTCAGTATAATGACAATAGCAGTGTATTATGATATTTATTGTAAATAGTATCGAAGGTAATGACTTTTGTTAATTAGATGGTTTGTTTCTCAAACACTACATTTGTATTACATTCTTTGTTATTAATCTGTGAGGTAATTATTTAGCCGTTATTTCTGACATTGTTCACAAAATAAAGACTAACTAATATCTTATTTATTGAAACAAACCAAATCGTTCAAATGAATTCTAAACTTAATGCGTTACTTCATAGAATGTAACGTTGTTTATTATAATATCGTATTATATCAAACCGCTCTGATACAAATTCATTCGTTATGAGTGACATGCTGAACAAAAATTATCTTCAACGCTTTCAAATTAATAATTGCTCAAGCACTCAGTACACACATATTTTTCACAGGGACGAATTGTGTATCATGAGATTTATCTGCACGCTGACTTTTAAAAGTTCGAAGGAAAATTGCTTATGACAGGTAGGGAAAGAATAAGAAGGAAGATAAGGAAAAGGTAATAATAAGAGACAAGTATTAAAAGAAAACATCTTAAGCGAAATATGATTGAAGGAAGCTCAATTATAGATGCTAATATGGATGGAAATACTGAGGGAATCATTTAGATACGAGCTTTGATCCTATTTGTACTGGCTGTCATCACAGATCCAACTTTGGAAATTTCACTGTAACTCAATTTTGCCTGAAATCTTGGGACGATTGTAAAGGATCTTGCTTTAAAAAAAACTCTTTTGGCTCGTCGAAAGAATGATAGTGTTTTCGACGATTTTAGAGGAGTGTCATCGGTGAAACTTTAAGGGAATAAGAAAATAGACATGAGATGTCCAGAAATATCTTAAGCTCATTTCAGACTAGTACGGAGCTCGTAAAAGCTTCTGGACGGAAATGATATTAAATACATTGATAGAACGTTAATACAAAGTAAGTTTGAATGAAATAATTTTTATGATAAGACGACATTATTACTAAAAGAAAATGATACAAAATTATAAATCATGACTGATTATCTTATCTGAGAAACAGATGAGGTGGTAAATCATAACATGAATGGATGCAGCTAGCCGACTCAAATGGAATTTTGCATAAAGACTGTGAGAAAACAGTCATTTGCTGCACATCTGTCAAATGAGTTTGATCAAGTGGACATATGTAATAAGCTCACATTAGAGGCTGGACATTCAAAAACAAATGTTAATAAACTATCCAAAACGAAACAATGCCATGTCTGAAATTCATATCAGCTTCAGGTCAATCAAGGATTCCATGGAGAAATCGAGGGATTAAAAAGTATAAGGGTTTTGGTGTAATAGAATACGCACAAGAAAAGCAAAAAAAAAAAAAAATGAAAAAGAAAAAAGAATATGGATGATGACTTGAATATACCTCGCAAACAGCAAAGATACGTCCAGAGCGAATCTCGACACAGATGAATATAGGGGGTTATTAAGGGAAATTCCATTTTCACCTTAAGGTAACGCATCATGAAAATCGCAATAAATATTGCAAAAGCAATAAAATGAGGAAGGAATGAAAATGCATCAAGAGAGTGAGAACTATGGGAATAAGCAATTTAGCTGGAATGAATGATACATCACATGGTTTTCAGCACCAGATGTCTGAGAATCAATAAGAAGAAGAAAGAGGAGGAAAAAAGGAAAGTACTTACCGGGTAATTATTATAAGTATACCTTCTGATAAAGATGCTGCTGGAGAAGGACTTGTGAAAGTAAGCAAGTGCAAGGGCTTTGAAATCGAAATCCACAAATATGGGCCTTGAAAATAGGAACTGTCCCAAGTTATTGTCTGGGTCCTGTCCGTACACTAATAAGAACACTACCATTTGCTGTATACCAGAGGAAAAAAGAACAAAAACAGAAAGATGGCACAAATCAAATTTTAATACACTTAATCAAACTACAAAATGCACGCAAAATTAAGCGGTAAGGGAGGAAAAATCGTATATCACTTGACTTTTTTTTTCTCTGAGTCGTTTGTAACGATTCAGCAGTATATTTTAAAAGAAAGTTGTTATTATTATTATCATTATTATTATTATTATTATTATTATTATTATTATTATTATTATTATTATTATTATTATTATTATTATCATGCAATCTCACACCAGTTGCCTGGTGGTTATCGCTGGTGTTTGAGTGACAGCAAGTCTCTTCAAGTCTCCAGCCCTTCTCTCCTAGTTCTCATAGGCCACAGTAATACTGCGGTTTACAGTTTCACATCGGTGGCCCAGTGATCATTGCTGAAAGCAGAGTGACAATAAGTCTCTTCAGGTCTTCAGCCAACATCTCTTCTCTCCTTTGCCTATCATGCCAGTGCGCTGGTTCACATTCCTGCTTTCATTTCCTTTCCTTTGTTAGGTCACTATTAACAATTAGTATTGCAGTCCTTATATTTCAAGCACTTTCCTCTGTATCTGCACAGTTTCTTGCAGTTCTGAGGTCTATAGAGGCTCAATCCTTCCCACTATCCCGATCTCCTCAAGTCTCACCCTCACTGTCTTTGGGACAGTTCTTAGTGCACCCACTATGACTTGCACTACCCTGGCTTTCATGTTCCACATCTTTTTCAGTTCTCTCGATGGATCCTAGTATTTTTCCAGTTTTTCATTCTCCTTCCTCTTTACTCTATTGTCAGCTCGAACAGCCACGTCTACTATTTGGCATGTCTTCCTCATCTTGTATACAATCACCAAATCCGGTCCTTTTGCCTGGATGAGGTGGTCAGTTTGGATGTCAAAGTCTAAGAGTAGTTTGTGGTTGCCTTTCTCCAGGGCTGCCTCTGGTTTGTACTGATATCACTTCTCTGCATGGTTGAATCCCATTTGTTTACCCAGTTCCCAGTGCATCATTTTTGCTATTCTATCGTGTCTGCTTATAGTCCTCCTGGGCGAGTTGACAATGTTCACTAGTTATTATCATAATTAATCATCATCATCATCATCATCATCATCATCATCATCATCGTTATTTTTTTGATTTTAGTTTCTTTTTTTGACTGATCACTCACGCAATTTCAGTAGTATACACGGCACCAAAACAAAATAAAACCATTATTTCCTAATATATTGATAGGGGAATTCACTGATTATAGATTTGTCAAGTATTTCCTCAGGAGTAATCCAAACATAGCAGGTCACAACTAGATTTTGGCCTAATAAGAGTGTTATCTCCTTTGTGTAAAAGATGGTGTGATCCTCTGATCAAAAAAAAAAAAAAAAGAAGAATGAATGCAAACAAATTTTGAAAAAAATAACAGTGCAACATATAACAAGTTGAACCCTAATGTAGTGTTTGGACGTTCTGTTTTCTTATTGAGAGATGTTAAGAGGTGATAGTACACTGAAAGTGATCTCATTCAACGAGTAAAAATACCATCCAAGTACCAAGGATCACAATAAAAAAAACGAAAAACATCGTGGTCTTTTGCAGTTGGACAACGTGATAAAAACCAAAACATTCACCCTCTAGGAGTAGGGCTCAGTTGATAGATTTGCGTGTCATATTCAGCAGTTTCTCCATTGGTGGCCAAGAAAGGGGCCCAAGACATATTCTGTAACTGTTGGCTACATAAACAACAATTAACCCCTTAATAGCTCCCAAATGTTGCCTGGGGGTGGAGTTGAAGCAAAGAAGATAACGTACGTTAGAAATATTTGACAGAACTGCAATGTTTCTGGGAACAGACCAAAGACTCGCAGATCACGCAAAGATAACATCCTGATATATGGTGGGCTTTTCAAACTAGTACTCAAGGGAATAAACAGGCAGGTAGTTTGTGGAGAAATTCAAAAGGTAAGGAGTGAAGAAAATGAAAAAAGAAAACGATGAAGGGAATATGCGAGTGGATAGTGTAGAAAATATCAAGCCAAAGAAGACAGGAAACACGGTAAGGGGCAAGCAAAGGAACTATGCAAAAGAAGTGAAAATTTAAACCGAGAAAGTGAATTGGCATTTGGAATATTTACAAGTAGATACTGATCTGAACAATGTTATATATGCAGCAACCAAGACGGTTATGGTTTGAATGGAAATTCGGGGTGGGGCTCAAAAGGGAAAATAGTGCAAAGGCTGGCGGGGATATTAAATACGAGCAACAAATAAAAGAAAACTATGCCAAAGGCTAAATCACCGAGAAAAGCAATGATACATAAAGAGCAATATGCATGTCAGAACGGAAAGAGACACGTCACTGCAAAGAGTACATGCAACCAAAATAGCGGCAATAAACCAAATATTCTAAGCAAGGGAAGGTGAACTCAATAAAAACAGACACAGTGTCCAACAAAACAGATAAGATAGATCATTTCAAACTAATGAGACTGAGTTCCACCAACCAGTGAATATAGAAAAGAGAGAAGGAAAGCAGAACAATTAAATGCTTCCCCCCAAAAAATGCATTCCTGGATTGCAGAAAGAAAAAAAACAACAGAAAAGCGAATGACTGATCAACAAAAAAAAATTGGGATTAACACAGAAACACTAAAAATAGCATTGAATGAAATTGCCTTTTGGAAATCTCTCGGCCAAAATGGTACATATGACTTTTGTTTTAATACATCCAAGGGACACATGCACCATAGCCAATCAAATGCCTAGAAGGGATAAGAATCCTTGATTCGATGAAAGAAAGGGAAATATTCCAATCAAGAAAGCCCCCCTCCCCAAGCGACCAAGTCCAAATAACTACGTATCAATCGCACGCCTGATTATTATGTGGAATATCCACAAAGGATATATAACTGATGGAATATATTCGTTAAAAAGCCAAATATTCTTCCATAGAAAAGAGACGGGATGCCAAAGAAGGAATCAGTGATCCATGTTATCAGCTGTATTGGTCAAGTGATACCTCGAGGAAATAAAAACGAGGAAGACACGCGTTGCCATGATATGGATATCAAGATATATTAGAAATCATTCCTTTTAAATTACAAATCATTAAAATTTGAAATGTAGACGTTTTACATCTAAAATAATGCTCAAATATTTTAACAATTTTTGGCAAAATCCTGATATTTTGGATGTTTTTTTCTCAGTTCGATGACCCCCCCCCCGCATTTTTCTCTATGGGAGGGTTAACTTTGGTTATAACAGGGTTTGAACATCATTGGCAAAATTTAAGTTAGCACCCAGATCCCGGAATCAATACCTAAAATCTAAATTCAACCAGAATTATCCAGCTTTAGACGCAAAGTACTATTGATGTCTGTCCCATGGCAAACATTTTTTTTGATAATCAATATTTCAATCGCCTTTCGCATATTGAAAGTAACAGCATAACCGTGCTCAACAACCTCATCAACGCTGGTGGAAAAATGGTTACATAATTATGACACAACAAGAAACCCCGGAGAAGAGTGATAGAGAACCAACTTGGGAAAAGAAGATTGAAAATAGCTATCCCAAATGAGAGACGAAAAATGGCTTGGAAACATACCAAACACAAAAGGACCACGAGTTTGATTATAAGATACATACGACTGGGGATGGAAAGTGATACCCACTTGAATAGAAGAAATGCAAAAAAGACAAGTCAAAGATGCAAGACTAAGAAAGATGTAAGCAGATACTCACAGAACCACATCCCCCACCCCCCAAAAAACGAGGTTTTCTCCACGACCTAAATTTTGAAATTAGACAAAACATTATTCGATCACGTTCTTACAACTGATGTGGAGAATCATGATCAGTCGGATAGCTGAGAGAATATATATACATATATACATACATACATATATATATATATATATATATATATATATATATATATATATATATATATATGAATGAAAAAAAGGATATTATTTTATGAAAAAACAGATAAGATGCTGGGGAGGAACCAGTGGGGCAAATGACTTTCTCTATATCGATCGTATGATCTTTCAAAAAGTGACATAAAAGAAAGGGAACGTTGTATTGGGATTGATAGACAATCAAAAAGGCAAGCGATATGATTCCCCACAAGTGGATACTCTGTAGCAAGAAAATATCCAAGATCAGCAAACTAGGGGTGAGATACATAGCCAACCCAGTGAAAAATTAGAAGATCAAGTACAGTCACGTATAATGAAAGAGATTATTCTAAGGAGACTCCCTCTCCTCGCCAATAAATGAATGCAGTGGTCGTATCAGTTGTAAAATGCACAGGACCATTCTTTGGATGGATAAATAAAAGAGTTTAAACCCCAGAGATGGCACTAATATACTGTATGTGAAGAGGAAAGAAAGATGCAAATGGCTCATTAGCACAGAAAACTTTGCCAAAAGAGTCGAGACAGGATTGAAAAAAAGTATGTGCAATCTAACAGTGAAGACGTTATAAACAGCACCCAAAGCAGTGCAATTGACCACGAGAAGTGGCAAATGAAGAAGCAGCACAGTAAACAAGAAAAGAAAATAAAGAACAGAACAGACTATACGGATAATTCAAAAGACACATAGAATGTGGCAGACGAGAGATCATGGACATGACTCTCTGAAAGAAACCTGAAGAGAAAAACAGATGAGCTCATCATGGCTGCCAAAACACTTGCATCAGAACAAACTATACCAAAGTAAAAATCGACTGAACACAAGGAAATAGCAACTGCTGTCGATGCAGGGTAAAGAGTGAGGCTGTAAACCACACAAATAGCCCTGAAGGTGTATAAACACAGACACAATCGAGTGCCAACAATGATACACTTGGAACTGAGTGAAAGAATAGGATTCAAATGGGCGGAAAAATGGGCCGAGTACGAACTGGAGACAACCCTGGAAAACGGAAATCATAAATTACCTGGGGACTTTTACATCCAAACTGACCATCCAACCCGAACAATAAGACCGGACCTGTTCATACGCGTTAAAAAATGGGCAAGCTGCCAAATGATAGACATAGCTGCACCTGCAGATCATATAATAGATAAGAGGAGTGACAAGTTGGGAGAATACCTAAACAAGGTATTGAACATGAAATTCCAGGTAGTACCTCTAATAGTATGTGCATCAGAACTTCACCAGAGACATTGAAAGCGATATTGAAGGTACTGGGAATGAGAGGAACGATTGAGAATATATAAACCCGAGCACCACTGAGGACTGTACAAGTACTGAGGAGGATGGTAAAAATATCAGATCTACGACCCCCAATAGTTAGCAGTGGCCCATAGAGATAAGAGGAAAAGAAAATTAAAAAATACAATGAACATATGACGGCTGACGTTCAAACCAGAGCTTTGCTGTGATGGGTGAGGAAGATATGATAGGAGGTCTGAAAATCTGACGAAATTTATTGTTAGTCAGCTTTCAGCAATAAGCCCCGGACAACTGGAGTGAAACTGTAAATCATCAGCACTTCTTCGAACTCTAAGAGTGTTCAGTGGAAAAACGGGAAGATATGAAGGAGAAAATAAAGAGGGAATACCCCAGAAGGATAAGGGAAATATTAGAAACCAAATTAAACAGCAGAAATCTAATACAGGGATGAACACCTGGGCTGTGTCAGTAGTTAGGTATACAGGACCATTCCTAGGATGGACAAAGGAAGAGCTCCAATCAATGGATAGGCGAACAAGGAAACTTATGACGATGCATAAAGCATTACACCCTAGGGATGATACAGATAGACTATACGTTAAGAGAAAAGAAGGTGGTAGGGGGCTCATCAGCATAGAAGACTGTGTGCAGAGAGCTAAAATAGTCCTAGAAAGGTATGTGCAAACAAATAGTGAAGAAATCATAAAGAGCGCGAGAGATAGTACAACAAACAATAAAGTAGAAAACAATAGAACAGTACAGCAAGCAAGAAAAGAAAGATTGGAAGGGAAAAAATTGTACGGCGAGTTTAAAAGACAGATACAAGATATAGCAGACGAGAAATCATGGACGTGGTTACGAAAGGGGAACCTTAAGAGAGAAACAGAATCGCTCATCATGGCAGCCCAAAACAAAAGCATAAGGACAAACTACATAAAAACAAAAATCGACAGAACACAGACAAACAACAAATGCCGCATGTTCGGTGAAAGAGACGAGACAGTAAACCACATAACTAGTGAATGTAGTCAACTCGCCCAAAAGGAGTATAAGCATAGACAGGATAGAGTAGCAACGATGATACACTGGGAACTAAGCAAACAAATGGTATTCAACCATATGGAAAAGTGGTATCAGCACAAGCCAGAGGTAGTCTTGGAGAATGACAACCACAAACTACTCTGGGACTTTGACATCCAAACTGACCACCTCATCTAGGCAAGAAGACCGGACTTAGTAATAGTAGACAAAAAAAGGAAGGCCTGCCAAATAGTAGACGTTGCTGTACCTGCAGACCATAGAGTAAAAAAGAAGGAAGGTGAAAAAAGGGAAAAATACCAGGACCTAGCATGGGAGTTAAGGAAAATGTGGAACATGAAAACCAGGGTTGTACCGGTCATAGTGGGAGCACTAGGAACTGTCCCCAAAACGCTGAGGGAGAGACTGGAGGAGATCAGAATTAGGGGGAGGATAGAGACCGTACAGACCACAGCACTACTGGGAACTGCACGGATACTGAGGAAGGTGCTAGAGATATAAGTACTGCAACGAATTGTAGCTCTGTCATGATATGCGAAAGAGAGAGGAGACGTTAGCTGAAGACCTGAGGAGACTTATTGTCACTCAGCCTTCAGCGATAACCACTGGGCAACCGGTGTGAAACTGTAAATCGTAGAATTACTGCGACCTATGAGTACTGGGGGAGGAGGGCTGGAGACTTGAGGAGACTTGCTGTCACTCAAACTCCAGCGGTTACCACCAGGCAACTGGTGTGAGATTCCTAATAATAATGATAATAATAATAATAATAATAATAATAATAATAATAATAATAATAATAATAATAATAATGATTATAATTAGGGGTATTGCAGGAATCGATTATGTAATGATACGTTAACTGATGAGTAATGTTTGAAGCATCATGAAAACAGCTACGGAAAAACTGACAGGAGTATCAGAGAAAAAGAACAAAAACAAAAAAAAACACAGAATTTTGAATTCGCAACCAGAGATTCAATTGACGGATGAAAAGGATCAAAAACAAAAGCACATGAGCGGGTTGCACATTTGAAGTGTTCAACTAAAATTAATCAACAGCAGCACGCGACCAATTTTCCCCCTAAAGTGTTTGTAGTTAGTGGGTACAGAATTGTGCTATTTCTCTCCCGTGACAAAAGCATAGGCACAATTTTAAAATTCAACAAATATTAGATCATCAATCTCTTATTAAAAGCTCGATACGGTATCTACAGACTTTGAAATCTTTCTTGCATACATTGATTCATTTGGTTAGCTCGCTGCAAACTTCGTTATATCTATCAATAAGATTTACGCCAACAGATTTGTGAAGCACCAGCAATTTCGACCTGATATAAAAGATTAATTGATTTTCATCCCTTTCCCTTGAAGTGAGTCTTTGTCCAGTTGCTAAATCCTTAACAAAGGATAGTCAGTTGCAGCCAGGTCGGGAGGGTATATTTGATGAATCATTATTTTCTCACCTGGATGCATTCATTAGATATCCGATCACTTAGGTGGCATTGGGACAAGCATTATCGCCCTTCAGTGTGAACTCTTTTCTGTTCAATGTTATCAATATATTGCTCACAAAGCGATTGACTGTAACAGCAGAATAGGGTTGGCATTTAAGCTATCTTGTTCAAGCATTATGGGTACAAAAACTGACAGAAATTTCTCCACCATCTAATATATTAAAGCTATGGTAGACAAGGCACCGCAGTCGAGTAAAGTTTTCTTATGTTGACAAGGGTTGAAACTATCAACCATGAAATAAATGAACGCTACATATTACAATCTCTCTATGAGTGATGAAAGTGTTCATCATATGGAAGAATCCAGCATATTACTTCGAGAGAAATACACAAAATGACACGATATGTAAACTCATTGAGGATAAACTTTCTTGGAACTTTGACATTTAACCGAGTCATTTTATTCAAGATAGGACAACTAATGAAATCTTAGTAAACAAAGAAAGACGATGAGTCAGATAGCTGATGTCACTTATCCAGAGATTATAACTGAAAGAAAATGAGGAAGCAGGAAATCATCTTAAACTTGACAGCTTAATCGTGGAGTATTTAACTTTATGAGCGTGTGTGGAACTATCTCAGATATCTCGCGTACAGAAAAATTAGAAATCTGAGGTAAATTTTGTAAAATTACCGAGTCACTTTTTTTTAACAAAATCAGTCAGAATAACAAAGGAAGTTTTTTATCACTAGATCTTCAGTGAAAATTATTTGACACCACCTGTGTGAGAACAATAGACACATAATAATTGCAATGTAAATTACAGCTCGAATCTAGTTGTGTTCACTCCTATGTGTATAGAAAATGTCGTCAGATTAGAGCTGAAAAAGCCAAATAAACTGAACGACCTGTACATACGATGAGTCCAAATACATAAGCAAGGCATTTGACCCTTTCATCTTACTCATTGATAGGTTCCATATCTTAGAATTGGAACTTAAACAAATCAAGATATAGGGAAATTGCCTGAGTAACCTCAAATTTGCTGACGACATCTTCCTCTATTTTGAGAAACTTGAAGATCTCCAAAAAATGTTTGATTAACTAAATGAAGCGGGCAAAAAAGTTGGTCTCCATTTAAACTTCAGCAGAACAAATATTACGTTCACAAACATTTTGGGAACAATGACAAAAAAATGAAAATGCAGTCTGATATATCATATAAACAGAAATCTGGAATGGCAATTGGTTGGACATGTTGCACGAAATCAGACAACTGCTGGGCATTACGTTGCACGATGAGGAGAGATTAGGTGCAAGGCTGTGGTCAGGAGTAGGTTAGATGACGTGTTGAGCAAGATAAATTCAGGATGTACAGGGATCATGATGTTTGGCGAATCTTGGGGAAGGTCTATGTTGAACAACTGACGCTAACAGACTGATGATGGTGTCAGTTGACAATGACAAAATATAAATGAAGAATAACTTTAAATATGAGCTTCATTCATTCTAGAAATTGTGTAGCATAATGCAATTCAGAGAGGGATTGAAGGAATACATAGAT
Source organism: Thysanoteuthis rhombus (assembly GCA_963457665.1). Classification (NCBI taxonomy): domain Eukaryota; kingdom Metazoa; phylum Mollusca; class Cephalopoda; order Oegopsida; family Thysanoteuthidae; genus Thysanoteuthis; species Thysanoteuthis major. The sequence continues at coordinate 63,178,373 of OY735201.1, forward strand.
GGATCAACAAAAGGGAAATTAAATCCCAATCGATTACGTAAGGCTGCGTATAAAACGGAAATTGGAAAACGGAATATAATGATAAATTTGAATGTTAAATGTTGAAATTGACAAGTATAAACAAGTGATATTTTTTTACCCCACGTCGTCTTTCCGATCTGGATACGTAAATGCTGATCATAAACCATACTGGAGAGAAATTATCGAAATTTGAAAATAAAAGTGAACTAAACATGTTTGAGATTTGAATTATCACCTGGCCTGTTAGCACATTGAATAAGTAATGAAATATTGTACGAATCTTCGTGTTACCTAAATGAATTATAAATAGAGACCGAAAATACATATTCTTCCCTGAACCTTTAACGTTTGTACACTGCCCCATGCTTAGTCTTGATGAAGTAGCTGATATTCAGTTATGTCGGCTAACCTGTATCATTAAACAATAAGCTAATAAATACAAAATTGCTAGGCATATAACAAAACACCTTCTATTGAAATGAACAACCCCGATGTGCAGTTCACCGTGAGAGGTCAAATGAATGAAAATTTTCAGCCAATCTACTGCAAAGAAGACCTCTCTTCTCAGGTATTTTTGATGGTGGGATCACAGTGACCAGCGATAGACTATCAAGTTTTCTGTGCTGAGGTACAATAAGAATAAGACAAATGACCAACCTATATGAAAGCAGCTCACCCGAATCCAGAGCAGCCATCTCCACCGTTTTTCTACCATGATGTTGTCATGAGTGTCAACTTTTTGTTGGTCTTCTGTTTTTGATGCTTTCTCAGCTGGATCTGGCTACAAGGTGTCATTTTCCGTTCAATCAATGGCGTTGCTAAATCGACATTTCTTAGAGCTGTACTGAACCATAATAATCGCTAACAAAGAATCCGTCCATTACGAGGTCTTGTCCTTTCTGACTGACGACTATTAGTCGAAGTGTCAGCTGGAAGCTATTTTGTAGTTGAAAAGCTAAAGTTGTGGTAAAGAATCCTGAGATTCATATGTATCAGCCCATCAAAGCCAAGTGTTCAGTTGCAGTTATCCTAAAAAAGAAAAAATATGTCACATAGCAGATAACTAAAGCACAAGAACTAATTCAGAGTAAGAAAATGTTGAATATGGGGGTGGCAAGAGTCTCCACACAAATAATTTGAATAATATTCAAGGATTAAAAACCCATGATTAATTCAAAACTAATCGATGTACTGAGGTAATCACTTATAATGATTACCTTCCGACGGATTCGTTCATATAACTATAACTAGCAAATAACCCTAAGCTAAGGAAATAAAAATTCAAGTCATGTACTTCCACTTTTATAGATTCAAATTCAGTTTTATTGATTACTTTGCTATGTTATTGAAATCCGTCGAAATAAACAACTTTAAATTAGGTAATATTGATAGGGAATTTATCCATTAATCATTTTAAATTTTGAATTTAGTTTAAAAAAAGATGGCCAGGGATTTATAAATTTGAGAACAATAAACATTTGATGACATTACCTGTGATTATGCTATCTATATCTACATGGAATATTAAGAAACTCTGCGACATATCTGTATATAAAAGAAAAGACGTGCAAGATTTTATATACTTATGGAATGACCAAACCATAAAAATATGCTGCAAAGTTGACTATCAATGATGATGAAGGATTGTAATCGTTATAAAATTCAATTCAGTGTGGAAAATGCGAGAAAAATTAAAACTATTGGCAGCACAGATACAATGATCAATGAACTTGAAACGTACGTGTGCTTAAAAAAAGATCAGCTGAAAATAACTGGCAGCCCTCTCAACAAAATGGGGATTATACGCATGGAAAAACATTCAGACTAAAATTGTGTTCAATTTTGGTTGAAATATGATCATAGAGGAGCAGATGAATATCAACAGAGGCTTAACAATAAAAAGACTAAGAGCTGAAAAAAAAAAAAAAACTCACCCAAAGCACGATTGATCACATTGAACTTTTGGTCTAAATGAAATATGTCTGTTTTACCGATTTTGCAGAGTGTGTACACGGACATTTCTGCAACAATAAAGATGAGGTAGAGAGTGCTTGCTGGGGCGTGATGATCTGCATGTTAGTCTCAGGGAAACATTCGCTAATGCAGTGTATTTGACCCTAACTTAACGCTTGATCAGTATTCCCTCGTGTCAGATTAGCCTGTTCGCTGCCACAGACGAAAAAAAAAAAAAAAGAAAGAAAAC